>OY856415.1:515613799-516008799 GCA_963693085.1 Alisma plantago-aquatica
TTTCTTCCATTCTCTGTCGGTGGCGATCACGTCATTGGGCAACACATTGATGTCCAATGATGCCATGAACTCCGCCCCGAGTTCCTTGTAAGTCGGCCACTCGTCGAAGAATGGCTGGCTGTCGGTGTGGAACTCCAACTCATCGGGCCTTCTGGTTGTGTGTCTCGCCTGCCACTTCAAGACGTAGGTGAAATTTTCATTGAACCCCAGGTCACAGAGCATATTCCGATCAACATAGCGTGTGGGCTCGATCTTTCTCTTCATCAGTTCCTCGTAGACCTTTCGAACCTCCGCGGAAGGATGGACAATCCTCGGATGAGGAATGGATGCAGTAGGTGAAGGAATGAACTTAGGGATCTCCATAGGATCCGCCCGTGAGGAAGATGCACCGGCTGTGCACACCATCGTCGCCGAGAAAGAAGGAATAGAAGAAGGAACTTGGTGAAGGTCGGAGAAGACAATCTCCACTCGATGAAGGCTCGGGGATGATCGCACTCCTTGGATGCTCGTAGCTGGGCTCCGATCACACAACAATATGCATGGCACAAGTGGAGGGGAAAGGCTCTGAAGGTGTGACGTCATATGACAACCATCCCTCCCTTTGATAACCGTGGTCGTCATTGTTGTGCACCCATCGATACCATCGACGCGAGTTGATGGTATCGACACCTGTAGCACAATCTGGTCTTCCGCTAGTATTAATGGTTGTCGATAGCCTGATGTGGGGGCCCGAATTGATGACGCGTTGATACCATCGACGCGGGTCGATGGTATCGACTCGTCCCACGGATTGACTCTCGTGATGCAGCGATCGCCGTTGATTTCCTCTCACAAATCGGTGACATGTCGCGTCGATACTATCGACGCAAGTCGATAGTATCAACTCTGCTTAGGGCAAACACCCTCGTGAGGCCCGGCCGCCGCTTTCTACCTGTAACTGGGTCGATATCATCGACAGGCCCGTCGATGGTATCGACTTCACTGAGACAAATTTTGTCTGAATATCTCCAGAGATCTTTCGAGTATCGACAGACATGTCGATACTATCGACCTTGTTTTGGCGAGAAACCTGATGGTAGGTGGATACCATCGATGAGGCCGTCAATAGTATCGACGCAGAGAAATTTTTGCAGCCGCCTAAATGTACCCCTGTCGATACCATCGACACAAGGGTCGATGGTTTCGACCATGCCTCAGTCATGCACATTGAACAAACGATCAAGGTACCTTGTTTACACTAAAAACAAAATCGAATCAAACTAACTTACAAATGTAAAAGAACTAAACAAAACTACCAATGGCTGGGTTGCCTCCCAACAAGCCCCTTATTTAACATCTTAGGCTAGTTGAAATCAAGCTCTTCATGCATCCGGAAGTGCAATGAGTTTGACCTCATGCACTCTCCTTGTGTAATCTTCACCGAAGTACAACTTCAATCGCTGTCCATTAACCAAGAATGTTGTCTCTCCATCACGCACCATGATTGCTCCATGTAGCCTAACCTCCTCTATAGTGAACGGTCCACTCCATCGGGATTTCAATTTTCCGGGAGGCATCTTCAACCGTGAGTTGAATAAGAGCACACTATCTCCCTTCTAGAAGACACGCATCTGAATGTGTTGATCGTGAATCTGCTTCGTTCGCTCCTTGTAAATCCACAAGCTTTCATAGGCATTCATCCTCAGCTCATCAAGTTCATTCAGCTCTAACAAGTGTTTCTTTCCTGCTTCATCATAGTTCAAATTCAGCTTCCTCAGTGTCCAGTGCGCCTTATGCTCCAATTCCATCGGCAAATGGCAGGCCCGACCGTAAGCCAACCTAAAAGGTGTAGTTTCTATAGGTGTCTTAAACGCCATCCTATACGCCCACAAAGCGTCCAGTAGTAAGGTACTCCAGTTTGTTCTCGTCGAAGACACAGTGCGCTCCAAGATCTTCTTAATCTCTCTATTGGAGACTTTCACTTGCCCCTGTGTTTGTGGGTGGTACGGGGTACCAATGTTGTGCTTTACCCCGTACTTTCTCAACAATGCCGCAAACTTCTGATTTTAGAAATGTGTACCTCCATCACTAATAATCATTCTTGGTACACCAAACCTACAGAAAATGTATTCTTTGATAAACCTGCACACTACATCAGCATCATTAGTCCTAGTGGGTATTGCCTCTACCCACTTAGATACATAGTCAACAGCTAATAGAATGTACAAGTTAGAGTTGGAGGACACAAAGGGTCCCATAAAATCAATACCCCACAGATCAAACACCTCGACCTCTTGAAATACATTGAGGGGCATCTCCTGTCGCTTTGAAATGTTACCTGCCCGTTGGCAGGAATCACATTGCCGCACATAGTCATATGCGTCCCGAAACAAAGTAGGCCAGTAAAGGCCGCTCTCAAGTACCTTGGCTGCCGTTCTGGAACTAGCATGGTGGCCACCAGTCAGTAGAGTATGGCAATGATGAAGGACACTTTCATATTCCACCTCCGGTACACACATGCACAACACACCATCCATGCACTGCTTCAACAGAATAGGGTCATCCCAGAAATAACATCGCAAAGAATGAAAATTTTTCTTTTTCTCTTGGTATCTCCAATCATCTGGGATAATTTTGCAGGCAAGATAATTTAAAATATAAGAAAACCACGGATCTTTAGATTTCACAGATAGAAGTTGTTCATCAGGAAACGTCTCGGTAATGGGTATATGCACGTCCTTCTCATCTACCCTTTCCAGCCTAGACAAATGGTCTACAACCACATTTTCTATTCCCACCTTGTCTTTGATTTCAATATCAAATTCTTGCAATAGTAAGATCCACCTAATCAGTCTAGGTTTGGCATCTTTCTTCTCCATCAAGTACTTTATGGCGGCGTGGTCCATCCATACCACGACTTTAGATCCAACAAGATATTGTCAAAATTTTTCAAAAGCAAAAACGACGATGAAGAGCTCTTTCTCAGTTGTCGTGTAATTAAGTTGTGCTTCATTTAAGGTTTTGGACGCATAGAAAATCACAGCGGGTTTATTGTCCACACGTTGTCCCAAAATTGCCCCCACTGTGAAATCTGATGCATCACACATCAATTCAAACAGTTTTGTCCAATCCGGTGTTTGCACAACCGGAGTATAAATTAATTTTTCTTTAAGCACATTAAACACATGTAAACACTTTGCGTTAAAATCAAACACAACATCCTTCTCCAACAACTCAGATAATGGTTTGGTAATTTTTGAGAAATCTTTTATAAAGCGGCGATAAAAATTGGCGTGACCTAGAAAACTCCATACCCCTTTCACCGAATTCGGTGGGGGTAATTTGGAAATAACCTCAATTTTCACCGGATCTACCTCCAACCCTTTGTTAGACACTTTATGTCCAAGAACGATCCCTTCGCTAACCATCATATAGAATTTCTCCCAATTGAGAACCAAATGTGTGTCCTCACATCGTTGCAAAACCTTATCCAAATTGTATAAACATTTATTAAAAGACACACCATAGACGGAGAAATCGTCCATAAAGACTTCCAAACAACATTCAACTATATCAGAAAAAATGGCAAGCGTGCAATGCTGAAAGGTTGCTGGTGCATTACACAATCCAAAGGACATACAACAGTATGAAAATGTTCCGTAAGGACAAGTGAAGGTGGACTTCTCTTGGTCCTTAGGATCAATGGAAATTTTATTGTAGCCCGAATAACCATCGAGAAAACAAAAATGAGATTGACTTGCCAATCGCTCTAAAATTTGATCAATGAATGGGAGAGGAAAATGATCCTTAAATGTAGAAGCATTTAGTCTACGGTAATCTATACATACATGCCACCTGGTTACCAGACGGGTCGTGACTGGCTCATTTAGCATGTTATGTGTAAAAGTAATTCCCCCCTTTTTAGGGACTACCTGTGTAGGACTCACCCACGTCGAGTCGGATATAGCATAGATGATGCCTGCAGAAAGGAGCTTGATCACCTCCTTTTTGACGACCTCCATCATGCTAGGATTTAGTCAGTGTTGTTGCTGAATTACAGGTTTGTCTCCCTCCTCGAGCCGGATCTTGTGCTGGCACAATGTAGGGGAAATTCCCTTGATGTCTGCGACCGACCACCTGAATGCACCTCGGTGGTTCTTCAGCATGATCAGCAGTTGATCCTCCTCCTCGGCACTCAGATATGCCGAAATGATCACTGGAAGCTTCTCACCCTCAGCTAGAAATGCATATTTCAAATGAGGTGGCAGTGGCTACAATTCTAAATTTGGCGGGCTGATCAAGGATGACTGAAGCGGTGGTGGGAGCTCTCCAAGGTCTTCATAGTACCTAGCGTAGAAACACGGCAGCACCTGAAGCATCTTGGCGCATTCTTGTAGTGACTTGCTTCTCATCCAATCATGTGTTATATTAACCAGGCAGGCTTCAAGAGGCAATTCTGGATATGCATTGAAAATAGAACTTGCTATGGCCTCATCTTCAATAGAAGGGGGGATGTCCTCCTCTTCATCATTGGGAAAACCCACAGCCTTGCTAAGAGACACAACCTTGGTCTGCTCCATGATGTCTACAACCAGTGTCCCCTTATCTACCTTAGTCATTACATGAGCCATATCTAGAATTGGCTTACTTAGACAAATAGAAATATTCTAATCAAAATGCTTCATCATGCGGCATTGCTCCTTAGCTTTTGATTGTGTTGTTCTGGAGGGCATGACCATCTCAAACCGATCATCAGTGATGCCCAAGGTCAAACGACCTCTCCCCATCTCAAGTATCATGTCAGGAGTGGCTTGGAAGGGTCGTCCAAGGAGTAACTCATTGCCATGTTCATCTTACATTTCCATTACAACAAAGTCTGCTGGAAATACAAACCGATCAACTTTCATCAACACATCTTCACAAATACCATACGGTCTCACCACTGAATTATCCGCCAACTGTATTCTCATATTGCTTGGCCTTGATTCTTTCAATCCCAATTTCTTGAACGTAGAGAGAGGCATCAGATTTATGCTTGCCCCGGAATCACACAGTGCTTCGCCAAATTTCACCTTACCAATGTAGCATGAAATATTGAAGCAGCCCAGATCCTACCTTTTAGGTGGTAATGTGCCCATGATGAAGGCACTCACCTGCTCCTTGAGAACCACAACCTCAGTATCAGGGATTTTACTTTTCTTTGTAATGATGTCTTTCAGAAATTTTCCATAAGATGGTATCTTCTCTATTGCCTCTAATAAAGGAATGTTGACAGAGAGCTTTCTAAAGCTATCTAGAAACTTCTTGAATTGAGCGTCCACTTTCTTGGCTTTCACACTATTTGGATAGGGGACCGGGACGTTCTATGCCCTCTGATGTGGTGGCACATATGGCATCCTCTTTTGTGTCTCCTCCTCAGCAATGACGGGCTCTGTTTCAACATCCTCTACCGCATCCTCTACCAGCTCCGTGATTGGGATCGAAACCTCCTCGGTGGCCTCACTTGTGTTTTCTGACTGCGTTTTGCTTGGTTCATCGGCCCTGGGGTTTAAAATCTTCTTACCGCTCCTTAGCAATATTGCCTTAGCCTGTTGGTTTCTTCCTGGAATGTTTGTATTACCCAGAAAGCCTTACTGCGCTGGCTTCTTCAGATTTGCTATCTCAGCTTCCATTTACACCAAAGATGTCTCTATCGTCCTCATCTGAGCCCCATGACTCTGCAAGGTCTGCCCAAACTGATTCATGAATTCACCTTGTTGATTGATCTGCTGGCCAAAAGTGTTCATTAGTTCCTGATTCTGCTTCATTACTTGATTGAGCAACTCATTGCTCTTATCCTCTGGTGACGGTTGGGATTTTGCATTGGGGTCCTGCAAGAAATTATTTGGGTCTATCCAGGAAAAGTTCTTGTCCTTCCTCCATGAATAATTGTTGTTTTTGTACCCCAACTGCTGGCGCATGAATTTTACTTGAGCCTCATCATCTGATTCTGCGTCTTCTTTTGCAAGCAGTTTCTTTGCGAGAAGGTTCATCTTCTCATTTAGCTCTTTGATGGCCTTTGACTCCCCCACACCCCGAACATTCTATACGACGTCTATGTCACCCCAAGATTGCTTCTTAGCCACATTCTTCAAAATTTCCCAACACCTCGTTCCTGTGTTGTTTTAGAAGAAACCTGAACCTGCGGAGTCTAAGTTACTTCTATCATGCTCGGAAAGAGAAAAATAGAAGATTTTAACCTACTTCTCCTTGTCAAGCCCATGATGCGGGCACCTCCTTAGCATGATCTGAAACCTTTCCCAGGTTTCAGAGTAAGTCTCTCCTGCTTTCTGACTAAAATTATGAATTTTTCTGATGATATCATTTGTCTTCTCGGGTGGAAAGAACCTTTCAAAGAACACTTCCACCATGTGGTTCCATGATTCCACATACTCATCATCGAGATTATGTAGCCATTTTTGTGCATTTCCCACCAGAGAGCTAGGAAATAGCTTCCAGTACAACGTCTCCTGTGGAAACCTGTCTATCTTGATCATATCACAATTCTCCATGAACTGGCTTATATGAGTCACCGGATCTTCATTTTTAAGCCTGTGAAATGCATTTGATTTGACCAAATTTATTAGTGTCAGATCAATTTTATATGTAGGAATATTGATTGCCTTCTTCTTTATTGGCCCCTTTGAAGCGGATGATGAAGAAGCTTTTATCTTCTCCCATATCGTCTGCTCTTCTGCCATGGCTTCTTGTTCTGAGTCAGAATCTATTTCGTCCGGTTGGTCTTGAATATAGTTCTCCTCGTCGTCTGGTCCTGGCAGTGGAACCTCTGGTGATTGATGCGTGTAGTCGGTGCTACGTGTCCTCACCATGCACCAGTACCTGTAAGATGATAATTTCAGTTCAGTACAGTGCTAGACGATTACAATAATGTGAAAGATAAAACTATGAATTTATAAAATGATGATAAAATAATAAAATAAAAATGTGGCATAGAATGGCCGTTTGCAGCACTCGTAGTGCCGACAATTGTCGTATCCCCGCAACGGCGCCAAAAACTTGACACGATTTTACCGTGCGTCAAACGCAAGTGCACGCGTCAATGTAGTATAGGCCCTTGTGAGGCCCGAGTCGAACTGAGGAATACTGAATTATTGGTAGACTACTGCTAAGTACTCGTAATCATCTAGACTGATTAAAAGGTTTTTAAGGATTTATTGAAAAATAAAATAAAAATAAAAATAAAACAAGGCAATCGATTAAAGGTTTAGTTTAAGCAATTCAAATGGAGATCTTTAGGATTGCGGTTTCACCGCGGGTTTTCATTGTATGAATTTTCATATAGTTACTCAAGTTCATCTCTCAATCCGGGTAGTGGCCTGTAGTCAGAATTGTCTACTGTCGTGGTACAATTCACTACCTATGTCTAGGTCGGTTCCACCGTTGTAGTAACATATACCCTAAACTAGGTGCATTAGAATCGACCTCTGGGTTTCCACCATTAACCGTACATCACCTTGTTCAAGGGATTTGTTAATTAATGTGAATTTCATCTCTTTTCAACCGTTAGTTCTTCTTTCAAAGTAATTAAAGGCATTAGATTATTATTATGGTGATCAAGCATAACAATATAATTGAGAAAACAAAATCATACCATGGATTTAAGAGATAAATTATGAATTACTATGATAAAAATGTCATACAATGCTTCCTCGGGCTACTCCTGGTCCTAAAGATAAAGGGGATTAGCCTCGCATGTTCATATCAGAGCAAAACATGGTCGAGAAAAGGGGAAACATGGAGAAAAACGTGACTAAGTAATGAAACCTCTGAACAGAGAAGATCCAAGCTTTCCTCGGCATAGAATGCGCGATCTATAGCCTTTCAGCAGTGGAAAACGTCTTCTTCGGCTTCCGGAACGGCTGGGGTGTGCTTCTGGCCTCCGTTCTTCTCTCCACACCTTCTCGGGACGTGTGCAGCGGCTAATGACGTGATACCCTGCTCTTGGCCGCCGTCATTAGGTATAATCACCGAGTTAGGTTGCAAAAATATCACAACCGTTGGATTAGAGTCGATCTGAAACAAACTCTGATCTGACGGTGTCGATACCATCGACGCGGGTCGATGGTATCGACTCTGCGCGATATCGGAAAGTCTTCTTTTCTTTTCTTTGTTGTGTTTGATGCTGACTCGATACCATCGACACCCTTAGGCGTCAGTTTTATCCCTTTTCCATAACTGAAGCTAAACATGTCGATAGTATCGACTTTGGGGTCGATAGTATCGACTGACTCAAAGGTCAACATAAGATCATCATCAACATATGGCATCAAAGAAAACCCTAGAAACAAAACTCAACTTGTCACCTTCTCTCTCCTCCTCAAACCAAGGCACCCTAAAGCACAATCTTCTCTCTCATGATGCCAAGGCACAAAGGGCACAACCTAAATGTGACAAATTGCAAGCCCCTCAACATGGGTAAATTGCAACTAAGTCCAAATCAAGCAAACGTAGCTCAAATACCATCCCAACAGGACCAAACTGAAAACGTAACCATGTCACATGTTATAAAGGCATCTTAAGAGATTAGATTAAGATTCAAGCATATTATTAAGCAAAGCAAGCACATAAAGAACTAATCTAGGTCAGGGACCTTACAACCATAAATCCCTAATAAGGATTTCACCCTCAAAATCCTACGTGAAAAGAGAGAGGTACTTCTTACGCATCTCTTCCTCGAGCTCCCACATGGCTTCCTCTATGCCACGATGATGCCACAAAACCTTAACCATAATGATATCCTTCTTCTTCAATTTCTTGATTCTCCTATCTAGGATCAACACAGTACCCTCCACATATGACACAGCCTTATCCATCTCAACCTCTACAGGCTGGAAAACTAACTTAGTATCAGGGTGGCAGTTCCTCAACATCGAAACATGGAACACCGGATGTAACATGTGCAACTTAGGTGGAAACTCCAACTTATAGGCCACTTTCCCAACATGTGCCACCACTGGGTAAGGACCCATATATCTAGGAGCCAACTTACCCTTCTTCCCAAACCACAAAACACCTTTCCAAGGAGAGATCTTGAGGTACAATCTATCTCCCACTTGGAACTCCAACGGTGATTTTTACCTATCTTGGGATGCTTTCAACTATTGTTGAATCATATTTATCTTCTCTACGGTCTATTGTACAAGCTCCGGACCCAAAAGATGATACTCAACATTCTCATACCAACATTAAGGAGATCTGTAGCGTATCCCATACAAAGCCTCATATGATGCCATATCAATGCTCCTCTAATAGTTTTTATTGTAGGAAAACTCTATCAAACTGAGGTGTACATCCCAACTGCCCAAAAACTAAAAAACACAGGCTCTCAACAGATCCTCCAAGCTCTGTATTGTCCTTTCAGACTGTCCATCTATCTGTGGGTGAAACATCATACTAAACTTCAACTATGTAACCATGGTTGTGTGTAGATGTTCCCAAAAATGACTGGTGAATTGAGGACCTCTGTTAGATGCAATGGTAGTTGGGGTAGCGTGAAAATGCACTATCTCATCAATATATATTTGTGCAAGCTACTCTATTGTGTATGTCATCTTCACTGGAAAAAGGTGTGTTGTCTTTGTCAACATGTCAAAAATCAACCATATGGAGTCATGACCTTTGGTTATCCTAGGAAGACCAACCACAAAGTCCATTGTGACATAATCCCACTTCCACTGGGGTATCAACAGTGATTACAAAGCGCTTGTATGTTTCTGGTGTTCTTCTTTAACTTGCTGATGCACAGGACATATGGCAACAAACTCAACCACATCACGCTTTAATCCAGGCCACCAATACAAATATTTCAAATTGCGGTACATCTTGGTGTTTCCTATATGCATAGCGTACATCGAGGAGTGAGCGTACTACATGACCATCTTCCACAGATCAGCCACGTCTGGAACCACTACTCTACTGTGGTAACATACTGTCCCATCCTCTAACTCATGGAAGCCATCACGCTTCCCACTACCAAACTCTGATCTTTTCTGTTGTATCATAGTATCATCATGTTAAGCCTCTTTGATCTTCTGCCTTAACGTAGGCTTCACCTATAACTGTGCTAATAGTCCTACTAACAAGGACACCTCCAAGTTCACATTCATCTGGCATAGGGACACCAAAATGTCTCTCTTACGGAATACCAAAGAACATAAATGTTCCTTATCCACATATGATAACGAAGAAGACTTCCTGCTCAACCACCATGTTTGCCTAACCTAGGTGGTAGTCTATGGTACAATCATAATCTTTAATCAAATCCATCCAGTGTCTCTTCCGCATGTTCACCTCCTATTGTGAAAAGATATACTTTAGGTTATTGTGGTCGGTGAAGATCTAAAACTTATCACCATAAAGGTAGTGTCTCCATATCTTCAAGGCATGGAGCACCGCTGCAATCTCTAGATCATGTGTTGGGTAGTTCTCCTCATGTTTCTTAAGCTGTCGTTAAGCAAAAGAAATTACATTCTTATCTTGCATCAACACACGCCCCAAACCATTCTTTGACGCATCACAAAAGATGATATAACCCTTTCCTTACTCTGGCAACACTAACATTGGCGCACTGGTCAACTTCTCCTTCAACAAATGGAATGCACATTGGCACTTGTCATCCCAAACAAAAGGCACATCTTTCCTTGTTAGCTTTGTTAGGGGAAATGCCACTGCGTTGAAGTTCTTGATGAAACTCCTGTAGTATCCTGCCAAACCCAAAAAACTACAGACTTCTGTTAGTGTCTTGGGTTTTTCCCAGTCTAACACAGATTCAACCTTCTTGGGATCCACACGTACACCTTTAAAAGATATGACTTGTCCTAGAAAAGACACCTCCTTCAGCCAAAACTAATACTTGTTGAACTCAGCATACAACTAATGTTGTCTCAACACTGTCAACTCCTAACGCAAATGTTGTTTATGATGTCAGTTGTCTCGATAGTATATCAAGATGTCATCTATGAACATCACCACAAACTGATCAAGATAAGGTATGAGTACCTTGTTCATCAAGTCCATGAAATATGTTGGTGCATTGGTTAGCCCAAATGGCATAACCACAACTCATAATGACCATACTGAGTCCTAAAAGTTGACTTGGGTATGTCATCCGCGACAACATGTGATAACCTAACCTCAGATCTATATTTGAGAACACTATAGAACCCCTCAACTAATCAAACTAGTTATCTATCTGCATCAAGGGGTACTTATTCTTAATCATCACCTTGTTCAACTGTCTATAACTAATGGACAACCACATTGATCCATCCTTCTTCTTAACAAATAATACTGGAGCACCCCTAGGTGAAGTGCTTGGTCTGATAAAGCCTTTATCAAGAAACTCATGCAACTATTTCTTCAGCTCTTGCATCTCAGTTGGTTCCATCATGTACGGTGTCTATACTATTGGCTACGTACCAGGGACCAGATTGATCTCAAAATTAATCTCTTTGGATGGGGGAACACCTAGGAACTCATCAGAAAACACGTATTCAAACTCAGAGACAAGTGGCACTTCCTAGATACTAGGACTCCTCACTTTAGTATCCACCGCATGCACCCGAAAAGACTCACAACCATGTCTCATCATCTTCTTTTCCCCCATAGATGACACTTGACATGTCGTAAGAATCTTCCTACCACCTTGGAAAATCCACGAAACATCATTGTCGACAAATGTCACCACCTTGGCACCACATACCAAGGCCACCCGATACTTCTCCAAAGTATCCATTCCAAGGATCACTTCGAATCCATTCATGTCAAGTGGTATAATATCCACATGAATGTTATGTCCTCAAAAAGAAAGGACACAGGAAGGACACACCTCTTGCAACTTGGCAGAACTAACCAATGGGGTTTCTAAACAAAGGCTTTCACATCTATGACTAATAGGAAAAGAACAGCTAGCAATCACTTCTCTAGTGATAAGATAGTGTGTCGCACCCGGGTCAAGCAAAATAGATATAAAGCAAGAATAAGACAAATCAGAATGAAATAACTCCATCTGACCTATCACAACTCATGGGTTGACCACTCCTTCTGGCGGACTCATAACTTAGAATGAGCCATTGCCTATTGTTGCCCCCTTTATTTGTTGTATTTCATAGAAGAACTAGAATGTGACATCTGAGCATGTCCTCTGCAACTGTTGAATTGTTGTCACTATCGACCCTTGGTGACTCTATCTCAATTGTTGGGTAACCTCTTCATCCTTCATTGGGAAAAACCACTTTGTATGACCAACCTATCCACACTCATAGAAAGTCTTACTCTCATACCATGGCCTGGATGGCCCTATCACTAACACTGATGTAGCATTATGGGATCCTGCTAGTGGAAAGATATGGCCTCTGCCCCTACTCAATGACCACTACGAGTGACTTGTTGATCTCTTATATGATGTTGGTGCTAAAAACCAAGGCTTCTTAAATCCATTAGATGATTGTCCTTGATACTATGCAAGCCTCTTCTTACCTTCATCTCATGCTTCTCCACCACTGACCGCTCCACTCTTTTGACTGACTCCACAAACGTGGAAAACTTCTCTCTATTCTCCAAAGATGACACTGGCATTGTCAACTCTATGCTCAAACCCTTCTCGAATAGTCTGATCCTCTCCTTGTCTATATCTGCCATATGCGGGCAAAACCCAAAAGTTCCATGAACTTAGATTCATACTCATTGACTGTCATAGATCCCTAATGAATCTTCTCAAACTGTGTGATCTTCTTGTCCAGGTAGGTCTCAGGGAAGTATTGACTCACAAACTCCCATTGAAGTTATTCCCAACTGATCACAACACCAAGACTTTTCTCTTTCTTTATGACCTGCCAGTGGCCAGCACTCCCTTTAAATAGGTACATATCATGCTTCACCTTATCCTCATCTAGGATATTGAGGATCTTGAAGGCCTTCTCCTACTTTGTCAATCTTAGATCTACATCCTCCAGATTTATCTTACCCACATACTCAACCAACCCTATATTCCTCAACCTTTCAAAGGTCTTACCAGAACCCAAATATTCCACATTGGGGATTGCCGCTCTCACTTGGGGTGGGGGCATATTGTCTGACATATGCATCATCATGGCCATGAACTGTCCAAATATGGCCTGAAAAGTAGGATTGGCAACAATAGTTGGGTCAAACTGGGGCATCTTAGGAACAACATCAACCCTCTCATGCCTCCTGGCACCACCTTGTGGTGTAGCAACAATACTCTCATCAACATGTTCTTCATGTTCTCCATCCATCTTCTCTTATGTTCTTCTTCTTCTTCATAAGCAGAAGTTACCATAAGACAGACTATAGGATACTAGAACAGACACAACCCTAATTCTAAATAATCATCAGCGAACCTAAAGCTTTGATACCAACCAAAGTGTGACACCCCTATCACACAAGAACAATATTACTCAAAACAAAATGTAGAACTAATACTAAACATCCAGGTTACCAAAAAAATCGAAAATTGAAATTGATTCCATAAAAAAATAAAAGATGAAACATATTACATCTGAGTCCACACGAAGACACATGTATTACATAACATGCCATAAAGATGTACACATCACTGGTTAGTGGCTATCATACCACAAACATGTCACATATGATAACATGTACATATATATACAAACCACATATGTACAACCATGGCTTACTGCCAAAACTTGTGTCAATATATAAAACCATCAAAAATCTCCCCAAGGACCTAAGGGTATAGGGACAACACATAGGACTATACAACACATAGGACTCTACTAAAACACTAGCATCATGTCCAACCTTTAACATCTACTACTCCTCTTGTTGCTCCACCTCAACCGCACGATCTCTACCACGTCGTAAATGACCACCTAAAAGATGTGGAAACCAACGGGGTGAGACCAACGTCCCACCGAAAGATATAAATCTTTGTCGCAACTAGTATTAGTACAGGTAGATTATACTAAGCATATTAACCATTATAAATAGATTCAACTCAATGAAATGAATAAAACACATAATATTATTTAAGCTATTTAGGCATCTCCAACTAAGTAGTTGAACATCCTATATTTTAAGAAGTAATATTAAGGACATGTCTAACAGTTTATTTCTCTTTCCATATTATAATTCCAGAAATCGGTACAAAAGATAAGGTAAGGGGCCATCCAATGTGAATCATATTTGACCCTAAGCAAATATACCACATAGTTGTATTATGTATTTTATTTTTCCATGATGATTTGAGTCATTCCACCCAAATCTAACTGACCACTGCTAAGTCAAAATTAGTTCCATACAAGATCAATGGAAGATTCAGACTCCATGATTTTCTCCTATAGTACTCGGTCAGTTTGACTCTGCACCACAATGGCATATAGGGAAATTGCAAAAACATCAATTGATAGTCACAACTATAGTCCTATAAAGATAGCAACACATGGTCAAAGCTATGGTCATGTAAAACACCTAGCCCACCTTCGTACAAGTCATAGTGCTAGAAAATAGGGTATATAACCCAATCACTAATGTACAACCACAATTGTCCTCTATCCCACAAAAACACTTGGGATCAAGATGTCAAGGACATGTAGTTGCTCACACCTCGCATACTCAATAGTATGTTCTCTGGGTTTCCCTTGATAATACCCATTTCACCATCCAGCAAAGTACTAACACTGAAGATGGATCTATGGCATAGGGCATCTACATGATTAGGGTTTCACTTGATAGTTAATCCAATTGGGTATCTTTTAACATCAATAAATTTACAACGTATGAACCCTAAATAGATTCTACAAAGATAAGGGTATGTTACAACTCTAGAAGATATAAAACAAATGATGTATAAACTTGTCACATCATCACATAATACCACTGCCTTATAAGGCCAACAACATTAACACATCACTAGGGGATATCAATCCCTCATCACATCATTAGAGGATATCACCTCATACTAGGCATAAAGCCTCTTGCAGGTCATAAGACCCAATCACATCACTCCTGCACAATCATCATTATCTCACCATGCCTCATAAAGGCTCACAATCATTACCCAGTGTCATATTAAACACAGCATATCATTCACTAGCTATTGTATTCATTCAACTTGCAAGGTTAGATTCATACAAGTAGGATAAAGAAACCATCATCATCATAATGCTAGTTAATTTAAGCAAGTTTAATAAGTACATCATACACTTGGGTTCAGGGTTAGGGTTTCATATGTAGCCTATTAGGGTTTTACATCACAACACTATCAAAAAACCCTAGGTATCTCACTTTCCCACATTCTTGGAACATGTGGGTCAACCATCACCATCACTCCTACACAACACAAAGGAACAACATGCCCAAGCATAACAATTAATTCAAGAAGGTAAAAGCTAAAGAGGTTAGGTGGTTTAAGAACATACATCATGATGGTTGAAGGTCGTGTCCAAGACCAATGACCAAGCATCACCACAACACACTAGCAGTCGAAGAAGATCAAGGTTGAAGACACACCTTGGTCGAATGCTAGTTTGGCAACCAAGAACATCAACACATGTTAAACGGTCGAAGAGAAACAATACCTTCACTGACTAAATCACCACTTGACCAAACGGTTGAAGGGGTCCATTATTCCTAGCGGTCGAAGGGAATCACGACCCTATGTGATCGAAGAGAAACATTCTATGTGACCAAACCAAAGGGAACCATCTCATCAGCTGAAACATCACCAAGCATTCAACCACTTGGGTACCAACATGAAGAACATCTGAGAGAGGACAACCACTAGAAAGTCATGAGAAAAGTAGGCGATTAACAACACGAAACTAACCATCAAAGAGTGACGTAAAAACTTACAAAGAACATCATTTAAACCCTGGAATCATGCACCACATGTGATCATCATGAAATCCATGAGTTGAGGGATGAAAACCCAAGATCAAACACATGAAAGCAGAACCAAACTCCACCTCATGGAAGGTAACTGAACCAAGAACCAAGATCAAAAAACCAAGGTTGAGTTGCATACAAAACCATTATCGTCTCCATCATTTAAATTTCGGGTAAGTTAATTAGGGTTTAAGTAAAGGAACAAGTACATGTAAGATTATTATATTAACACAACCCTAAGTAAGATATCATTATCAACAGCAAGTAATCATGTTTTAGAATGAGTTGTATGTAGGATTAAATTGCAATAATAGTAAGGAAAAAGTTATATAACCCGCCTTAGATAATGGTGCAACCATCTCCAAGTAGAGCTCCAAAAGCAAGAGAGAAGCCTAGCCTTGATCTCCTATAAGACCAAGCTAGTCACCCCCTCAAAAGAGAAGGAAAAACCCTAGGTAAAAAAGGGAAAGAAGGAGAACAAAAACCCCAAGGCCAAAAAAGAATAAGAGGGGAAAGAAAGGGAGAAGAGTTCCTCTGCTCAACATGAGCACTACCTTGGAGAACCACCGCAACAAGCTTGATGAAAGAGGCAAAGTGTTAAGGAATAAAGCAAGGTGTTATGACCCCACCTCCCGATAACCCCCAATTAAGGGAGACCAAGAGGTTGAAGCCGCACCCATTAATCCTGGATCAAAGGTTCGACATATAACCATAAACAATTATTAAATTCTAACAGACTATACTGAAAAAGGTAATAAAATTTTTCTTTACATACCTTTTGAAAACTTGGATCTCTAAACTTCTATCCACATGGATACTAATCTATCTAATCCTCCTTTGTACTTTAATTCTCTTTTAGCATCACATGTGCCACTTTACTGTTTGTTCTTTTCATTGTACCTAAAACGCCGACAAACAAAACGTCGGTCAGCCGAAGCTGGTATGTGGGGGAAACAGATAATCATGCAACTATGATAACCATGTAATCATTCAATTAATCATTTAACAACCAAGATTACATTTTAAGCCAAACTACTCAATCCATACCTATCCACAACTCTGTGTTGTCCCTGTAAGGACTTATATGTTACCTCTATAAAGGTGACTTGATGGACCTGCCCTCTAGGAAGCCAAAATCCTTCATGACCTGATGGACCTACCCTCTAGGTATCCATGTACTAGGTTAGCCATTACGACACAGAGGGGATGAATGATTGAGCTAGAAGGCATATACATTATATGATAGTCATAGTCACTTTATAATTGCAAGAAATAAATAAACATTCAACAGTTTAGTTGCATTCAATGCGATTAAACATCCGGGAATCCATCGGAAAACCTAAAGCGGTTATTCATAATCGTAACCACATACCTGATTTGATGAGTCATGCAGATTATTGAACATATACTTCATGTATATACAATCAAGCCAATCAACAGATCCTAGAAAGTAATTCAATCATCACATAATTCCTGAAAAGAATATGTACTCTACTGTTACACACTTCATCAAGAATCTACTCTTTTTACTTGGATTCACTTTCTAGGATTTTGTGTCCAATTTAGGGTTTCATTTTGCAATTAGGGTTTCCCTTCATCTTTCACCACATTAAACCCTAATTTTATGCGATTACTCAAAAACCCTAGTTATCTTAGCTATTCTTCCATATTAAGGTTATCTCAACAACATATAACCCTATTTCCACATTTGAAGGCACATTACTCATCAATTAATTTCATTACACTTCTTTTACATTAAAGCTACTATTTTTATCCCTTTTCATTCATGACAAGATCATTATGTGCATCTATCATTAATTCAAAGCTCATTAGGGTCTAATTAACATATGAACTCATTTTGCCATCACTTCCACCTTTTATTCATGAAAACACCTTAATTACTACTTTTAGGGTATTTATCCAGAATTAAGGACTTTCATATACAAATAACTTAGAACTATCATTTAACAATCATATTTCACATTTTTCAATCAAAATATGATCGTATCTTCTTTTACCCTAAATTAGGGTTTCTAAGTTATTTAATCATTCTCATATGAGGTATAACCCTAAATCATGCAATTCTTCATTTAGATCAGGTTTGAATCTAACATTATCATTCAACAGGTTATTAACACTTCAAACTAACCCATTAGGCATCATAGATTCCATCATTAACCTCATTTAGGGTTGTTAACCTAACTTTAATACACTTTTAATTAACTTATAGTACTTTTTCAATTAGGAACGGAATCAATATCTAATTATATTTTTAATGGATTCTTCTCGTTCTCCTGATCAATTTTCATATATTATTCGCATTTATTCGAGCTACGGTTTATGAGATATGAATTTTGCAAATATCCACTTACTTGGCCAATGGCATTGCGCCACGTCATCCTTTCCATGTAAAGCGATCGACTTGGAAATATAACCAGATTACGATTCTGCCCCTCACTTAAGTCGTTGCTGCTTTATACCCCGGAGGGGTAGAACCGTCCAAAGAAAACCTCGTCATCTTCATCCTCGCGCAGCCAAGCTGCGCTTCCCTAGCCGACCATGTGCGGCTACTCCTTCGCACCTGGGCCCTCGACGGCCTTCGGGGACAAGTCCCCCACCTTCGCCATGACCCCTCGCAGGTGGGGCCACCCTGGGTTTGGCCGCAACCGCTGGGAGTGGGCTTTGCAACCCCGCGACTCACTTCCTAGTTGCAGCCATGCTGCAGGGGTGTCGCAGGCATACCCCTCTCGCCCCCGGGCCATGGAGCTGGAGTCCAACGGCCTCCCTGGCTGCGCCGCACCTTAACGCTTCCGAAGAAAGCTGAGGATGTGGCCAAGATGGTCATCCCTCACGCAAAAACCCTCCATGGTTTCTTCATTGCTGCTGCTGTTTTGCAGATCTCCGGCAAGGGTGGCGCAGAGATGAAGGCGCGAAAGAGACAGTTGGCCCTTCGGGGCTTGTCGTCGTAGGTCCATACTTCCAACAGAATCATAACAACACCCCTTGTTGCCCTAGAACAGAGATATACCCTCTTGGTTAGGGTTTAAGCAAAAAGAAGAAGAAACGAAGAGAAAGAAGCATGAGATCTCCTAGGCTCGAGGCCCTGGATCCAACCCTTATATAGGGAAGGATGGAAACGTCCCATTACGCTTAACCATAGGGAAAACAAATCCCCTTAGCCCACTTTCCTTGTTTAGGTGCAACTCTCTTCTTATATCTATTCCTTCTTTATTAGTATCCCTTAATTATTAAGGAAACTTTTCTTTTAAAGGGAAATCTGAAAATTACACGTTTTAATCTTCTTGTGCTCGACTTATAACTCATAGCAACGAAATCCTATTTTCCCTTAATAGTAATTTCTTTCTTTTTAACAATACCATGTAATACATTAATTGTATATCCACATTATCTTCTTATTTTGCTATTTTGGTATTCTCTCTTTCTTTCCTCTTTATTGGGACTCCTTGGGTCCCAAGGCACTCTATTATTTCGAAATTCATTTTATTGGAATACTCATTATCCTTCTAGATGCATCATTTTGCATTATTTCACATTATCTTGTTTATTTCTCATTTAATTATCTCTTTTTGAGGATTTTTTTTTATATCTCTCTTATTTTCCTCATTGGCATTCCTATTAACATTAGCAATCTCATGGATACGAAATTTCCCCAAGAAATCTTATTTATACCTCTTTCCACTCATTTTCCACATTTTATCATTATTTTCCAATTTATTTCTTAATAAAGAAATACTTAATTAAACTTTTCTTTTCTTATTGCTTTCTTTTTGGAACCTTGGACTCCTTGGTACCCAAGGAACTCAAGAGGCACGAAATCCTCTTTGTATTTGCCTTCTAGAGGTTTCTACATATTTCTTTTCTTAAAATTCAATTATCCATTTATTAATTGAATTTTTCTTGTTATTCGGGCCCAATAGCCAATAAAGCCCACAACACAATCATCAAGGCTATTGTAAACGAAATCCATTTATTTGAAACAAATTATCTCACTATTGGTTCAAATATCTTTAATACGAGAAATAACATTTCTCACTAATTGTACCCAAAAATTGGGGTTATAACATCCTTCCCCTCTTATAGGAATTTTGTCCTCAAAATTCAAACATACAAACAAACAATTCAGGATAAGACTTTTCCATGTCCATCATTGGCCCCTATGTGGCTTTGCCGTACTCATGACATTTTCAAAGAACCTTTATCATCACATATTCTTTTCTCTGAGTTCTTTCATCCTGGCGTCTATAAACTACACAGGTGACTCCGGCCATTTCAGCCTCCCTTGGGGCTCACTAGGTTCATTGCTCAGCACATGGTCGGGTACCTCACATAGTGCTCTAAATTGGACACATGGAAAACATCTCCCATTACTTTATCCTGAGGGGTAGGGCCAAACCTAACCATCTCCACCCATCCATCTCTAATGGACCCACATATCGGGGATTCAACTTTCTTAGTTGCAGCTCAGAGGGGTCGGATTCTCACATTGCATTCTCCCACAGTGTACTACATATTAGTCTACTTTGTATCTGCTCACGACTCTTGTCGTCTCTAGGCTCCTTTCAGCCATTACACGATCAATGCGACTTCATCTACACACACTGTGGTCCTTTTCTAACCATCATGTGGTCCTTTCACCAACATCACCTTACTGAAGTGGTGACCGACACAACCTCCCTTACGGAGCTTCTTATAAAACCCGATACTGGCTATGGTGATCATTGCCACATCTTTCATAGGACAAGAACTGTCTCTAGATATCACCATGAATGAGCACACATGCCCTCATCAGACCCTTTAGTCTGGATCATACTAACCATAGTTAGGGGTGATAAACTATACTAACATTGAGTTCTTCATGTACCTACTTCCACTTTATGGAAGTGAACCCTTAGGTCAAACTCAAGAACCTTTGAACTTTCTTCATGGTGTAGTTGAACCATCTCTCTCATGGGTAGTTCAACTGGATCTGTCCCTTAACCGAACTCTTCCTTTCTCATATTATCTAGGTAAGGAGACCTACAATAACCCATATTGTATCTCGACCTTCTTTGGTCCAGGGAAGACCTATCACAACATCCATAGTGTTGAGCTCTCATTCCCTCTCAGGGATTCTTTTGTCCTCTATATCGATACACTGGGTTACTGGGGTTCGTCCTTTACCTCCTGGCTTGCATGGCCATAAACCACATGCAACCTCATCTTAAGCATCTAACGTGCTATTGCCATTTTCCATGGTGTATCATGATTTCCTATAAATCATGATTCCTCCGAAACCCTAAACCACTCTACCCGGGGTTTCATCACCTTCTCTTCCAAAGAAGTACACTTGAGGTTCTACCACCATCCTTTCATTATATCAAGGACTAGTCTGGCTAACCAAACAACCATAACTTTTCAATGTATCTTATTACATCCGAGTGTTATCCAAACACCTCTCCTTTTCAAACTTAAAGTTAGCCAAACAACCTCTTCTAGCTTCTAATCAAACAAGTCAGATGTATCTCAACCAGAGAACCCATTACCACTTCACATCCTTAGGTAACATTACACTTCCATGTATTTCACTTATCATCTCACCTTAAACTCTATGTCTATCTTCAATTAAGAACACGCTCTGATTTCATCATCATGGTGCTCAAGTTCAACCTGGTATAACTCATAAGTTCCACATATCTCATGATAAAAACATCCTCATAAGGTGACTACCTCATTCCTCTTAGTGTTTACAAACCATCGATGTATCATTCACTTTACCAGGGTAGATATCTTCTCTATCCCCATTTCTTGTGGCAACGTTCCAACCTACATCATCTCTTATCCTTGGTGTATGGCATGCGTAATGTCCTATCTCTCACCCCCATAACAAGAGGAAATAAGCATTTGGCTGCAGTCCAAATACATAGTTCTTCCTGTTCCAAGAGTAGAGATGGTACATCCCATCTTGCCAATACACCTTTACATCGAAGTTGCAACGTGCCACATATGTCTCTTCATCATAAACATCAAGATATCAAACTAGTCTTGAATCTAGTGAGGTTTATACCCTTGGTCATCTCCTCTAGGTCTATAGGGTACCTACTCTTTTGGGGTTATCCCTCTTCCCTCATGCATCAAGAGAGTGCCCTACTCATCTGCCCTTTGGGTCCCATGAGTTCATGAAGGTGATCAATCTCCTAACCCATGGCCCTCAGACAATGATAGTTGTTACCTCCCAACCCTATGATCATGTGCAACTGGGGAATTAGGCAACTCCTACTTTCATCGGTCTTATCCCTACCTGACCCTAGGATAGACTTAGGATTTTCCATCATAGTACATGTTCACTTAGAACCTTACCCAAGTCTTCATCATCTCTCTTTCTGCAACCATGGGCTGACTCTCATCCGTTCATAGGCATCATGGCAACCTGCCTACCTTGGTCAAGCCCCATACCGGTTACCGCCATTGTAACACATCCATAAGCACTTAGAGATGGATATCTATGGGTCTACAGGTTCATTCTCATACCATGTATATTTTATCTTAGCTTCTCAAAATCCTATGAGACCTCTTTTAGGTTTTCACAAAAACTGGTGTACACCCTTCAAAAGGGTCCCTCTCCCAGGATGGGAGGAAACTACAACTCTTGACCTCAAGGTCAC
Organism: Alisma plantago-aquatica; assembly: GCA_963693085.1. Taxonomy (NCBI): domain Eukaryota; kingdom Viridiplantae; phylum Streptophyta; class Magnoliopsida; order Alismatales; family Alismataceae; genus Alisma; species Alisma plantago-aquatica. The sequence continues at coordinate 515,636,374 of OY856415.1, forward strand.
AAACATCCTTAAGTATAGGGTTTACATCCTCATGAGCCTACTTAACCCTAGAAAGCCATTAAGGCACAAACAGATCACTTACTGAACCATGCTAGGTCATACTTGTCCTCTTTCCTCAATGTTGTATCAAGATCGTACCTTTCTTTATCAACAACCTAGTTGTGAGGGGTTCAAACACACCTTAAACTTAAGGGGCTTCCCTTTCCTCTATATATAAGGAGCACCATGCTCGCTTCTATAGGAACTCAACTTCTCATCATGAGAATTAGGTACACCACTTCCCTTCATAGGCCTAGGAATCCTAGGTTCACTGCATGCTCTGTCTCTTATCTACGAACCAAGCATGAAAAAGGCATGACATGCACTCCTTGTCATCCTTCAACCCAAGCAACACTTAGAGTTGGGTCCTCCTTAAGGACAACCAACAAGGTACAAAGCCTCATAACATGCTACTAAACCTTTCTAGGTCTAAGGAACTCTTTTTCCTACCTCAGAAGGTAAATACCTATATTGTAGGCACATAGGCACCATATGCTTCATCTTCACTATCTAGGGTTTGGTCCCTCTAAAGGCAACCAAGATATCATCAACTTATGAGGAAACCACTGTCATCCAGTCTTCAGAGTTTTAGGCTTCCATCCTTCTTGCTGGGTTTCCTGCTCTCTCTAGAGCTAACTCTACATCCAACCTCACCATTAGAGGTCCTCTCTTCATGAAGGTTCAACCTCAAAGGCATTCTCTACATGGGTGAAGCCTAGGTTCGCACTTATGGTTGCTCAAGATCATCCACAACCCTTTATGCTCCATCATAATTCCTTATCCAGGGTTTCATCCTACCGTGCTCTAGGTTCCAGCTATGCCCTACTAGTACAAGCCCATAGGGTTTCTATGGTCCTTTACTAACATCATCATCCAAGGAGCTATCCTTTACCTTAACATGTATGACCCTTCCCAGGGTTGGGTTGTCAAAGGTGCTAGGTCTCCCATGGATCATATGGCATCCCAAAGGCATGCCCTTTAAAACACCTGGTCCAACTCATCTATCTCTAACCTTCACTTAGGGTTAGGGCTAGCATCATCCCCCGAGGATGTGCCAGGCCTCTACTTGGAATGGAGATCTCTATCTCCAAGACTAGTTTATCCTCCTCACCAGAAGGTCTAGCCTCAGGTCTCTTCTGAGGACATCTTATGTCATATGGCCTAAGCATGTATCTATTATTTATTTTGTGCTTAATCTATTAAGCTTATGTCCATGACATCTTATTTACATGCCTTTCATTAATTTGGTGGAGGATTTCTTAAACCTTATTAACCTTACCCATACCTCAAGAGGGTGAGGAGAAGAAAGAAAACCCTAATTCTTTAAGTCCTTATCAGAATTTTGTGATGAGAAGGTATGAATAAGATGAGAAGTCCTAAAGGTATCTTATTTCGATTCATACCCTAAGACTTTGGCCAGGCGGTCACACGGGTCCAGGAGTCCTCGTATTCTGACTAGCGATGCGGAGGAAAATCTTGCCAGCCCCCGGTCGTGATCCCTTTCTAGACACCTCCGTCTTTCAGATACTCCTCTAATAACTCCCTTGGGTTCTATGGAATTTGTAAAATTTAATAATTATTAATGGTTAACTGAGGAACCTACGCTCTGATACCAAATGTTACGACCCCACCTCCCGATAACCCCCAATTAAGGGAGACCAAGAGGTTGAAGCCGCACCCATTAATCCCGGATCAAAGGTTCGACATATAACCATAAACAATTATTAAATTCTAACAGACTATACTGAAAAAGGTAATAAAATTTTTCTTTACATACCCTTTGAAAACTTGGATCTCTAAACTTCTATCCACACGTATACTAATCTATCTAATCCTCCTTTGTACTTTAATTCTCTTTTAGCATCACATGTGCCACTTTACTGTTTGTTCTTTTCATTGTACCTAAAACGCCGACAAATAAAACGTCGGTCAGCCGAAGCTGGTATGTGGGGGAAACAGATAATCATGCAACTATGATAACCATGTAATCATTCAATTAATCATTTAACAACCAAGATTACATTTTAAGCCAAACTACTCAATCCATACCTATCCACAACTCTGTGTTGTCCCTGTAAGGACTTATATGGTACCTCTATAAAGGTGACTTGATGGACCTGCCCTCTAGGCAACCAAAATCCTTCATGACCTGATGGACCTACCCTCTAGGTAGCCATGTACTAGGTCAGCCATTACGACACAGAGGGGATGAATGATTAAGCTAGAAGGCATATACATTATATGATAGTCATAGTCACTTTATAATTGCAAGAAATAAATAAACATTCAACAGTTTAGTTGCATTCAATGCGATTAAACATCTGGGAATCCATCGGAAAACCTAAAGCGGTTATTCATAATCATAACCACATACCTGATTTGATGAGTCATGCAGATTATTGAACATATACTTCATGTATATACAATCAAGCCAATCAACAGATCCTAGAAAGTAATTCAATCATCACATAATTCCTGAAAAGAATATGTACTCTACTGTTACACACTTCATCAAGAATCTACTCTTTTTACTTGGATTCACTTTCTAGGATTTTGTGTCCAATTTAGGGTTTCATTTTGCAATTAGGGTTTCCCTTCATCTTTCACCACATTAAACCCTAATTTTATGCGATTACTCAAAAACCCTAGTTATCTTAGCTATTCTTCCATATTAAGGTTATCTCAACAACATATAACCCTATTTCCACATTTGAAGGCACATTACTCATCAATTAATTTCATTACACTTCTTTTACATTAAAGCTACTATTTTTATCCCTTTTAATTCATGACAAGATCATTATGTGCATCTATCATTAATTCAAAGCTCATTAGGGTCTAGTTAACATATGAACTCATTTTTCCATCACTTCCACCTTTTATTCATGAAAAGACCTTAATTACTACTTTTAGGGTATTTATCCAGAATTAAGGACTTTCATATACAAATAACTTAGAACTATCATTTAACAATCATATTTTCACATTTTTCAATCTAAATATGACCGTATCTTCTTTTACCCTAAATTAGGGTTTCTAAGTTATTTAATCATTCTCATATGAGGTATAACCCTAAATCATGCAATTCTTCATTTAGATCAGGTTCGAATCTAACATTATCATTCAACAGGTTATTAACACTTCAAACTAACCCATTAGGCATCATACACTCCATCATTAACCTCATTTAGGGTTGTTAACCTAACTTTAATACACTTTTCATTAACTTAAAGTACTTTTGCAATTAGGAACGGAATCAATATCTAATAATATTTTTAATGGATTCCTCTCATTCTGCTGATCAATTTTCATACATTATTCGCATTTATTCAAGCTACGGTTTACGAGATATGAATTTTGCAAATATCCACTTACTTGGCCAATGGCATTGCACCACGTCATCCTTTCCATGTAAAGCGATCGACTTGGAAATATAACCATATTACGATTCTGCCCCTCACTTAAGTCATTGTTGCTTTATACCCCGAAGGGGTAGAACCGTCCAAAGAAACCCTCGTCATCTTCATCCTCGCGCAGCCAAGCTGCGCTACCCTAGCCGACCTTGTGCGGCTACTCCTTCGCACTTGGGCCCTCGACGGCCTTCGGGGACAAGTCCCCCATCTTCGCCATGACCCCTCGCAGGTGGGGCCACCCTGGGTTTGGCCGCAACCGCTGGGAGTGGGCTTTGCAACCCCGCGACTCACTGCCTAGCTGCAGCCGTGCTGCAGGGGTGTCGCAGGTGTTCCCCTCTCGCCCTTGGGCCATGGAGCTGGAGTCCAACGGCCTCCCTGGCTGCGCCGCACCTTAACGCTTCCGAAGAAAGCTGAGGATGTGGCCAAGATGGCCGTCCCTCACGTGAAAACCCTCTGTGGTTTCTTCATTGCTGCTGTTGTTTTGCAGATCTCCGGCAAGGGTGGCGCGGAGATGAAGACGGGAAAGAGACAGCTGGCCCTTCGGGGCTTGTCGTCGTAGGTCCCTACTTCCAACAGAATCATAACAACACCCCTCGTTGCCCTAGAACAGAGATATACCCTCTTGGTTAGGGTTTAAGCGGAAAGAAGAAGAAATGAAGAGAAAGAAGCATGAGATCTCCTAGGCTCGAGGCCCTAGATCCAACCCTTATATAGGGAATGATGGAAATGTCCCATTACGCTTAACCATAGGGAAAACAAATCCCCTTAGCCCACTTTCCTTGTTTAGGTGCAACTCTCTTCTTATATCTATTCCTTCTTTATTAGTATCCCTTAATTATTAAGGAAACTTTTCTTTTAAAGCAAAATCCAAAAATTACACGTTTTAATCTTCTTGTGCTCGACTTATAACTCATAGCAACGAAATCCTATTTTCCCTTAATAGTAATTTCTTTCTTTTTAACAATACCATGTAATACATTAATTGTATATCCACATTATCTTCTTATTTTGCTATTTTGGTATTTTCTCTTTCTTTCCTCTTTATTGGGACTCCTTGGATCCCAAGGCACTCTATTATTTCGAAATTCATTTTATTGGAATACTCATTATCCTTCTAGATGCATCATTTTGCATTATTTCACATTATCTTGTTTATTTCTCATTTAATTATCTCTTTTTGAGGATTTCTTTTTATTTCTCTCTTATTTTCCTCATTGGCATTCCTATTAACATTAGCAATCTCATGGATACGAAATTTCCCCAAGAAATCTTATTTATACCTCTTTCCCCTCATTTTCCACATTTATCATTATTTTCCAATTTATTTCTTAATAAAGAAATACTTAATTAAACCTTTCTTTTCTTATTGCTTTCTTTTTGGAACCTTGGACTCCTTGGTACCCAAGGAACTCAAGAGGCACGAAATCCTCTTTGGATTTGCCTTCTAGAGGTTTCTACATATTTCTTTTCTTAACATTCAATTATCCATTTATTAATTGAATTTTTCTTGTTATTCAGGCCCAATAGCCAATAAAGCCCACAACACAATCATCAAGGCTATTGTAAAAGAAATCCATTTATTTGAAGCAAATTATCTCACTATTGGTTCAAATATATTTAATACGAGAAATCACATTTCTCACTAATTGTACCCAAAAATTAGGGTTATAACACAAGGTTAGTGGCTCAAGGTTACAACTAACAAGAAGGTATATACTTTGATGAGATGCATCTGTAGCTAGACTTGAGTCCATTTGTATGTTGTTTGTCTTTGCTAGTTATAAAGACTTTCTTTTGTATAAAAAGGATGTTAAAAGTGTGTTTTTGAATGGTACAATTGAGGAGAAAGTATATGTTGCACAACCTATGGGCTTTGAACAAATAGTCTACCTAACCATGTTTATTTGTTGCAAAAAGCTCTCTATGGACTCAAACAAGCACCAAGGGCATGGTATGAGAAATTAAAGAACTTATCTAAGATCGTGGTTATATCATGGATGAAGTGGATTCTACCTTATTTCTAAAACACACTTCTAACAATTTTCTTATCATACAAATATATGTTGATCATATCATTTTTGGGCAGAACTAACCTGGATCTTTGTAAAGAATTCAGTGATCTTATGCAGGGTGAATTTGAGATGAGTATAATGGGTGAACTCACATTCTTCCTCGGCTTTCAAATCAAGCAAACAAAAGATGGGAACTTCATCAACCAAGGCAAGTAAACAAATGAACTACTTAAGTGATTTGAGATGGAGAACACCAATCCAATGGATACGCCCATGTCAAACACTGCCAAACTTGATAAAGAGGAAGAAGGTGAGAAGGTAGATGAGAAGCTCTATAGAGGTATGATTGGAAGTTTACTTTATTTAACTGCCTCAACACCTGATATAATGTTTAGTGTTGGCTTTTGTGCTCGATTTCAATCAAATCCTAAGAGATCACATCTTATAGTTGTTAAGAGGATTCTAAGGTACTTAGCCAAAACCTCAAATTTTGGACTATGGTATCCCAAGTCAAGTAACTTTACTCTTATTGCTTATAGTGATGTTGATTATGCAGGTTGCTTGATTGATAGAAAGTGCACAAGTGGCACTTGTTTCTTCCTAGGACCACTCTTGGTGTCTTGGTTTTCCAAGAAACAAAGTACAATGGCATTATAAACCACTGAGGTTTAGTACATTGCAGCTGAGAGTTGTTGTGCCCAGGTCCTATGGATGAAGCAAATGCTCCAAGACTTCAACATTCATTTTGATGCTTCTCCTATCTATTGTGATAATGCTAGTGCAATTAACTTGTCTTACAATCCTATCTTGCATAGTAGAGCTAAACATATTGAGGTTCTCCATCACTTTCTTCGTGATCACATTGCCAGGAAGGATATTTATATCATGCATGTGGACACGGAAAATCAGTTGGCAGACATTTTCACTAAAACTCTAGCTAGAGAGCAATTTAATTTCATTAGATCAAAATTGCTTGTAACTACTTTGAATGAATCTGATATACCTTCTAGCTAGTTGTTATCTATCCTATATGTCTTGTCTCTACTTGAATCATCTTTGCTAGCTAATATGCTTAAAATCGGGTTTTCATGTTCATTTTGCCTTTTTTCCTCTTATTTTTGGGTATTTTTTGCAAACACATGTTTTATCGCAAAATAGTACCCAATGATGAGTGATATGTGCCTAAGTATGTTCAATATACATAATGGATTTGAAAAATAAATTTAATTAGCAATTTAATGGCTAGAATTTAAGTTTGATTGTTTTAGGTCAGGTTGACCATCAATCGAGTTACCCCAGGACAAACTCGACCGATCGATGGCCGAGAGCTTTTTTAAAAAGCCAATCGGTTGAGTTTTTGAGTTCACAGAACTCGACTGATGGCCAAGCTGGAGCACACTTAAGTTGGGTTCGGCCGACTATTCTCCCTCTCAACTAGAAAAAACTCGACTGATTTCACCTCCCTTAGCCCTAATCTCTCCACTCTTGACCTTCCCCTTCTCATCCTAGCCCCAATCCGACCTAGGTAGACCATACTTAACCTTCCCCCTTGCTAAATCTAGGTGTGTGAACATTTTTGGTGGTGCATTTTGTGCTTTTTCCTTCTCCTTCCTCTCTATTATGTCTCCATGGCTTCAAATAGAATGAAGAGAGCCACCCCTGATAATGCACCATCCTCTGCTTCATCTTCCCACTTGATCCCCTTTGATGAGGCTCTCTTTGTCTCAAATGAGGCTATTAATAGGTATAAGGACCTCCTCCCATAGATTCCTTTCCCTTTTCACACCCTCTTTGAGCCTAGCTCTAGATTCCAAGAGGTCATCGATCAAGTGGAAAGGGTGTTACACATTCACCATCTCTCAGCCCTGGGTGTTGAACGCGTGTGCTACAACAATTCCATGACTAGCATGAAAGTGGTTCATGAATTCTACACGAACTTGCATTGGAGTTATGACACCCTTGTACCCCCTCCTAATACTCAAGTGATCCTAACGTCTATGATAGATGGGAAGAAATTCCAAGTCTCGAAGGATACCTTAAACATTTTTTCTTAGGTTTGAAACCTGGCATAAGGATTACGACGAGTATTTTGACCTTCTTGACCCTAAGTCTTTCTACAAGCAATACAATATCACTCTTCCCGACATCCATCATTACATGAAGAAACCTCAGTTTCCCTATAAGAAGAAGAGAACCCTACCCTCATCTTCCTTGGATCTCAAGAGGCACATCCTTTCCTTAGTGGTCAACTACAACATCTGTCTGAAGAAAAATCAAATGGATATTGTAGAGAACACTGCGGTGATCATGTATTTCCTCTTAGAGAATGTTAGAGTCAAGTGGTATAGATACATCCTCCACCATATGAATTGCTTCGACACAGGCAAGAATACTCGTCGCACCCACCCTCCCTACCCTGCCCTGATATGTTGGTCTTTTTTAGTTTTCCACTGAGAAATCTTGCTTCCATGACTTCCATTATAGACCTTCATGAAAGGGAGTATGTATCAGTGAGACCACCATTCAGAAGTTTGTGCCTATCTTTTGCTCCACCACACCCGGTGCCTCTGCCTCTGCTTCTACTTTTGCACCTACCTCTACCTCTACCCAAGCACCTCCACCTCCTCAGCCTACCTGACTTGCCTGTGCCTCATTTTGTGTGTCCAATGAAGCCCTCATGGGTTACATGATACATCAACATGCATACCACCTCCAGGTTCAGGAGCACTTGCATGAAGATTTATGTCCAATCATGTTAAACATTAACATGTCATGTGCACACCCCTACCTAGCCTACCAGCCCTACCCGGGAATTGATTATGCATCCTACGCATACAATCACTTTTACCCTACCCCTCCACATGCACCTTCTACTGCTCCCACACCCTCTACTACTAGTGGACCTGCTCCCGTTATCTTGCCTCTACCTACTGGCCCCTTGGCCACTCTGCTTGCCAGCCTTGGCAATTCTGCTCCTTCCTTCCCTCAGGACAATGAGCTCTATGCTCGTGGTATGACTTGGGATGAGTAGAATGCTCATTGGCTCAGTCATCAATGTGGTCCCTCTATTGATGAGGAGATGCCAGACTAGGCTGATGAGGAGGCTACTGATGCTGATGAGGATGTTAGTGATAATGAGGATGATGGTGATGCATATGATGATAGTGATGGATCTGATGGTTTTGTCGACGACTCAGGTGATGAAGGTGATGCTGCTGCACCTTCATACGGAGATGATGACTACGAGCCTGATGTTGAGGTTGATGATATTATTGATATAGATAGCTTAGATATCTAGATGTTCTTAGTTTTTAGTCTAGTTTGTTGATCATATATATCTTTCTAGGCTATTTTGTATTAGAAACATCTGGGCACATGATCTGAGCTGTACTATTTTATCATCTTAGTTTTCATCATTTTTTCTTGTAGTTGTTCTATGAGAACTTGCATTTTGGGTTGTAATCTTAATTATGTGCACTCTTACTCTTTGATCTATTATATCTTATGAGTTGGTGCCATGTTTCACCATATTTTGATTATGACTAAGCTTGTTTGTTTCTCTCGTCTCTATTTGATGTATGTTTTGAGATTGCATGTTTGGATATCTGCTTGTTTGTGCTTGGAGAAGACCTATTTTTATGCTCTTCTACCCCCCTTTCCTTTTTGATAATGTCAAAAGGGGGAGATAATTTTCAATGTCTTGAAACACAACCATATTGTTTTTACTGCCTATGTGATCCTTTTCTTGTTTATTATATGCTTTATCATGTGACTTGCTAAAGGACCATATAGTATGTATGTGTTATATTGCTTTGTGTAGATAGACTAACTATGCAGGTTAAAGGAAGCATAGATTGAGGGGGAGCAATTCAGATTGTTCAAATCTTAAATCCCCTTACAATTCACATGGCAAAGGTATGATTTTGATATCCTTTTCAATATGATTGAGGAATGGTTTGTCATTGTCAAAAAGGGGGAGATTGTTGATGTAAGGGTGATACATTGCCCATATTTTGATAATGACTTAACCATTCCATTCATATGTATCTAATATGTTTGTTTAAGATTGATTCAGGCTTTAGGTACATGAAAAGGATCAAATTACACAAGCCCTAGCTTGTCCAAGTTCAAGTCAAAAGTGTGCTAATTAGGAAATCACTTCAAACAACCTTAGAATAATTTTTTAATCACATGTATTGATGATATGACTTGTAACTAAGATGAGAAAAATATGTGGGACACTTTATACCAAGGTTTAATCACCCAAAAGTCAATTTAGAAAATTGATCATAGGCTGTTCATCATTCGAGTTACAATCTTGACTGATCCTATGATGGATTTTCTATAGATGACCCATCGGTCGAGTTGTGCACTCAAAGAAATCGACTGACCGGCTCACTGAGCAAACTCAATTTTAGCTCATCAGTCGAGTTCCTCAGAACAAACTCGACCGATAGTTTGAAAATTGGCTTCGTCTTTTAGTTGATCGGTCGAGTTACCTTTATTGAAACTTGATCGAATGTACTGTACAGAAAATGTAGAAAAGTGATTATAACCATTGGTGACTTGTTTTGGGTGAAAATAGATCTGTTGCCTTGTGCAAAATGGCTATATTTCGTCCCTAAGTGTTCCCCAACTCAAGGGAGCACCCCTATCTATAAATAGGACCCCTTGGAGTTCATTCCAAGTTTGCACATTCAAGATATTCAAGGTCCTTGGTATAGTTGAGTGTGCTACTACTCCTTGAGCCCCTTTCTTTCTCTAGTTTACACTTCATTTCATGATTTGTGAGTGAGTTAGGCATATTGTAAGAGAGATCCACCCTTTGTTCATGTAAAGCTCTCATCTTCTCCTACTTCCCTATCCCCTTTCTACATGAAGAAAAGGTGAAGAAAGCTCCATCGAGTGAAGAATGAGCTGTAGCTGGTCCTCTTCAAGGTTGATGAAGAGGTGGTGATCTTCTCCAGGTGAAGGAGAAGATAAAGGCTGGAGATCCAAGAGGAGAAGCAAAGTCCTTCAAGGTGGAAGACTTGCGCTTGAGTGGGTAAGACCTTGGTGAAGGCTGAAGAATCAGGCTAAATGGGTAAGCCCTTTGGTAAGGTGGATATCTCCTTGTGGTTGAATGGGTAAGTCCTTTGGTGGTCTTGTGCTATAACTTTTATTGGTGATAATATAGAGAAAAACACTTGCAAAGTCCTAGAGGTTGACCTCTGTTGGTAGTGGACTGACTCACTTCCAGTTTGAAATGTGGAACCACTCTACATCCCTTTGTCAAGTACTTGCTATCAATCTCTCTCATCCTTGCTATGCCTGTTAGATAGGACTTCAAATTGCAATTAATCTATTGCTTTAAACTTGATATAATTTGAAGGTCTAATATGTTTTGTGAGAAATTCTGTAGCTCTATTAACCCCCTCTAGAGCCCTTAGATCCAACTTAATTATAATTGACAATCATAATACCACAAAATCAAGTAAATTTAAATTGATTACATAACAACATCTCAATGTAAACACATCATATTTGGAACCATAAACTTGTGCCACTTGTATTCCACACATGCCAAAAGTTATTAAATCTCATTGTACACTGGCCAACTAACCACAACCTATTGCATATGATAACATGTTCACATATACAAATCAAATCTGCATGATCAAGGCTAACTACCAAAAACTCAAAACAACATACAACGTTAACTAAACACCCCCAAGGACTTGAGAGTACATGGGCAACACATAGGACTCTACTAGTAGACACTAGCTGCATATCCATGGTACAACAACCACAACTCCTCCTCCTATTAGTCTCAGTAACACAATCTCTACCTCATCATGCACGACCATCTAAAAGATGTGGAAACCTACCGGGTGAGGCCATGCATTCCAGTGACAAATATAACTCTCTGCCACAACTATTATTAACATAGATAAGCTAAAACAAGACAAATAGCATCATTAATAGATTGAGTAGATTCAAATAAGTAATATGAGAAACACATATAACATTGTTTAAGCTTATTATGTATTCACATCTGAGCAGTAGAACATCTTAAATCTTTAGAAGTAATATGAAGAACATGTATAACTGTTATAAATTAAACACTACAAGGAACAGGACAAGGGGTCATCCAATGTGAATCATATTTGGTCCTAAGAAAATATACTACACGACTATATTACGTCTTTTATTTACCCTGAGGAGTTGAGTTGTACCACCCAAATCCAAATCGGTTCCATATAAGGTCAATGGAAGAGCTAGAATCCAAAACCTCCCCAACACCTCTTGGTCAGTACAAGAGAAACACCATAGAGACGTATCAGTCAACTACAAAAAAGTGACATATGGTCAAGCTGAAGGATTGGCTCATGCACGACCATACATATAAAAACACCTAGCCCGCCTTGGTACAGGTCATAGCGCTAGAAGAACAGTCACACACATGGCCGTTCTTAAAAAAAAGGCATCACATGCAGTTAAACTATGACCTATCACATATCATAAGGAGAACAACTCACGCATGACCGTCTCAAACAACCGGTAATTTTGGGGGCAAGGAGATACTCGACTTGCACCCCCGCATATTAAAAAATATGCACTCTGAGTTTCCAATGGGAATTACCCATTTCACCATCCAACATTAAAACTGACATTGGAATGGATCTATGGCACAAGATACCTACATGATTAGGGTTTCACTTGGTTAGTTAGGCAAATTGTGTGTCTTTTAGCATCAATCAAGGTACAACATACAAACCCAAAACAAACTCTACAAGTATAAGGGAATAATACAACTCCAAAAGATATAAAACATATAAGGTGTGAACTTGTCACATCATCATCACATGATACTTGTAGCACTGCTATTCACAAGGCCATTACCAAAGCCACACAACCATACAAGGCTACCACCAATGTCACATCCCTATGGGATATCAATCCCTTAATCACATCACTAGAGGATATCACCTCACAATAGGCATTATGTCTTCACTAGGTCATAGGACCATCACATCAATATGATCTCATCATGTCTCATCAAGGCTTAGCCATCACCCTGTGTCATATGATCACCACCATATCACATACAATCTATGACATTCATTCAACTTGCAAGGTTAGAATCACACAAGTAGGATAGAGAAAACATCATTACATACTATTCAATTCAAACAAGGTGATCAAGTATAACACACCCTTAAGATTAGGGTTAGGGTTTCTCAAGAGCCGATTATGTTTTCTAAAACAATGATCATTATTATCCCATCATGCCTCAAAAATATCACAATCCTTTCCCTATATATCAAGCACATCATAGCTTTCGATATCCATGACATTCATTCAACCTTCAACGTTTATGTTATACCAATAGGAGAGCAAACGAGTACTCCAATATAGACTAGACATTTCGATCAAGGTAAGCACATTTTATATGTTCAATATTGGGGTTAGGGTTTCTAGTATTTATCTCATTAGGGTTTCTAGGTCAACCATATAGCATATTAAAACCTCACATCACCACTTCCCATATTCTTGGATCATATGGGTCAACCATCATCATCATTAGGTCATCATGTATACGAACCAAAAGCACATGGAACACATTTGGTGGAAGAGAACATTAGATCATAAAATCCAAGAGACCAAAGAGAACAATTACTCACATCAGCGGTTGAAGACATCACCCAAAGTCAACGACTAAGACCATCAATAGATGTCAAACAGTCAAAGGGAGTCAACCCATTCAATGACCAAGGCATCAACAAATCCCATATAGTAAAATAGATTCATCTCACCCAACGGTCAAAGGGAAATGAAATTCTTCAGCGGTCAAAGAAGATACCATTATATGTGATTGAAGCTCAAACTTATAACATCAGTTATCCAAGGGAAGTCATCAACCTATTCGACTGAAGGATAACTAATCTATGTGACCAGAAACATAAGGCACCATCTCATCAACAAAATATTGGTTCCAAACCTTCACCAACTTGGATCAAAACATGAATATCATCTTGTAGAGAAAGAAACTAATCTAGAATGATCAAAATATGAATTTTCATCTTGAGAACCAAACTTCAAAGGAGGAAAACATCAAAGAAAAACATATTCAAAACCTATAAATCTGATCATCAACACATAAAAAGATCAAATAAGATAAAAGAGATATAACCATGCATTCAACACATGCATGGAGAACCAAATAATCTCTGTCATACTCAAGATAACTGAAACGTGATCAAGGAGTTCAAAACAAACACTTTAAGGTGTGCATGCAAGCACCAACATATCATCATCCAAAAACTCAAGAACAAGGACTAGGGTTTAGAAAAAATAGCTAACCTAAGCAATATTACTTTAGAGTCATAAACCCTTGGTCGAGATGCCAACATCACAAACTTCCCACAAACTCCATCATTATGAGAGGGAAGTACGAACCATAGATTGAATAAGAAATTAACACTCAAGTATATGCATGTGTAATAAGTACTTCCACCATTCATATAAATTCGGGTACAAGAGTTAGGGTTAGGTAAAGAAGCAAAACATTCACACTTGTTATAGAGACTCGAACCCTAAACAAGATTTCATCATCTACATCATGTAAATCACGTTTTTGGAGCAAGTTGCATGTAGAAATAAAGTGCAATAATAGTAGGGAGAAAGTTATATAACCCACCTTAGATGATGGTTGCACCACCTCCAAGCAAGAAGGTCTAAAGCAAGTGAGAAACCTAGCCTTGATCTCCCCCATGACCAAGCTAGTCACCACCTCAAAAGAGAAGAGGAAGCCCTAGGTTAAATTGAAAGAAAGAAAACCAAAACCTTAAGGCCGAAAAGAACAAGAGAGGGGGAGAAAGGGAGAATATCTTCATCTCACTCAGGTACTACCATGGAGAACCATGGATTTGACCTCTATGGAGAGAAGTTTCTCAAAAGACCACCATGGAAAACCATGTATTCGACCAAGAGAAGAAAAATGAGATAGGGTTTTGCAAGACAACAAAATCAAAATGTGGAATCATTGACCAAAGTTCAAGGAATCACCAAGTAAGAGCTTCTCCAAGATTTCATAACCACGTGCAAGGGATCTCGGTCCCCAAGCACCAAAGATGAGCTTCTCCTCTCCACCAAGCACGCTAGGTATGAGCACAAGATGAAAAGAGATAGAAGAAGGATAAAAGAGATACTTGCATGTGTAGGAGAGAGGTTATATACTTAAGACCATGAGAGATATGGAAGGGTTGAGGTGTCATGTACATAAGTGCCACATGTCCACCAAAGAACCAACATGCATCTACTAAAACTATGGAAACTACTTAGATCATGAAAAACAAGGAAGGCCAATAACCTCACTAGGTCTTGGATTACCTTTGGTCGAAGAGAAGAAACAAGGCACAAGGACAAATGATCAAATAAAACTTCACCTTGGTCAAAGGTATCCAAGCGACCACAAAACCCTGGGTTCTATTCAACCCAAAGAAGAGAAGGGAGGCTATGTGACAATAGAGACTCCTCCACAAGATCAAGATCCTCTTCGACCATATAGAAACATCAAGGAAAGTCAAGGATGGTCAAAGGAAAAGCAAGAACATGAAACGGTCAACACAAAGGTCAACACAAAACTAGGGCATCAAAGCAACCCTAGAAACCACTCTCAACATGTCACCACTTCTCTCCTCATCAAAACAAATCATAACAAGGCACCCCATAGCACCATCCTAAATCTTATGATGCCAAGGTATCAAAGGTACACTCCACATGTGACAAATTGCAAGATAACCTCTCAACATGGATAAATTACAACTAGGTACAAAACAAGCACATATATCACAAAGATTGTTCAAACATCACTCAAATTGGGCCAAATTGAAAACATAAGCATACCACATGATATTAAAGCATCTCAAGAGATTAGATTAAGTTTCAAGTATCTCATTAATCAAAGCAAGAATCACTAAGCATTAAGCTAGATCAGGGTCATTACGTTCGAAACATGTTTAGGAAAGTCCCTCATCATAAGACTGATCTATATGGGCAAGCAAAGACATCCTATTGTTTTTTGATAGTGTAGGGCATGATTCTTTCTAAATTTCAAGGCTACAAGATATCACAAGATCTTAAAGATCATGTACAAGAACCAATATGGGGATAGGAGAGAGAAGCACTAGTAACAATCAAGAGTGTTATGGAATCAAGAGAGATCACAAAAATTAAACCTCAAATTGACAGACCCACAAGGAAGCTTGATCATAAATATGACACATCATCTAGAGGTGAAGAGGAGTGCATGTTTGTGTAGGAGAAGAATAATAGGGGCACCAATGAATATTCATGGCATCAGGATCCTAAATTCTCTTCAAAGGATCCAAATAATTTGCAGTAGGACCCTCCACAAGAACAAAAGCCCAAATAGAAGCAACTAGGGAACCCTTAACAGTAATACCAACATGGTAGGGATCCTAGTAAAATGGACAAGGTTGAAGACATGTTGGGAAGATTTGTGATTCAAAATGAAGCCTTTCGGGTCCAATCCAAAAAGGAGCAACATAATCAAGGGGCATCCATAAACAATCCCAATAAGCAAGGATTTCCAGGAAACATGGATATTCCCTCTAATAACTAATAGGTAAAGGTAGTGCTTCTTCACAATGTCAAGGTGTTGGTGAAAGAGTAGAAAGCAACTCTAGAGCAGAGTACCACACCAATAGACGTTGGGGCATTGAAAGATTCAATCCCTCTAGAGAAGGTTCAAGACCATACACCTTAGGAAGAAGCCAGAAAGAGAAAATAATTGGGTAGATAGAAACTAAGAAGGAGTCCTACGTCCCACCTCATAAGTTCAAAAATGTGACTACGGTACTGTATCCTAATAGTTTGAAAGTCAAAAATGTTGTTCAATAGTTTAAGAAATTTTTGGACATGTTCATGAAGCTTCACATCAACCTACCTCTTGTAGATTATGTTGAGAAAATTCCCTCCTATGGTAAGTTCTTAAAGGATATCATAAACAAGAAGAGGAGGATAGAAAGTTATGATGTTCTGGTATTATGAGAAGAAGTGAGTGCTTCAACACAAAGGAAACTACCATAGAAGAGTCAAAATCTAGGATGTTTCAACATATCATGCTACACTAGCAAGGTAAAATTCGACAATGCACTATGTGATTTTTGGCCAAACATTAATCTCGTGCCACTGACCATATTTAAGAAATTGGAATTCAAAGAATTAGGGAACAGAAACATGACAACTCATCTAGCAGACGATAAACTGGTGAGGCTAATAGGTATATGTGAATATTTTCTAGTAAAGGTGGAAAAAAATTGATTTCCAAAATATGTTGTAGCTGTGGAAATGCATGATGGATATGGTAATAAACTTCTCCTAGGTAGGCCATTCCAAGACACAACTGATGTGCTTTTAGAGATGGGGAGAAGAAGACTGACATTGGGTATCTAGGATGACCGGTTTGAGATAAAGCTACATGACTATCAACCACCAAGTAAGAATAAGGCATGATATCACATGATACAACATTTGGGTTGTGAGGTGTCCCTACTCTTAGGGAAACAATTTATAGACATTCACATGACATGAAAAAGGTGGACCAAGGTACACTTGTTGTAGATAGTATGGAACATACAAAGTATATATCTTTGACAAAGGATGTAAAGTATCTGATGAACTAGAGGAAGAGGTGTACCCAATGACAATTGCAAATGTGATCTCTTCTGTTATTACACAGACATATCTAGAGCTATGTTTAGAAGCTTGCATCATGAATCTGGTGGATGACTACACATGATACCATCTATTAGTGGAATGTGTGTTGTTTCTAAAAAGATTGTTGTGTTTATATTCAAGACACTATGAAGATATGGGACCATCACCACCCCCATTAGTCCCATCCTTGCAATGTCCTTCTGAGTTGAAATTGAAGACACTATACCCAGACCTGAAGTATACATTTTTGGAACTAGACAACAAACTTCCAATGATGATTTTGACATCACTGAGACCAAATCAAAAAGAACAACTACTAATAATTCTAAAGAATCATCAAATTGTAATAGGGGGATCCATTGCCAAAATCAAGGGTATTTCCCCTATCTTATATCAACATAAGATCCAGATTAAAGAGGGAGCAAAATATATGGCACAACATCAGTGACATATAAATTCTAACGTGACTATGGTGGTGAAGAAAGAGGTTGTGAAGCTTTGATTGGAAAGTATAATCTATGCTATTTCATATTCTAAATGGGTTATCCCAACTCAGGTTGTCCCCAAGAAGGGATGAATCACAATCACTATAAACTTTGTGAGTAACCTAGTTTCTTCTTAGTTAGTGACTGGGTGAAGAGATTGTATTGATTTATCACCAATTAATTTTTATCACTTTGAAAGATCATTTTCCGCTCCCATTCATTGATCAAATCCTTGAGAGGCTCATTGGCTGCTCAAACTTTTGTTGTAGATGATTACTCTAGTTACAATCCTTTTTCCATCAAGCCACATGATTAAGATAAGTCAACCTTCACTTGTCCCTATAGAATTTTTGCCTGCCATTGTTGGTATTTATAATGTTCCAACAACGTTTCTGGATATAGGTTCACAAATGTTTTTGGATATGGTAGAGTGATGTCTTTAAATATGGATGATTTCTCAGTCTATGGTGAGTCATTTGAGGACTTACTTGCCACTCTTAATGTTTTTCAAATATGTGAAGGGATTGTACTGGGATGCTAGGTGTCAAACAAAGGGATGGAAGTTGATATAGTGAAAATATAGGTGATATCCAAACTACATCCAACTTATTTGGAGAAAGGAGTATGGAGTTTTCTAGGACATGTCTGATTTAGTCAATGTTTCATAAAGGGTTTTCTAAATATTTCCAAGCCACTTTTTGATTTGTTAGAGAAGGATGTCAAATTTAATTTTGTCAATACTATTTGATAGTGTTTGAGATTTTGAAGGATAAATTGATATTTGCACTCGTACTGATGTCTCCATATTGGTGCCAACGTTTTTGAACTAATGTGCGACGCGTCAGATTATGCGGTTGGAGCTGTTTTAAGCCAATGCAAAGATTGCACTCTTTTTGTCATTTACTATGCATTAAGAACTCTTAGTTATGCCCAAATTAATTAATTCACCATAGAAAAGGAACTTTTAGCCATTATCTTCACTTTTGACACATTTAGACAATTTTAATAGGGGCAAATGTGATTGTGTGGACTAACCATGCAACTATTAAATACCTATTGCAAAAGAAGGATGATAAGTCGAGGTTAATTCAATGGATTTTGTTACTACATGATTTTGATATATAAAATAAGGATTAGGATGGAGCAGATAATGTAGTTGCAGATCATTTGTCTCTGTTGGAGAGGGTGAACCAATTAGGGTTGGAGATACTTGTTGTTGAGGATTTTACCGATGAGCAACCTTTTGCTATAAAACACAAAGATCCCTAATTTTCAAACATACTAAATTATTTGCATGTGGAGGACTACCATAATATTGGGAATATCAGGAGAAGTAGATATTTTTCTTTTCCTTCAGGTTCTATGTATGGGATGATGTTGACTTTCTTAAGTAGTGTCAAGATGGAATATAGATGAAGTGTGTCCTCAAGTGTGAGTTTCAGAGCATTCTTGCTCTTTGCCACTCTCTACACATCGAGGGACACCATTCTAGCTCAAGCATGATGGATAAGGTTTTAGAGAGTGGATTTAATTGGCTGTACCTTTTTAAGGATGATTATGATTTTGTGCAGAGGTATGACACATGCCAATGGTCAGGAAAAATTTCTAGAAGACATGATATGCCCCTTATTGCATTTCAAGAAGTAGAAGTTATTGATCTTTGGGGCATCAATTTCATGGGACCTTTTGTGTCTTGTGATTCTAATTTTTACATTTTACTAATAGTTGACTATGTGTCAAAATGGGTTGAAGATTCATACCCACACCAATGATGCAGTGGTTGTATGTCAATTTGTAAAAGATTATATTTTCTACAAGTTTGGGATACCCATAATGACCATAAGTGATGGAGTTTCTCACTTCACAAACAAGAAATTTGGAGATTTTTTGAGCAAATATGGAGTGAAGGATAGAGTAGGAACCCCATATTGGCCCCAGACTCAAGGCCAAGTTGAGGTGTTAAATCAGGAGATAAAGATGATTCTAAAGAAGACCATTTCAAATAGCAGGGAAATTTGAGAATGCAATTGAATGATACTCTTTGGTCTTATAATATGCCTTTTAAGATACCCATAGGCATGACCCCCATAGGATAGTTTATTGATGGGCATGTCACTTGCCCATGGAACTAGAACACAAAGTCAAGTGGGCCTTCAGGAATTTAAATTTTGATCTATTCATTTCAGGCAAGAAGTGCATATTAGAACTGAATGAATTAGATGAGAATAGGCTAAAATCCTATGAAAATTAAATAATTTATAAGGATGAAACTAATAATATTCGCGATGTCTAGATCTTACATCGGGTGTTTTTATCAGGACAATGGGTGTTTTTTTAACTCAAGGATGAAGTTACACTCGGGGAAGTTGAGGTTCCATTAGAGTGGGCCGTATTGGGTGGTTAAAGCTTTCCATCATGGCATAGTGGATATTAGTGATGGTGCCAAGAATTTGTTAACTAATGGAAAAATTATCAAACACTATTATGGAGAAGAAGTGCTTCATGACAAGGAGAAGTTGAAAGTCATTGAGTTTCCTTGAAATTTTTAAAGATTTTCGAGCTGAGGACATTGAACAAGACTTCTTATGAGAGGCAACCCACTTTCATTTTTGTAATTTACTTGTTGTTTAGCTCTTCTCATTAGTTATGGTTCTTGTATTCTATATTAGATATTTATTTTATGCAAAAAATATTCCTTGACTCTTTCTGTGCAATGTGTAAAAAGTCATAATGTTGGTGCTACCGATGCAATTGTAGGTGGCACCAACCAACCATCTTGGAGTCAACATGGAATCATGTATATTTTGGTACCACCAAAAGGTGGGTGGTGGTACTGAATCCTTATCATCTATGATCTTGGCAAGAAGCAACCATGTTACTAGCATTGACAACATTATTTGTAGCATTGATGCCTTTCTACCAAAAATCATAGGGCTATAGAAAAAATTGTCGATACCACTAATAGGCTTCTCAGTGGTACCAACCCATCCAGCTCAATGATGATAAGAAAATAACACATCTCAGTACCACCGACACCATAGCCAGTGGTGTCCACTTTTTTAAATGAGGACCCTGAAGTTACAAGAGATCCAGCATCAATACCACCAAGAAAAAGGTCGATAGCACTGACAACCCATTTGATAACACCGATTGATGCTCTTGGAGGCACCGAAAAAGAAGAGAAGGGGAAAGAAAAAGTTCATCTTGGTACTAATGACACATGCATTGGTGGTACCGACACAAGAAGACCAGATCCTTAGCATCGATAGCGAGAACCATGATTTTTCTACATTTAAAGATTAGTGGAACTGATCTGCGTGTGTGTGTTTGAAGAGTCAGTACCATGAATTGCCATTGATACCACTGATACAGGACAACTCAAGGGTGGATGCATCAACAACCCTAAATTGTTGATATAAATGGTGGTGCAGAGACACCCAAAAATAACAAGCCTTTAGTACCACCAATGCAAAACAATTAGTGGCATAGACACATCATGAGAAGGAAGTTCTTCGTCTATGGAAGCGGAGTCAATGGGTGATCTCAAATCACATACAAGCCCTTCCCTCTCACTCAAAAGGTGTAAGAGGGACATTAGAAGCTTCAAGAGCATCCTAGATATTTCAAGTTGACATCGGGCTCTTTTTTCCATCTCTCCCTTCATGTTTCCATAGAGATGCCACTCAACAACAAGGCACATCCACATCGAGCGTGCAAAATCAATTAATGCCAAAATAATGAATGATTGTATATTCAAACGAGGGTAAGAAGAAGTGTTACACCACATAGTTGAAGAGGGACTTCATACCAACTCGGTATCGGAAACCAACATTCTTAACTGAAGTTAGCTTCACCAACAACCTCCAACAAATCTGCCCAAACATGAAATGTTGGGTGATCACCCATTCTTTTGTGATTGTCCCACTTACCAAGTGATTAGATGTGATTTTCTCATGATGTTGGAGGTATGTTGCATCCCTAAGCATGGGGGAGGATGTCAAGAAGGTCGGGTCAAGTTTAGGTTGTACAACATCAAACATCATCTCACCCTAGACAAGTTCAATTCTATCTATGGTTGGTACATGGTTGAGGTATGCTTCACACCGAGTGAATTTGACTTCATCCTAGTATGGAGATAGATGGAAACCCTAGATCAAGGTTTCATCATCAACTGGAACCAATCATCCGTGATGGACACCAATCATCCCTTTTCTCATATTCTTCACCACTATCAGACAAATACAATCTTCTTCAGGTCCTATCATGGGCATGGGAAGGTCCAACAGGTGGACCTATATGTTCTTTGGACATTTTTGACTTTGAGTAAGGATCCAGACAATCTTATATCGTTCTTCCTTCTACACATGATGGTAGTAAAGAGGCAAGTCACTACTACAGAAATGGCTTATAAAGTCGGTTTTCAAGGTGTCGGTTGTATACAAAAACCGACACATAAAACCTACTATGTCGGTTGTTAACATAAACTGACATCCAATATGTGAAGGCCGACCAGACACGAGTACTGCTTTCAATAAGTGTCAGTTATTTAATAAACAACCGACACTTAAAATCAACCGCCAAAACCAAAATTCCAGCGAAAAAATTACCTTGAAAATTGGACATATGTCATCGGTTTTTTAATAAATAACCGACAACTAAAGGGTATGCGCGAGACAGGAATAGTTGTCGGTTGTCTTTTATTTATAAACCGACGAATATTAAGTAGTATAGTTGTCAGTTTTTGTCAAAGAGCCGACACTGTTGGTTTAGTTGTCGGTTTTGTTAAATAACTGACACATATTGTTAACTTAATAGCCCCGCAAACAGAACTTTTCCCCATTGTCTCTGTTTCATTGTCGTGCGCTAGGGTCTGGCAATTTCCCCTGATTGCTCCCGCCGTCGCACGTCGCTCGCCGCCGTCACCGTCATTGCCGTCATCGTTGTCGCCGTCGCCGCCGGTTGCTGCGCCGCCAGTTGTTGGTCTCCTCGACGCCCTCGCCACCGCTGGTAGAAGCAGCTACGGTGCTCTCCTCGTCACCGCCGCCCCCGCCGGTAGAAGCAACTTTTCTCCTCTGCCAGCTTCCTGCAAGGTAACCCACAAAAGCTTCACCCCCCTTTTCTCCTCTGCCTTGCTTTTCTCTGCCGCCGCCGACCTGGAACTCACCCAAGCGGCGCCTAAGCAGGTGCCAGGGCACGCCTAGGGTTCCAAGCCCAGGTGCCCTGCCTAGCTAGGCCTCTGGGCGGATGCTTGGGCGGCGCCAGGGCATGTTTAGGCTGCTGCTGGGGTTTGGATTCATCTACTGGATGCCCAAAACATGCACTGATTTCACCAAGTCACCCCAAAAGCCATGAAAAATATTCTGATTGTGTTTATTTATGTACTGATTTCACCAAGATAGTGGATTTTTTTTAAAGTTATTTACTGATTGTGTTTATTTAATTATGTATTGATACATATGTGCTATACCAATCTGATAGTCCATGATAGAACAAAGCATAATGATGTTGACTGCAACTTTGTGCGTCATGCTATTCTGAATTAAGTGTATATTTACTTCATAATTGAATGTTTAAGTAAGTTATAGATATCTTGATGATGAACTATAATGCACACATGTGACATGCTTGGAATGTAAATGATGAACTGTAATGCACACATGTTTAACTTGTTTCATTGGTGAGTATATTGAGAATCCTAATCACCCTTCCTGCTTAATGATGAACTGTAATGCACACATGTGACATGCTTGGAATGTAAATGATGAACTCTTCCCTAAATTGCCTAGATCTTAGGGTATCTCTAGATCTTAGGGTATCTCTACCATCCTAACTATGAAATTGGTAACTTGTTTCCTTTTTGAGTATATTGACAATGTTAATCACCTAACTTGAAGAACTAGGATATGAATGATGAAACTAGGATTGTAGGTATAAGAATGACAGCACACGTATTTGTTGGCCTAGAAACCCGTCCAAGATTTACTCATTAGGAGTAAATCTTGGATAGTCCCCGGTTTGGGACTGTTCTTGAACACCTAATCTCACTTAGGATGTAAGTATATAATGTGTATTGGGTTTTTGAGAAAATTTCAGTAGCATTTCCCCGTTTGTTCTCTAAGTACATATGTACTTAGAGAACAGCAGGGAAATGCTGCCGAAATTTTCTCGAAAACCCAATACACATTATACACTTACTAGTGAGATTAGGTGGTCAAGAATGGGATAGGTAGTACACATTTATTATATATAAGAATGACAACACATGTATTTGTTGACCTAGAAACCCGTCCAAGATTTACTCATTAGGAGTAAATCTTGGATAGTCCCCGGTTTGGGACTGTTCTTGAACACCTAATCTCGCTTAGGATGTAAGTGTATAATATGTATTGGGTTTTCAAGAAACTTTCGGCAGCATTTCCCCGTTTGTTCTCTAAGTGCATATGTACTTGGAGAACAGCGGGGAAATGTTGCCGAAATTTTCTTGAAAACCCAATACACATTATACACTTACTAGTGAGATTAGGTGTTCAAGGATGGGATAGGTGGTACATGTACATTTATTATATATAAGAATGACATCACATGTATTTGTTAACCCTAGACCGTAATCTTGTTGTAATATATACTTGTTTTCTCTTTGATCATAGAGCTTTACAATTTTGTTGTGATATATACTTTGTTGTAATAATGTGAACTTTACAATGTGAGATTTACACTTTGAATTACTACTTTACAATGCGAACTTTACAATTTGAATGTGAATTTGCAGATGGCTGACCATTCTCCTGATGACCGTGTTGATGACTACCGTGAGGGTGAGGACATCAATGCGCCGCCTCACAATGTAAGTTTTAAAAATATATCATATATTTATATCTATATGTCCATTTATAGTTATATCTTGTAAATGTGAATTATTTTGTCAAATTTTAGGTTGATGATGCACAGGTACCATCTGAAGCACTTGAGGCACTTGATCAACAACACCAAAAAGTTGACAAGAGAAGGGGCATCACTATGATGAAGAAGTTAATTGCGCAAAAGGGCAATGGACCCAAACTTGTTGTGGATTTCGATAATGCAGGAAATGCATGTGGTGTGAATCGCAATTCATTTATTTCATATCTTGGGTTTGTTACTCGTTGCCATTGCGGTTGTCTCTTAGATTATTGGCATAAAGTTTCTAAGGAGAAGAAAATTTTAATATGGAGGGATTTATGTGTGAGTTATTATTAATTTGCAATTCTATTTTGTAGATTACTAAATTTTTGGATACTAGTTAATAGCAATTCTATTTTGCAGAGTATATTTGAATTGGATGAAAAGCTGCATCGTAAATGCGTGATGCAACGCTGTGGGAGAGTCCTAAGGAACTATAGGACAAATCTCACCAGAGAATACATAAAAGAAGCCGACAAGAGGAAGAAGACAGCCACTGAACAGTGGAACTTCCTAGACAAAGAAGAATGGGACGCGTTTGTCGCTTCGAGACAAACTGATGAATTCAAGGTATTAGGCATCAGTCTCAATCTCATTAATTAATATATGTTGTATTCACTTATTCAAGATTAACATTTAGTGTTACTAACCAAATCATTAATTTGCATACTAACGAGGCCCTCAGTGAGGCACAAAGATCAAGGCGTGCACTGAATGTGCATGACCACAGAATGGGTCCAAAGGGGTATGCAGGCGTTCGCCAAAGACTACAGTCTGAGGCTACTGCTGCTCAGTCTGCTGCTACTCAGGAGTCCTCTACCATAGGTAGCACACCTCTGCCTTGCCATGATTTCTGGATAGCTGGGAGGCAAAATAAGAAGGGAGAAATAACTAAGGCCGCAACTGCTGAGGCGGCTGCAAAAATGGTACAATACAACTCTTACAGCAATCATTCAAATATTGATTATTTGTGTTGTTTACTTAAGTACAAATTTTTGTTTTGGCGATTAGCGGGAGCTGCACGAGCTGAGGAAACAAGGAAAGTTCATCCCTGAGGGAACAAAGGATGAATTGACAGTTGCTCTGGGTAACCCAGAGCATCCTGGACGTGTTAGGGCTGCAGGCGCTGGTGTGGGCATCAAATCTTTTTTTGGGTCATCCCAGCGCAAACATGTCCCAAAAGTGGGACTTTCACAAGAAGAGGTAACATATTCTTTCTTTATAATGTTACTGTAAAAGAGAATTCAAAAATTAGAATTTGACGTTTCTTTTATCCATGTATAGGTGGATAAGCTATTTGACAGGAAACTCGAAGAAGTAATGAAAAAGTGGCAGGCATCTCAGACTGCCACTTACCAGACAATACCTACTGCAGACTCTACTCCTACTCCTACTGCAGAAGTTGGGAGTAATCCTGTAGAACCACCACCTAGCACATCCACTGTAAGTACTTTTATGACATAGTAACTAGTTTTTTAATTCAAGATGATACATATATATGAAATTGTAGTCGTTTCAAAAAAAGATGATATGTATATATGTATATAACATTCTTTACACAAAAATTTGTAGTGGTTTAAGCCATGCCGTCTAAAAAGTAAAGAATATGTCGTGGCAAAGGTGTCGGCATACCCATCCCTACCAGGGGAAACGTGTCACGGGTCTCCAGTACCAGCTGGTTGGATTCGGGTGAGCCCGATACATATATTCCCCCAATTTCTGGAACTTCCACTGCCATATGCCCACCCAGATTGTGAAATGCTTGGTGAGGCACTAGGCGGAGTGATATTGTGGCTAAAAGCAGATGTCTTATTTACTGATAAGGTATGGTAAATTTACATTACGTTCAATTGTTAGTGTGTGAATATGCTGGCAGTTGATCTGAAATTATATATATACAGGTTAAAAGAAGACACCCACAGCATCTAGGCCTCCACTTCCACCTCCTGCATTACCTAGTTGGGTTCCACAGGACCTACCTGTCCCGTTAGGTCCTAACTATAGGGGTATGGCAGTATGGTTAGGGGAACATGATATAAACTCCCCTATAACTGTTTCTTCTGATTCAGATTCTACAGGTCAGTCATACGAAACAAAACTATTTATACAAGATATATTGGAGTTGTTTCGATATGATTAGCTAAATACATCTGTGATAGAGCTATGGATAAGGTGAGATATTCTTTATACATCCATATACCTTGTGTATGATCTGGTGATCTGGTTTCTTATTTATTAATGCATGCGTAATTAATACATATTTTGCAGCTACTTAGACAACATATGTGCAGATTTTGGATTCGAACATGTAGGGTTTTTGATTCCATCCTTGATTAGTCTAGTAGCTAAAGACCCTACATCAGTTCAACAATACTGCTGTGAGTCTTTTTCAAATTTTGCTGTAAAAAAGAAGACAGTGATATTGGCTCCATTCAATGTAGAGTAAGTTTACTTTGCTTATTATAATTTGGACTTAAGAAAATTACATTTTATTGTGGATTTTGAGTTATTAATTTTTTAACTTTTTTCCTCTAGGGGTAGGCATTGGGAGTTATTGGTTATTGCCCCCGAGACGTTCACTGTGTATTATCTAGATCCTAAGGGGGGTAAATTGAATACAAGATTTGGACACATAATGAAAATGGAAATATTTCGGTGAGAAATATTTCATTTTTCATATCCGTTAACATATGTTATTACATTACTATTTAATTGCAATGTTCTGTGTTACATTAACATGTAGGGGTTTTGAGGAGTACAAAAAGGCTGGAGGGAAGGTCCCCACGAAAAAGAACCAGCCAATAATTTGGAAGAATGTGCAAGTAAGTTCCCGACTGCAATATATGTATATATTATTTATGTGAACAATGCTTAATTAGTTGTATTTTTTAATATTTTGTATGTTTGAATTTATAGTGTGCTACACAAGACAACGGATGGGCATGTGGATACTATGTCCTGCGATATATGCACATGATTATCAAACATGACGTACTGGATATCGAATGTATTGCTCAGGTATTATATAGTCTCATTAGATAATATGATCGAAATATATCAATCTTATTTATAGCTCATTAATTATATATATACATCATTCTCTTTACAGGTGTTTAAAGCTGACCCCATTATAGGAAAGGACTTACCAAATGTTAATGCTCCCTATACAATGGGAGAATTAAATGAAGTAAGAGAAGAATGGGCAACAGCCATACAATTAGTGGGGGCTTTAAAATATAATTGGGATCCTGATAGCAAATAATGACTAAACAATGATACTTTGTAAATGAATTTCTGAATTATAATATATGTGTGAATGTTTCTACATGTCTAGATGTTTCTACATGTGTCTGAGTGAAAATGAATGAAAGTGTTGGTTGCTATATGAATGTTTCTACATGTGTGAATGTGAATGAATGGAACTACAAATTGCTAGCATTTGTGAATGTTTATAAATGTGTGAAAATAAAATGGAACTGCAGGTTGCATTGCTAAATGCATGTGCTACTTTTTTATTGTTAATTTTGCAGGTTTGCGACCTGTTGTTGGCTGATATCAATGGATGTCGTAAAACCTACAGTTCATAACTGAACTGAACAGGTTTCTCATCCTGCGACCAGCCACAGCAAGTCTGCAGACTGATGTCAAAAAAAAAAAACCAATAGGCGTCGGTTATTTGTAAATAACCGACACATAATGATATAGTGTCGGTTTTTTACAAATAACCGGCATCTATTTCGTGTGGCGCGAAGATATATGGCGTCGGTTATTTGTAAATAACCGACACTGATAGTTCCCAAGATGGCGCCCTTTCTGTGGCGTGAAGGGTTTGGGCGTCAGTTTCTTACCTAATAACCGACGCCTATAGTCCCATGATGACGCATTTTCGGTGGCGCGCGAAATGTTTGGGTGTCGGTTTTGGAACCGACGCCTAATGGGTGGACTTTTAGTGTCTCCCACATAGGTGTCGCTTAGAAACTGACACTAAAGGATTTAAATAACCGACACTAAAGGTAGGTTCTGTAGTAGTGAGTTCGGAGAAACCCTCCAATTCACTTTGGGTACCTTCTTACACCACTATCTAAGTACCTCAACCTCGACCTCTCCAATGTCAATGCTCTCAAGATGTTATCACATCTTGATTTCAAGCACTTCAAGTGGGCCCATTTTGTCACCAAGTGGAAAGGCATGGTGTACACATGTTGCACTATAGACGAGCAAATCAAGGAAAGGGATCTTTCTCACCCCATCTTCCATCTATGTACATTGCACTACCTTCGATGGCCTAAGAGGATGCATAGGTCATACTAGAGGAGGAGGATGTCAATGTCAAGGAGGAAGAAGAGCAGGACACCATGCATTATACACTAAAGAAATGTTTGCACCACATTTCGTGCCCCTACGTAGCATCGAGCTCCATATCTCCACCACCAGGAGATTCATTCTCCATTGTGGGAATGTACGGGATGTTGTAGTCTATGTAATTTTTGGCAACATCAGCATTCAACCACCTTGAATCAGATGTAGGGTATTCACTAGTAGCTACTTCAAAAACAATATTCCTCTACAACAACATGCATCTTCTCCTAGTCAACCAGAAGAACATCCTCACTCGCCTATATCATACCAACTACCATCAACAACCACTGACCACTGTTGGAGTCATATAAGCTTTTCTAGCTACCCTCATCCACCATACATGCCAACCAACCCTCCATAGTTCACTGGCACATTATACCCACATAATCTACAGATACTGCTAGGAAAATTCCACCCGCTACCACCATTCTGAGCATTGGTGCCCCCTTTCTGCCTCTTAGTTTGATTTTTTAGAAAATGAGGACATAGTCAAATTCAAGCTTAGTGGGTTAAGGAATATATTTATCTAGGTTTATTATTATCTTATTTAGTTTTTCTTGTTCTCAAGTAGTATGATCCACAATCTATCTTGTGTAATCGTGGAGCATAAATTATCATGATTGCATCATATCACTAAAAAAAATGTGTTTCTTTCTCTTGAAATGATTGTAAAAAGGATCAATGTTTATAAAGGAAAAAATGTTGATTAAATACACAATATTTTAAGCTTATTTTTGAGGTCTAAGACAACACCAATTGGAGGAAGTGTTTGGGTGAGTCATCCTGAGGACACCTCCACTAGTACATAACATGCCTTTAGTGTCGCGTTTTTAAGGCCTTTAGTGTCGGTTATAAAGCGACACCTATGTGGGTGCCGCTAAAAGCCCAACCGTTACGTGTTGGTTCTCAAACCGATGCCAAAACACTTCGCGCGCCACCGAAAATGAGCCGAAAATGCGCCAGCAGGGGGTATAGGCGTCAGTTATTATGATCGAAATTGACGCCACATACCTTCATGCCACAAAAAGGGCACCATATGGGGCACTATCGGCGTCGGTTTCTTAGTGATAACCGATGCCATCTCACCCGCTGCCACGACCGTGCTGACCAGCACGGTCGTGTTGTCTGGCCACTAGGGAAATCGACATCGGTGACTAGTAGGGAAACCGACACTGTTATCCTATGTCGTCGGTTGTATATAAATATCTGACGCCTGTTTTATGTCTGGTTCGCTGCCACGGCCGTGCTGGCCAGCACGGCCGTGGTGTCTAGCCTCATTAGGGAAATCGACGTCAGTTACTAGTATGGAAACTGACATTGTAACCATATATCGTCAGTTTTGTTCAAATAACCGACGCCAATGTTTTTTTTCTATCAGTCTGCAGGCCTGCTGTGGCTGGTCACAGGATGAGAAACCTGTAGTTCAGTTATGAACTATAGGTTTTACGACATCCATTGATATCAACCAACAACATGCCACAAACCTGCAAACACTTTATCTCTTTTCACATTCAGACACATGTAGAAACATTCATGTATTGATGATTTTCACACACAATTCATAAAAATTCATTCACATTGTCATCATTATCAACAAAATCATATATTCAAACCTTCTTCATATAGAAGCCATAGTGAAGGGAAGCATGATACAGATACAATACATAAAGTGCAGCACACACAAGTGTTTCAGATTCATATAACAACATGACAGACTAACACATATATAGTGCATAATAACAACAGTGCCGAATTTACATACAACACTATAGCTTAGTACATATATATAGTGGGACTAAGGTGATGATCCCACCTGCTAAAATAGGTTACCGACAACTACATGTTACGACTGGGAGGTCGTGATTCAGCAACTGTATGCATTAGCAGGAGGACAAATAGATTTCACCACGAGTTAACATTAAAGAAGGTTCAATGTTAACTCATGGTGAAATCTGTTTGTCCTCCTACTAATGCATATAGTTGTTGAATCACGACCTCCCAGTCATAACATGTAGTTGTCGGTAACCTGTTTTAGCAGGTGGGATCGTCACCTTAGTCCCACTATATATATGTACTAAGCTATAGTATAGGATGTCTGCTTTCTCTCCGACTGTTGCGCTTTGGATTTACAAAGCAATGTCGATGGCCTGCATAGATATGTCATGGCCATCCTGCATATCTTGTAGTCTTTGGCGAATGCCTGCAAATTAAATATAATTTCTATTAACTAGTATCCAAAAAATTTGATAAAAAACACACTTACATAATATAATTATAAATGAACATATAGATAGAAACCTCAGGGATATATTCTTAAAACTTACATTGTTAGGCGGTGCAAGCACGTCCTCACCCTCACGTGATCATCAGCATGGTCATCATGGGAACAAAATAAAAATATAAACATCCATGCCTCTAATATTGTGATCTTTTATCAATTAACAATCCTTCATTATGATCCCCGTGAACATACAAGTCATTGTCATCCCCAGCTTCAATGTTTGGTGGTGTTGGCAACCCAACTAAGAATGGATTGGAGTCATCATACTTATCATAGTACTCTTCTTCATCTATAGGATCTTCAATGAACTGTCTTTTACCATGAAGAACAACCGACCATTTATCATTTGCAGGATCATCGATATAAAATACTTGTTTTTCCTGTGATGCCAATATGAATGGTTCACCCTTCTCGCCAATCTTTTCAAAGTTCACTAACGTGAAACCCAATTCATCCACTATAACTCCTTTGTTGTTGTCAACCCAATTACATTTAAAGAGCGGAATTCTAAAATCTACATAGTCAAACTCCCATATGTCTTCAATGACACTATAATATGACATTTTAGCTTCACATGGACTTTTATCCTTTGCACTTGCAAAATACATAGTCGACGGTTGAAGGGTGACCCTGATGTTTTGGATGACACTCTTGTCATCTTGACACTTTGTGTAATATGAGAAACCATTTATGTCAAACCCTTCATAAGACATAACATTCAATTTTGGTTTGAAGGCGAGGCATTTGATGGTTTCAGTAACATTATTTGGTGTTTGAGATAGTTGATGTAAGACTTTATCTTCAAACCACTTAATAAATGTCTTGTTATGCTCTCTAACAAGCCACATTGAATTGGATCGAGGATATTGTCTCTTGATGAAATTGGTATGTTCCTCAATATAAACACTCACTTCATCGATGTTGTGTAAAATATACAAGTGACCTTGCTCCAACTGCTCACGGCTGATTACTTTCACCCGTGCTCCCAAAACTCCTTTGCCAAAATGCTCCTCAATATTCTTGTCATTCACGAGAGCATCATTACCACTCAGAAAGTCATTGCAAAAATCTATAACCTCTCTCACCACATAACCCTCAATAATACTCCCTTCAGGCCCAAAACAGTTTCGAACATCACCTTTAAAAATGTTCATGTATCATTCAAAGGGATACATCCAATGCAAGAAAATGGGTCCCAACATTTTCACTTCCCTAGTCAAGTGGACAATAAGATGTACCATGATATCAAAGAACGATGGAGGAAAATACATCTCAAGCTGACATAGGGTAACAACCACTTCTCTTTGTAAATTATCGAGAGTATCAGGGTCAATAACTTTGCTGCAAAGACTGTTGAAAAAGAAACAAAGTCTGGTGATTGCAAACCTTACATGCTTCGGCAATATAGATCTAATTTCCACAGGCAATATTTATTGCATTAGAATGTGACAATCATGAGATTTAAGACCTATCAACTTCAGATCTTTCATTGATACCAATGTACGGATGTTGGATGAGTAACCTTATGACACCTTAACATTTACCAAGCATTCACAAAATGCTTTCTTGTCCTTTCTAGACAACGTGTAACAAGCGGGAGGTAAGTATGTTATTTTATTACCCATTTCACGTAATTATGTTAATTCTGACCTTATTCCCATTTCACGTAGGTCCATTCTGGATTTTATCCCATCTTTAGTCTTACCTGGTATATTCAGCAGAGTACTGATGACGCTATCACATACATTTTTCTCAACGTGCATGACATCGATACAATGCCTGACTGTCAAAGAACTCCAATAAGGAAGATCCCAAAATATTGACTTCTTCTTGAATAAAGACTTGTCACTCCTTGTGGCCATCGTACATTGTGATCTCTTACCAAATTCATTGGCGATGTCTTTCACTCTTTCATAAACATCCTCCTCTGATATAGGTTTAGGTGCAGTATGTTCCTCATTCCGTCCATTGAATGCTTTGCGCAACCTACAATACAGATGAAATTTTGGAAGAAACCTTCGATGAGAAAGATATACAGTCTTGCCGCCGTGTTTTAGTTGTATTAAATTAGTGTTCTCTTCACATATAGGACACACTTTAGATCCTTTTACACTATATCCAGAAAAATTCCCATATGCTGGAAAGTCATTCATAGTGCAAAATAACATAGCGTGCAAACAAAATGTCTCTCTTCGTGAAGCATCATAGGTCATTACACCTTCACCCTAGAGTTTCTTTAAGTCATCAATCAGAGGTTCAAGATAAACATCGATATCATTTCCAGGTTGTTTAGGGCCCGATATCAACAACGACAGTATAACGTACTTATTTTTCATACACAACAAGGGAGGAAGATTGTATATAACAAGCATGATTGGCCAAGTGCTATATACATATGCCTGTGCCCAATGATAAACTGACACATGTGCCCAATGATAATCGTCGGTTTTAACTAGAAAAAAACCGACGTCTATATACATACGCTGATTAAAAAATTGGTTCTCGATTAGTGACCATCGCCATCGGTTGTTTTTGACAATCCGACGCTCAAAGGGTGTGAAACATTTCCCGCGAAGAGTGCGGGAAAACCCATACGTGTCGGTCATAGTTGTAAAACTGACGATCAAAATGTGCCCAATTTCTGTTTCGCGAATAACCTTTCGTCGTCGGTTTTTTAGTTAATAACTGACGCCATAAGTTAAATTTTTGGAGGTAATTTTTTTCTCTGGAAATTTTGGATTTGGCGGTTAATTTTCGGCGTCAAGTTGTTATTAAGTAACCGACACCGAATAAAAGTGATACCCATGTCTGGTCACCCTTCAGAGATTGATGTCGGCTTATTTTATACATCGACACTGTATGGTTTAGGTGTCGGTTATTAGTACAACAGACACCTATAAAGTGACGTTATAAGCCATTTCTGTAGTAGTGCTTGCATGAATGAAAATCTTAAGTTATCCAAGACTTGTGTATGATGATGAGGTTTGAGCCCAAACCAACCAAACAAGTAACAAGATCTTGAATGGGAATTTTGAGAAGAAATTTTAAGGTCACCCTATACATAGGTTGATGGAGAGGAATATATCACTGTCTAGAAAAGCATTGCCTCTTAGCCATGTGATTCATCCACCTTTCATGATATTTCCTCTAGCTCCACATGATCATCAAGAAATCGAAATCATTTCTCAATGTATATCATAGTAGGTAGCACGTTAGTTACCTTTTTTGTAAGTGCATTGAATTTTTTTAATAAAGATGTGCATATTATTTTATTAAGTTGAGAATTTTTAGTTGCATAAATAATTTCATGTAAATTACAATTTTCTATTGTGTCATTCTGCATATTATGAAACATATATCTATTTAACTTTCTCCACAAATAAAGACTAAAGAGTTTACATCTTTATCCCTACACATGAAGAAATGATGTATGGTGAAGAAAGTATGAGTATTAATCACGAACCATGCTAAAATAATAAAGGGAGAAAAGGATGCCTTAAACTCAATCTGAATTTTCTTAAAGGAGAAAGTGAAAATAGCTTATATATGCATTATTCTACCCACACTCATCATTAGGATGAGACATTCAATGCATTTATAGTTCCATCATAATAGTAGGAACATGAATCATGCATTTTCATTCCCTTCATCCTGTAGGTTCCTAATATTTTATTCATGCATAAATAGTTAAGATGTTACTTGTGATTCTTGTTTCATAGCCACATATTCCATTTCCACCCATTGTTGTTCATGGTAGGCCACATATGTGATTAATCCCATGTCTACATGGGGAACTACTTCCAACATAGTTGTGTAAGTAGACCAGAGCAATGTAGATTGGTGAATTGTGTGGTGCATCAAGTGTATGCACTATTGATTATAATTTGAAATGCTCCATATTAATAATTTTTTGTTGATCTTAGTATGGAAATCTTTAATAAACATTTTCAGGTCTCTTCAGAGTAGTTATCTTTATAGCGGTTGGTAAGGATTGATTCCAGACCATCAGGTGGGGGTAATTGAGAAAACTAGTTCATAGGATTTGTCCTCATACTAACTCTTTTAAACAAATCCAAGAGTAGTGTTGCTCAAAGGCAAGCAACATTCAAGGTTAGGGGATTTTGAATACATTGGTTTTGAATCACTTTTGACATGCTATTTTCTAGGCATTAATTGTATATATGTTCATTTTGAGATATGATTATGCATTGTTTTATATCATTATCATGTGAATCATTGATTCATAAAATATTTATTTAGAAATTTTACCAAATCATGCTATTTATCATTTATAATTTGGACATGATTTTTTCCCTTGGTTCAGGAAACCTGGGCATTGATTGGACAACTCAGTGGTATCAAGAATGTATGGTTCTACAATAGGGAAATAAAGAAATTCCAATTCTACTGAGAGCATATTCGATGTTATCAAGATAGGCATCGATTATACCTATCCCAACAATTAGTGCTACCAACTCTTGATCTAGGGCACATCAGAACTCGAGAATAATTGTGTTGGTGCCACCAACTTGCCTGTTAATGGTACCGACTTCAACATCCAAGTTGCATTAGAGCTCAAGGATATAAAAACATTCCTATCAACTCACAACATCAATAGTACGACACAAGCCAAGGGCTACAAGTCAATTGACAACTCAATGACACCAACACCCTATCGATGGTGCAGACACTACACGATTAGTTCAAATCAGAGATTAAGTCAGATCCAATGTATGTGACTTAACGATGTCCAAAGCCCCACTTATGACCTAAGGGGAGCACACCTGAAATTTAATATCACATTTTATTATAAAAGCAGAGCAAGGATCTAGGAGAGGAGGAGGAAAATGAGATAGCCCCAGTCTAGGCACTTCCAGAGGGTAGATTTGCAGCTGAATGCTACAAATCTAGGTGTTCATAAGAGTGGATCATCGAAATCACTTCTCTAGGGTTTTTCACATTGGTTTTCTAATGTTTACTCTATTTTGTTCCTCTTCCTCTATTTGTATGGTGATAGCAATCATTCCGGGCTAAACTCTATATTGCTTAGGACCCAAAAATAGCATGATATTTCTTTGTAATTGAATTTTATAAACTAGTAATTTATTTCCTTCATTCTAGAAGTGAATCTATGATCTCCTTATCAATTTGTTGATGGTTGATCACCATAACTAAAAGTAATAGAGCACGGATTTATTTAGGAGAGGGATTAGGGGTTGGATGAGTCTCATATATTTATATAGACTATATTGCGCCTCAGAAGAGGGTTTATATCTATGAAAGTATAACTTAAAGACTTTGATAATGCTCTTAACTAATTCCTACACTGCTACTAGAGTTGGGTTTATTTTAGTTTAGGTAGTGTATTATGTTGTGGGAGAAGGTAATGTTTGATGCATGTCTTTAATCCAAAGTAAACGATGAGCTATTATTAATGAAATGAAATTTGAATACAATGTATGTCGTGGTGAAACAATAGTCCTGAGGAATCCATCTATTCTTTATCACAACCATTTTAGTTTAGATTTAGTTTTTTGCTCTTAGTTATAAAAGAACCAATAAACCATTTTCTAGGTCTAACTAATTTGGTCTTAGTAAGCAGTATTTTTATGAGCATTTCCCTAATTTTGGCACTCGGTCCTCATAGGGCTTTATTACACATGTGCACTTGCATTTTACACACTCCATTTAAGCATGTCAAACAGTCGTGCTACCAGCAAAATCCTAGTGTATTCTGCACTAATTTCCCCAAATTGCCCCCACTTAAGCTAGTGCTTCCCTACCACCTATATATGCATGGTTGGCGAGTGGAGCATGATGTTAGCCACTCTTTTGCATTCATTTCCACCTACTAGAGCATGCAATGATCCCATCTACTCCCACCTACCTCCACCTCATTTCCACCTTCCCTTCCCTCAAAACCCTAGATTTCTAGGGTTTTGACCACCTCCACTCATCTTTCCATGCCATTTATCCACCAAGGAGGAAGAAGGACTTTCTCTAGAAACTAGAGGTAAAGAAGAAGTGTACTTCCACAAGATTCCATGGCTACTCTTCCTTCTACTTCTTCTTCTTTTTTATTTTTGTATCTTGAGTAGCTAGGCCTTCTAGGTCGGTTGTTTGGGGATAAAATATGACTTTGATACCATGTTGGGGGAAATTACTTGTAAACCTTGTAGTTTCATTTTATTATTGACTTGTATTTCTCTCTATTTCCCATAAATTTATCTTGTGATTTGTGCTTAGAAACATGGTTTGTTTGTTAATTTGTGCTTGAAACCTCTAATACTCTAGGAGAGAATGCCTTATCTGAGGCTATCTAGGATTTCTCCTAGGTTCAATTAGTGGACCCCTAGAAAGAACCCTATCTTCCCATATTCATACCACTTCTTCTACTTCTAGGTGTGTGATCTAAGTAGCTAGTGTAAGAGCACTTACTGTAATTGGCTTGGATCTTCCTAAAGGCTAGATGGGAGGTGATGTGAGGTCTAACACCCTCATTTTCACCCTCCATTATGACCCCTAGCCCCCAATTTCCCTAAGTGCACCTACTCATGAAGCCTAGCTTTCTAGATCTTATTAGAATTTCACATAACCCTAATATAATTGAACCTAGTAAGGTTGGATAGGGTGTAGTTCCCCTTCAAACACTATAACACCCCATGTTTCCATTCATACAATAACTAAGAGAAAGTATTTCATTTTTGAATGGGGTGGCATTCATGATACCCATTGTAAATAAATAAATAAATAACCACATGATGTCTTAAAAAGATTAATACACTATTCTTTAAATATGAAAACTACAAAATATAACATAAAGGAACTCAGGAAGGTTGAAAGATGGACAACTTTATTCGCTATCACCTGTTGGTGCATATGGAAGAACATGAATGCCTACATCTTCGAACGGAAATCAATCCCACCTCGAATACTAGCATCCCAATGCCAAGATGATACAAGGTCAGTCGTCCATGCAATGACGAGTAAGCCAACAGTCCCAGCCACTCCGTCGCCCAATCAACAAATTCTACCCCTGCAAGAATCACCCACCACTCTACATGTAGATGTGGCTACCTCGACTAATCTGAACATGTCATGCACTTGTGTTATACCCATGAACTTCTCAGGAGATTGGGTCACTAGATCAACTTCACCCATCCCAGGGGCCGACGCAATAGAGGGGGAGCTGAAAGCTCTTCTTCATGGGCCAGAGCTAGCAATCCATTTCAACCTTACCAAGAGTATCATCTTCTATAACTCATAAAACTCAATCCATTGGGTGAAAGGTATCAGCGAGCCGCCAGGAAAATTCCTCACGTTGGTTTAAAAGATTTGGGAATCCTTTCAGCAAGCCAACATAGAAGACGCGGTGCACATAAAGAGAGATCAAAACAAGTTGGCTGACCTGCTAGCCAAATCCTGTCTAAAACTGCCTGACCTTGGGGACAACTGGAGTTCTTGCCCTTTATTAGGTCTCAATATTTACATTTCTTATCACTCTACTTTCAGCACTATGTACTGTTCAATGTAATGGCATAACTAGCACCCTGATATCGCTAAAAAAAACTACAACTAACATCTTTAACATGTCAAGTATCTAAGATTTAAACATGAAATAACTTAAACATAAAATGAAATGGTATAAGAAATAGGATCATAAATGGTACATGGCACCCCATCGGGTTTGTTTTAAGGTCTTCTAATTGTTGTCTTGCTCCTCTTCATTCCATATTTGCTCTAATGCATGCAGACATAGTGCCCCAACAATGCATGCAATAAACCATGTTTGAGTGAGAGACATTGAGTATTGTTATATAAAAATAATAGATTGGCAATAAGGAAACATGAAATTAATTTAGCAATAAACTTAGATTCACATATTATTATCTTAGTGGTTGATTATAGTGTCCTCTATTCTTATGCACCATTTATGCTCATAAGGCTTGTAGGTTGAGCTAATGTTCCACTTGAACTCATGATTTGCAGCTGAGTGCCATTAGTTATGCTCCAATTGAGCTCATGACTGCACCTAAGTGTTGATAAGGTATGCCCAGAGATCCAATCCCATGATGATTGACATGGTAGAAACCATAAAGGATTTGATTAATACTCATAAAGGCAAGCTTCCAATTCATTTTGTTTCATTCCAATATGAATTAATGAGGAAACATTATGAATGTCTAAAGAATGACAATACTCAATGAAGTATGTCTTCAAGAACATGACTTGGAGAATGAGATCATATGAATGCTAAGAGTATGTACATTCTTATCATGTCCCTACTCAGTTTTTACTGTGGAAGGTGGATAGAGATCAGTAACACATAAGACTAGAGTGTGGGTTGGTTAATGACAAAATCTCATTAGTCATGAAATGGCAATATCAAACTAAGCACACAGATACATGTTAGAGAATAGTATATCATATAGACCCACCTTGAGAGTGACACATGGAAACCATCATTGGCGGTCATAGTCATCTCTCATTGTGAAGGTGGTGATTGTGGTTCTTAGACCTGAAGTCACTACACTAATCACATGTTGTTGGGTATACTTTGACATTATCAAATGTAGTCCTGAAATACAGGTTGCCATAAAGATGATGATTGGGTATCTTTGACAAATGGGGATTGACTATAAGTGATATAGATGGTATTTCTCCCTCCTACTTGAGTTTGATATTCTAGCCACTTGATAAGTACGATTGAGAAATGCATGTGCATGCACATGTAAATAAATATATGATATTGAGGTCATGTTATCACAAACAATCTGCTCTTGGTTCAATGAACATGGGTTGAATGTTGAGAGGATGATGATTCCATGCCTCAAGTTTACTTTGGATAGTAGAGATAAAGGAATTAAATGATCACTACAACAACTTACACAATTTTTAGGTTGAAGCTGTTCTCCAACTTTCCATTCACTTAGGTAGCACTAATGTGTGACTAGGCACCACTCTCTACTTGTGATGTCATAAGTTAGTTGTGAACATTCACTGCCAAGGTGATATGTGACCTATAGAGTCATAAGGAACTCATCTAGAAGAGGATTTTAATCTTGAATGATGATTGGATTGATTACTAAAGTGTTTAGGTACTCAATTCACTCGACAAACCAATTGACTACACTGCCAATCGATTGACTCACAAGGTGAGATGACTGTTTGGAGTGCCAGCAGATTGGCTGAAGTGTTGGGACGACCGTTTGGATTATCAGGCTGATTAGAAATTGAATTGGCTAAGTTCTTCCCAAACTGAGGTGTGAATCGACCGGTTCATCCCATTGAACCGACCATTACAACTCCTCTTGGGTCACCAGACGTCCCTTCTAGGTGACGAGATGACTGTATCACATATACGAGATTGCTCAGTTTGTGAGGAAATTTGATTGCATCAAGGATTAGTGTTGACATCATGTCATGCATTAATTGGATTCGAATTGGCAAATTCATGTGTGATCAGGAAACATTTCACATGCAAAATGGCTACTTTGGACGTCGCAAGTTGGGAAAATTCAAGATCTTTCATTCCCTTCCACTCCATAATAGATTCCAAATAGAATGGGAACCCTCACCCTAACCTCACCTATAAATAGAGGGATACTGGTGGCTTCCTAACACAACCAATTGAGAATGAGTTGCTCTGACAATTGTTCTTCTCTATGATTGTGGTAACCAAGAGAGCCCAAGCATGTCCTACCCAACTAGTGAGTGATTGAAAGGGAGAAAACAACTAAAGATCATTATTGTAGGAGAGCAAGTTGGTGACTAGTACACCATCCGGAGGGACAACTCCTTCCTGTTTATTCTAGTTGCATGATAGGAAATCTTGTTGGTCTGTATGGACTACTCTTGAGGCAGGAGTCCTTTAGTTGTTGATAAGAGGGAAAAGTCAGTATGTAGTCCGTGGCGAGATCACAGGAGTTGCTACAGGAGCTATCCTGTCTGCTGTCCATGGTGAAGACCAGGAGCTACACAACCACCATCCAAGAGCAACTAGAAGATAGTTGCACTACAACAAGTTGTTGTCATTGGACTTTCTCTAGGACCAGGTATGAACTCGTTAAATCATCCTTCCTATTTCATAGTAGTTAGCGTGATCCTGTTGTTATGGGGAATACATATAAATTAAAAAAAAAATTCCGCTATGATACTCTATTCTCATATTTTCCAACAGTGGTATTAGAGCCATGTCAATTTACTATATTTTAGGATAATTGATATGATCAGATTTTTGGTTTTATTGTCTATTTATTGCATAAAATGTGAATATTTAAATTGTCTCATATGTGTATCTGATCAAACACCACATAAATTCCAAACTGTATATATATATGTGCAGTTTATATGTGTCGCCTTAAAAATGGTTTTGACGGTGGATGTGTAGCATGGTTATGGCCAATAACCCAATATCTATGTATGGTTGAATGGTTTGATTTTATTCCTATTTATCTTGGTCTGTGCACCGAACCTCTATATCCTACTTCCTAATGTAAAGTTAATTCTTTTCTATCATTTCTCCCCTCAAATGTAACTCGAGGTTTCTCTTGCCATGTTAATAAAATAGCAATATGATAGTTTTGTTTCTTGCAAAGACAAACAAGATGATCATTCCGTATGAGATGACCAATTCATGTGATGAGGCAATCAGCAAGAGGACCATGTATGATAGAAGAAAGGAACAAGAAAACCACCTGGTGGGCCCAACCGACTATCTAGAGGTGTCTAGACATCGATTATATAGGAGGCTAAATGACCATTTGAGGAGTCCAACTGACCATCTAAGAGGTGAGACGACTGGTTCAAGGGTTGAACAGATCAACCAAGATTGGCAAGCACAGATCTACACCAACAATAGGTTCTTACATGTGATGTGATGATTGACCTAGGTAGTAGTAATTCCTTGTGGCTAAAAGGAATTACAGTAGACGTGGCCATAACCATCGCCTTTTGTATTATAGCATGTATATGATATGTACTACATATGTGGTGATTGGATACAGTATATGTATATATATGACATATATTTAAATCCCCCAATCAAACGTATTAAGTCTAATATGCTTTCCATTAGCAACACACATGAAAATCTTGTTCGACTAAGCGCAGGTCACGCTCTCGCATGCTGTGTCATCTACCTCGTAGAAGTGTGATGGTAGATATGTAGGTTCCACCTTCACAGGGTGCATATATATCATGTTTGCTATTGGGTTGGGCTTAACTAGTGGTTC
The DNA here is from genome assembly GCA_963693085.1 of Alisma plantago-aquatica. Lineage (NCBI taxonomy): Eukaryota > Viridiplantae > Streptophyta > Magnoliopsida > Alismatales > Alismataceae > Alisma > Alisma plantago-aquatica. Next base: position 515,678,860 of record OY856415.1, read on the forward strand.
TTAGAGCGTCTAAGCCCAGAAGCATGCATATGATTATGGCAAGGAGTTTCACATATTAAGTATCAAGAATTGCATATGATGCAATCAACAAAAGTTGTCTACCTTGGTAATTAATTGTGTATTGTAGCATTGTTTGAGCCATAGTTGAATTATCTTGAATCTTGCTCATTAGAAAATTGATTCGCTGCAATTTTACAAATTGATACTTGAGGGTTGTCAATTTGATCAAAATAATGAGAATGATAATTAATTAAAGATATAATTAATATCACCAAAATCTTAATAAAATCAAATCAAAATGAGTTTTGACAAATTACAAATTCTTTTGTATAATCAAATAGAAACCAACAACAATCACTTTTCTCAATGATCGGTCCTTGAGAAGGACAAACTAAATGGGAACAACTTCCATGACTGGTTCAAGACGCTAAGAATCATTCTCACACATGAGGGCAAGCTCTATGTCCTAGAGATGCCAGAACCAGATGAACCCCTTCTGACTACACCTAGGACTGACATGGATGCTTACATGAAGCATACTAAATATGTCGTGGATGTCAAGTTCCTAATGCTATATTCCATGAACTATGAGTTGTAGAGGCAGCATGAGAACATTGATGTGACTGATATGGTCACACATCTTAAGAACGTGTTCCAATATTAGGCAAGATAAGAGAGATATGATGTCTCCAAGGTACTCTTCAAATGTAACATGACAGAAGGAGACCCAGTAAGTCCCCATATAATTACGCTCATAGGGTATGTGGAGAACCTAGCTAGACTGGGATTCCCCTTGGGTCAGGAGTTAGCCACTGATGTGATTCTTTAGTCTCTGCCAGAGTCATATAGTTAGTTTGTCATGAACTGCAACATGAACGACTTTGACAAAACATTGACAGACTTGTTGGGCATGTTGAAACAATTGAGGGACAAATGAAGAAAGACAAGCCCAAGTCTGTGATGGTGATCAGCAAGACAAAGGGGAAGTATAAAGGCAAAGGCAAAGCTAAGAAGAGTTCTAAAGCTGGCCACAAGCCCAAGTCTTTAGATCTCAAAGCAAAGGGAGGAGTGAAGAAAAGAGGCAATTGTCACCATTATCACCAACCTAGACATTGGAAACAATCCTCTTTGGGGAGAGATGAAGGCGCTACTATTAGGATGCAGGAACAGAAAGCAAATGCTGAAGAGGAGAATCTTTGTGCAGAGTGACTCCAAGCAGGAAGTAGAGATAGTCAATGGCAAAATAGATTGTTCCCCGAAGCTCAGGAACATAGCAGGAGCGATAATGAAAGAACTGAAGGAACACATTCACATTCATATTATGTACAAATCTAGAGATATTAATATGCTAGCTGATATGATGGTTAAGAAGGTGCTGAAAATAGAAGAAATAAGCATCACATTTCAAACGTGCCCCGATTGGCTAAGGGCGCAATACCACAAAGAAACACAATGCTTTGAGGAGGTTGACAGAGGAGGAATGGAGGAACAAAGAAGATAGCCGAAAAAGATGGGTGTACAAAAAAAAATTCCCACTCTAGTTAGAGGAACTAAAGAAGAAAAAGAAGAAGAAGAAGGAAGGCACTGAGGCCTCCAATTCAGGTATGAACGTTATAAGATAAATTTGATTACTTCTTCATTTTGGTATGTGATACCAAATAGAGATCTGACATACTTGATGTGTAGGATCTGAAAAGAAGTAAAAGCCCTCCAGAAAGGACAAAAATGGACAAGACTGAGCAAGAGTTGCAGAATCTTTAGTCTACAATTAAAAGTTATCTTAGCCCAATGGGAAATGTAATAGATAGTTGAAATACTAGTTCATTATGCCAACAAATAGAAACATTTACTTTAAAGCATCTTGTATGACAAAGATGATAAATCAATAATGTGAGATATTAATGTTTCAGTTTCAAAAGATATGATCTTGCATGACAATGCCCAAACATATAAATAGTATTTGTATGAAACATTTGAGATCATGTTTATAACATTAACATGAAAGGATTATAATTGATAACTCAAGACTATCATTAGCAATAGTCACCTTGGACGTACATATAAGAATGCATGCCTAGAATACATATTGATGTTAATCTAGATTCCCTTGGTTATCAAACCTAATGAAACATGTAATTTACACACAATATGACATGACGTCCCTCACTAGATGTAGTGGGAGGATAAACCTTCCATCAGACCACATGCATGTGATGCATGAAGATCTTATGGAATGAATTCTATACATAATTACTTATACCTCATTTGATTTACTGGTAATATGATGATATGTACTTAGTAAAATAGGAATATAAATCTCTTGAAGTGTTCATGGAGATTGTAAATGAAGTATGACTTTGATAAAAGTATTAAGAAACTATGATTAGATCAAATGTTGAAATACTTTTACATCAATACCTTGAGAACCTTCAAACAAAGAACTGTGATAATGTATCACAAGTCAAATCCATCTGAACATGATGATGTGTCAGAATGAAGGAATTATACCATGATGAGTCATGATATAATTATCAATTAATCTAATATTATTATATCCTCATAAATATATACCTATCACTAAATTGTTTACCATCTGAATGGTTTATAAGACATCATATATGATAGAATTTGGAAATGTCCCAATATGTCTAAAGGATTGAAACCTACATTGAGATAGTAGTTTCTTGAAAAGGTTTATCCACAAACCATAAGTGTTGAACGTTACAATTAATCCCAATCTGATAATAAAAAATTGTTTTGTTAATAGGATAACTGAGTTCCTAAAGTATCAGTGGAAGTAAAAGTAGAACTCGAAATGTTCTACATCACAAATATGTTCAATGAGAACTAAGAGAATCACAAGATGTTGTGGAATCTCAAGTTCATCACATGACATAGAACAAAATAAATTCTGGTAGAATATATCTAATATTGAAGGACTGTGAATCCAATAATTCATATAATTTGGTCCTAACAGGATGAGACAACTAATCAACTAGAAGTTATTAAGTATCATAATCTAAGTAATGGCTCGAAGGCCATTAGGCGGTCCATGTAAGCTAACAAGGTGGGATATTGATAGCGACACCAAAAGGGGTAATCCCTAAAGGATGCAATAGGGTTTTGTGGCATAGATCTACAGGGACAACATAAAAGGACATATTGGTTGAATAAGTTTTCCAAATCAGTTCAAGTTATTGAACATGACAAGAATTCCTTTACCAATTGTCAAGCTTGTTGTTGTAGTTGAAATAGACTAAGAGATTTAGCATATGAAGGTAAAAACTAAATTCCTTAAATGGAGTACATCAGAGGATGTGTACATGACACAACCTAAAAGGTTTTATAACTTCAAGAATGCAAATAAAATCTATAAACTACAAAGTTAAATCTGGGATTAATACAAACATCTTAGAGGAAGGATATTTGAACTTGACAAGATAATCAAAAAGTTTGACTTGAATCAAGATAAAAGATGAAATATGTGATTACAAAAGATTTAGTGGGAGCATATATGAATATTCCACATATGATGAGGAAATCTCAATATTGTGAATATTGAGATCTGGCATGAAAAACCCCTTCAGCAATGAAGGATCAAGTGAAACATCTTATAAGTTAAGGATCAAGATCTATAGAGATAGTTCTTGAATGTTTCTAAATATAAGTTTGAGCACATGTAATAGCAACTTGTTGAAAGAATTCAACACAGAAAGGATTCAATGAGAGTGAATATGGATTAGTCTCTCATGAACCATATGTTCCAATTCTTGTGAAGAATGGAAATGACATGATTCCATAAGCTGTAGAATTGGATCTATCATGAATGCTATAAATGTACTTATCCCATATAATCTTGTATGTGTTGGACATGATAACATAATACTAAATTCCAATAAGGGTTATCAGAATGTCATTAAAGATATCCATTAGTACTTGAGAAGTACTTAAGGATTGGTTGTTAGTAATTAAAAATATAAATAAATGAAGAATTGGATGTAAAAGGTTACATCGATGCAGGCTTCCATAATGACAAAGTGATCACAATAAAATATCTTTGAGAAATATTGTTAGTTGGAAGGGTTCCAAACTAATATCCATTAATTCTATTCTATAATAGAAGCTGAGTATACTTGTATCACGAATACATAGTGATACTATATAGATCTAGAAGTTCATATGATGAACTCATATATGTTCCAACCATTAATAACTCATAGTAATACTATGACAACAATGGATCTACTTGTTAGGCAAGGAGTATTAGATACCTTATTATGGCAATTTCATCTCACAACAAAGAGATAACAAACATGTGATATACCAACTAATAGAAAAAGTGTTGCTAACCTGCTAGATTAGCACTTGCTCAGTAGCAACATGGTAGATATATTTAAAGCACTAAGAATGAGATTCGTGGGTGATTGTCTCTAAGTGCAAGTGGGAGTCTGTTGGTAAGGGATGCCTAGAGAGCCAATCATATGATGATTAACATGGCATAAACCATAAAGGATTTGATTAATACTCCTAAAGGAAACCTTGAAATACATTCTATTTCATTCAAATATGAGATAATGAGGAAACATTATGAATGTCTATATAATGAAAATACTCAATAATGTATCTCTTCAAGTGCATGACTTGGAGAATGAGATCATACAAATGCTAAGAGAATGAACATTCTTATTATGTCCCTAGTCAGTTGTTACTTTGGAAGGTGGATAGACACCAGTAACACATAAGAATGGAGTGTGGGTTGGTTGGTGACATTATCTCATTAGTCATGATATTTAAATATCAAACCAAGCACATAGATACATGTTAGAGAAAAATGTATCTGACAGACCCACCTTGAGAGTGACACATGGAAGCCAACATTGGTGGTCACAGTTATCTCTCATAGTAAAGGTGGTGATTGTGGTTCTTAGACCTGAAGTCATTACACTCATCACATGTTGTTGGGTATACTTTGACATCATTAAATGAAGTCATGAAATATATGTTGGGTTTTAGGGGAGACAGAGAAAGCAGCGGAAACAAAAAAAATTTCTCCCCCAACCCATACCGAGGAAACGCGTCAACGTCTATATAATAGGAAAGGATGGTTTGTGGAATCATACCTTGTCCCGAGGCTTGCTCGGCGACAATACCTCGCGCAATGCGCGGTCTTCAACTCCGGTCTTGGACGGTGTCTGTGCAGCTCCTGGTCGCACCGGGACTGATGACTCCTCCTCCTACCGGACTGTCGGATGACAGTTGTCCTCCTGAGCGACAGAAACCTCCCGCCTCTGAAGTAGTCCACACGGACCACCTGGAACTCCACACTCCTTGTCCCACAAGGAAGTGGAAGGAGTCGCACCCTCCTGTTGACGTACTAGTCACCAACACACTCTCCTGCTACCAGTTGCAACTGCAGTTGTCCTTCCGTTGCTGCACCTCCCTTTTGCGGGAAGCACTTGCTCGGGATCTCTCATGGTTACCAAAACCAGAGAGAACGACAACTTCGCAAAGCAACCAGCTTGCATTGAGTTGTACTTTGAGAAGCCCCCAATACCCCTATATATATAGGCGGGTCATGGGACAGGGTTCTCTGTGCCCGGCAATACGGGACTAAAGCAGGAGTAGAAGGGTTCGAGAATTTTCCACAAAAAGCAACCGGTTCACAACTTGAAATGATCGGTTCACAACTGAACCGATCGGTTTGGCCATTGAGCCGATCGGTTGGACCTGAGTCGATCGTTTGGGGCACTCCAACCGAACGGTTGGTGCCCTGAACCGATCGGTTCATAGTCCTAATCCGGCTCAAAAAGACTTTCCTTGTTTCGTTCCCAATTGGTATCGAACACCAATGTTATTCCCAATCGAATTGGGCAATTTGAAACCAAAGGAAAATTCTTGCCGACATGACTTTTTTCCAACTGGTCGGTTGCACCAGTTGAGCCGATCGGTTCAACCCTTGAACCGATCGTTTCAACCTGGGCATGAGCCAATCGGCCTGGACACTCCAGCCGACCGGTTTAGCAACCTCAGCCGACCGGTTCATCACATGAACCGATCGGTTGGGAGCTCTGGTTGGGCAAAAATCAGTCAATTGCGATTTCAATCAATCTGATACTCTAATCAATGCGTCCAACACCTTGAACCATATGATATTGAGCTATCAACTGATTGAGTGTTTAATTGAACTACTAAATTCCTTTAGTAATCAATCTAAACATTTCTTTGTGGACAAAACTCCTCTTCCAGGTTAAATCCTATGTGTGTGACGCTGCAGGTCCATTTCACGTTGGCAGTGAAAGTCCATAACACTTATGACTTCACAAGAAAAGAGCGGTGCCTAGTCACACATCAGTGCTACCCAAGTGAAAGTAGAAAGTTGGAGAACAACTTTCATCCTACAATCCGTGAATGGTGTTACAGTGAATGTATGATTCCTTTGTCACTGATATCCCGAATGAACTCAAGGCATGGAACAGTCATCCTGTCAACGTTCATTCACTTTCTTGATCTCAGAGTAGATTGAAGGAGATATGTATGACATCAATATCACATATTGATTCACACATGTGTGCGCACGCCTATCTCAATCCTACTCATCAAGTGGCCTTGGATATCAAACTCCCTCAGGAGGGACAAATCCCATATCTATCACTCACCCCTCAAAAGCCCCATGTGTCAAAGCCACCCAATCATCACCTTTATAACAACCCATGTTTCAGGACTGCGTTTGATGATGTCAAAGTGTGCCCAACGACATGTGTTGAGTGCAGTGATTTCAGGTCTAAGAATCACACTCACCACCATCACTGTGAGTACTGACTGTGACTACCATCTCATGGTTCCATGTGTCAAACTCACGGTGGGTCTGTCCGGTACACTTGTTCTCTAACAAGTACCTATGTGTTTGGTTTGATATCTCTATATCATGACTAATGAGATTTTGTCATCAACCAACACCACAATCTAGTCTTGTGTATCACTGTTGTCTATCTACCTTCCACAATGACATCCGACTAGGGACATATCAAGAATGTACAAACTCTTAGCATCCGTATGATCTCATCGTTCAGGTCCTTAACCTGAAAGCATACGTCATTGAGTATTGTCATTCTCTAGACATTCAATCTGTTCTATCACTATCTCATATGACTGAACTAGAAAGAATTGGAAGCTCACCTTTGATGTTTATCAAATCAATCTTATGTATCCCACCAATTTTCCCATGATTGGCTCTCAGGGCATACATACCAACAGACTCCCACTTGCACTGCGAGCCAATCACCCTTGAATCATATTCATAGTGATATTCAAACATGTCCCACATGTCACTGTGCTCTAGTGCCAACATAGTGAGTAATGGCAACACCTTGCCAAAGTCAGTATAAATTGCATGTCTCTCATCTCTTCGTTGTACGTCCCACGTATGAGATGGAGTTGCCGTAATATGCGATCTAGTATTCCTTTGCTAACCTTTAGCCACATTGCATGATCAAGGATTCCAGACTTGTCAACAATGAGTGGAATATTTATAAGTTCATCTCATGAACTTCCAGATCCATATAGTATCCACTGTTGTTCTCTAACACACGGATACTCTGCATTTCCCTTTTAAATGGTTTTATTGGAACACTTCCAATTATCAACAAACTTTCACTTTTATACATCCTATGTATATTTTGCGATTAATTTTCTGTCCTTTCAGAAGTTTGCATCAATGTAACCCTTTACATCGAACTCTTCCTTATCTCCATAGAACTAGTACTTCCCAAGTACTTATCAAGTTCTTATGGTATTCCAGTAACCCTTACTGGAAGTAGACAGACATCCACTCATCATGTCCTACATACGAGTTATCAGGATGAGCACATCATATTGCTATGTCCCACATACAAGATGATGAATGCATTTTATTCTTGCCATGTCATACATGCAAGACAATGGGATGATTACATACATGATAGATCCATATCTATTCTTAGTGTTCCCATTCTTCATAAGAATTGGACACTTGGCCTTGGGATACTAATATCCATATAACATGGACAAGTTTTCTCCCACTGAATCTGTGCATACTGAACCCTTCAGTACAGATTGCCAATGTATGCTCTCTCTTTTCCAGGTCAAGAGATTTGTCGAGAACTATCTCTATAGATCTCTATTCCTATCACATAGGAAACATCTCTATCTTCCTTAAAGATAATTTCCACTTTTGGATTTCCATTCTAGAACAATTCCATTTCACATCAATATGTGGAATGTGAATACGCTCCCACTAAATCACAGATCCCTTCTTTATCTTTGACATGTCAGTCAAACCCTTTGACTATATCATCAAAGTAAAGATCCAATTCTGAGTTGCTTGTACTCAATCAATCACATTGATTAGTCCATTGTAACTTATAGACTTCATTTGCATTAGTGGATTCATAAACCTTATAGGTTGTGTCACGTACACATCCTTGTTTTATTCCTCATAGGAATGCGGTTTTAGTATCCATATGCCAAATGTCTTAGTCATTAAGTTGCAATCAACAAGCATCATCCTTCTCAAAATGTTATCCATGTGTCTTAACACTTAAGACTTATTTTCACTTATGGATATGATCCAATGAGTGCTACCATCAAGGTCATACCCTATGGTTCACATGGATGTCATTTAGGATGTAATGGTCATAAACCATAACTCAAGAATCGGTTCCTCATATTCATCTTGATAGTTGACTCATCACATGAACAACTGATCACATAGATAATTGAGGTGTATCTGTCAAGAATATAAGAATTCACAACCCTTCTGATTCTTAATGTCCTTTATTAGTGTGGGGTATTCTTTTATTAAGAAGAATTCAGTTATTCGATAATCATTCTCTAACTCCTTAGAGTATGATTCCTTCTTGATTTAGACATCACCATGCCTTTAATCATGAGTTCACTATGATATACTATCATAATCACTCATAAGGATCTCAAACATTTGGTCCAAGTATTTCATTCTTTGATCTCATCAAGAATTAATACTTTACCAAATTTGTACTTCATCTATGATAATCTTGAACACTTCAAGATATTCATATTGGTATTTCTCTAAACACCATTTGAAGTATTAGCATTTGTCCCAATAGGTATGTAAATACATCACATGTATTATACCTAATAGGATAATCATTCTCCCACTACCATTAGTGAAGATTGATTAATCATGTCCAAGATATTCATGTCTCTTATTGGTTCTCTAACCAAAAGAGTCTAGATTTATCCATCATATGGAAACTAGAAATGAATTTCTTATGATATATGCTAATTTAATTGTTTGAGTTATCAATAACTTTAGGTATCATTTTATCTTATACATACCATGTATCACAAGATAAACAAGGCATTGCCACAAAGATCATATCTTTAAGATTGAAACATCAACTTTATTAATTGCCATCATTGTCATACAATATGCAAAAATAAAGTGTTTCTATCTACTGGCAATATATGAAATAGCAGTTCTCAACTCTATTTCGTTCCCTTTAGGCTGAAATAAACTGAAAGATACTCCTATCTATGGCCGCAACACTTGCTCCAATGATGGGTACTTCTTTCTTGGTCCTTTCACAAAGGCCATCACTTCTTTGCGGATATTGCATATCATATATGACATATCCATATCTTGGTATCATATACCTCGGATAAAGAAGTGGTTCATTTCATGATACCTTAGGTGGAGATTTCCATCCCCTCCTTCATCTTCTTTTGTTCTTCCAGATATAGAGGGCAATCCCTCATACACCCTTTCCCCATGTGCCTTGAGGCTGAAGACGGCTTGGATTGCTGGCTAGCATCAGAACACTTCTTAGCTTTGCCCTTGCCCTTGCCCTTAAGACTTACCTTTTCTTTGATCACATCAAAGATTATGGTTTGTCTTTCTTCATCTTTGCCTCTACTATCCTCAACATGTCCAACAACTCTGTCAACGCTTGTCAAAGTTGTTCATGTTGTAGCTTATCATGAATTGTATGATCCTCACAACATTTGCAGTATCATACCAATAGCCAACTCTTGGCTCAGAGGGAATCCTTCTTAGTCAGGTTTTTCACATATCCAATCACATTGAGTGTGTGAATACCTTACTGGATCTCCTTCTGTCATGACATACTAGGACAGTGTCTTGGAGACATCAAATGTCTCATGTTGTCTCTGCAACTCATAGTTCAGAGAACACAACATCAAGCACTCCTCATCAATGTCATCCTTGGTATGCTTCCATAAGCATACTTTCAGCCATTGATGTGGTGGGATCGAGTTCATCTAGTTCTGGTATAACTAGGACTTAGAGCTTTCACTCTTTGATTGAGAAAACTTCTCATCGTCCTAACCAATCGTGGAATTATTCCCATTTAATTTGTTGGTCTTAAAGACCCATCGCAAATAAAGTGATTTGTTGATTAACCATTTATATTAACAAAAGGAAATATATGCAATTTTAGTCCAAAAACTCATTTTTGACTTGTTTGATTGATTTGAAAAGTTGACGATAAAATTAGGCCTTTAATTAATTATCGCTCCCACTATTTTAGTTCAAATTGATAGCCCTCACCATCAATTCGGAAGATTGCAGCGTACAACCTTCTAGTGGGCAAGATCCTGAAATCCTCTAAGTCATGGACCAGCTTGGGCTGTCACCCACAACATAGATCTCTCAGGTAGGCAACTTTTGCCAATTGCATCATATGCAACTCTTGATAAGATGTCATCTACAACTCCTTGCAATGATCATCTCCATGCCTCAAGGCGCTAGATCCTATCTAGGTCACCTTGTTAAGTCCGACCCAAAGCAAACACGATGAACATGCACCCTGCTTGGGCAGACCCACACGTTCATCCTTCACGCTTCCACGAGATAGACGGTGCACCACACTTGGGCGTGCCCACACTTGGTCGATCAAGCTTTTCACGTGTGTCGCATTTGGAAGGCATCTAAAACTTAATATTTTAATGAGGGATTTGGTTTTATATACATATACATATCCAATCACCACAATACATAGTACATATCATATACATGCTATATCCCACAGAAAACATGCACAAAATGATAAAAGCGATGATTATGGCCATCCTAATGTGATTCCTCGAGCCAAGAGGAATCACGGTCATCTAGGTCTACATCACATGCAACCTGTACAAGATGAACTCTGTGCCTTTCCATCCGAGTTGATCAACTCATCACATGAATGATCTGTACCCTCCAGCCGGTCGTCTGGGTGCCACCAGCCGATCGGTTGGCTCCTCCAACCGATCAGTTCGCCTAGTCGTCGTGCATCTCGTCATGTCCGCCACCCGCTCGTCTCGCTCCTCGAACTGGTCATCAACCGATCGGTTCACTCCTTGAACCGACCGTCTGGAACGTCAACCGATTGGTTCACCTCTTGAACAGATCGTTTCAGCTGTCGTCTTGATGTCCGCCGGTCTTTTACATAACAGGAAATAAAAAACAATTATCCTATTATTACATTGCTTTAAAAGGGAAACCCCGAGTTACATTCGGGGGGAGAAAAGGTAGGAAAGAATCTCGAATTATTTCGAGTTACATCAGGAATAAGAGAGGGAAGATCGGTGCGCAGACCGAGATGCAAGCAACCACAAACAACCACACACAGATAGGGGTTTATAGGCCATAATCATGCTACACACATCCACCACAAAACTCGTTTAAGGGCGACGCGTATCGAGTGCATTAATAATACATATCATATATGTAATTAGGGATTTGTGGATTTAGGATTGGACATGCATAAAGCCGATATTATTCGCATCGTATGCAATAAATAAAGGCGACAAACCAAAATCGATCATATCGATATTCCTAAAATATAGAGCAGTTGACGTGGCTCTGATACCACTGTTGGGTTTTAGGGGAGACAGAGAAGGCAGCGGAAACAAAACATTTTTCTCCCCCAACCCATACCGAGGAAACGCGTCAACGTATATATAATAGGAAAGGATGGTTTGTGGAATCATACCTTGTCCCGAGGCTTGCTCGGCGACAATACCTCACGCAATGCGCGGTCTTCAACTCCGGTCTTGGACGGTGTCTGTGCAGCTCCTGGTCGCACCGGGACTGACGACTCCTCCTTCTACCGGACTGTCAGATGACAGTTGTCCTCCTGAGCGGCAGAAACCTCCCGCCTCTGAAGTAGTCCACACGAACCACCTGGAACTCCACACTCCTTGTCCCACAAGGAAGTGGAAGGAGTCGCACCCTCCTGTTGACGTACTAGTCGCCAACACACTCTCCTGCTACCAGTTGCAACTGCAGTTGTCCTTCCCTTTCTGCACCTCCCTTTTGCGGGAAGCACTTGCTCAGGATCTCTCATGGTTACCAAAACCAGAGAGAACGACAACTTCGCAAAGCAACCAGCTTGCATTGAGTTGTACTTTGAGAAGCCCCCAATACCCCTATATATATAGGCGGGTCATGGGATAGGGTTCTTTGTGCCCGGAAATACGGGACTAAAGCAGGAGTAGAAGGGTTCGAGAATTTTCCACAAAAAGCAACCGGTTCACAACTTGAAATGATCGGTTCACAACTGAACCGATCAGTTTGGCCATTGAGCCGATCGGTTGGACCTGAGTCGATCGTTTGGGGCACTCCAACCGAACGGTTGGTTCCCTGAACCGATCAGTTCATAGTCCTAATCCGGCTCAAAAAGACTTTCCTTGTTTCGTTCCCAATTGGTATCAAATACCAATGTTATTCCCAATCGAAATGGGCAATTTGAAACCAAAGGAAAATTCTTGCCGACATGACTTTTTTCCAACTGGTCGGTTGCACCAGTTGAGCCGATCGGTTCAACCCTTGAACCGGTCGTTTCAACCTGGGCATGAGCCGATCGGCCTGGACACTCCAGCCGACCGGTTCAGCAACCTCAGCCGACCGGTTCATCACATGAACCGATCGGTTGGGAGCTCTGGTTGGGCAAAAATTAGTCAATTGCGATTTCAATCAATCCGATACTCTAATCAATGCGTCCAACACCTTGAACCATATGATATTGAGCTATCAACTGATTGAGTGTTTAATTGAACTACTAAATTCCTTTAGTAATCAATCTAAACATTGCTTTGTGGACAAAACTCCTCTTCCAGGTTAAATCCTATGTGTGTGACCCTGCAGGTCCATTTCACGTTGGCAGTGAAAGTCCATAACACTTATGACTTCACAAGCAAAGAGCGGTGCCTAGTCACACATCAGTGCTACCCAAGTGAAAGTAGAAAGTTGGAGAACAACTTTCATCCTACAATCCGTGAATGGTGTTATAGTGAATGTATAATTCCTTTGTCACTGATATCCCGAATGAACTCAAGGCATGGAACAATCATCCTGTCAACGTTCATTCACTTTCTTGATCTCAGAGTAGATTGAAGGAGATATGTATGACATCAATATCACATACTGATTCACACATGCGTGCGCACGCCTATCTCAATCCTACTCATCAAGTGGCCTTGGATATCAAACTCCCTCAGGAGGGACAAATCCCATATCTATCACTCACCCCTCAAAAGCCCCATGTGTCAAAGCCACCCAATCATCACCTTTATAACAACCCATGTTTCAGGACTGCGTTTGATGATGTCAAAGTGTGCCCAATGACATGTGTTGAGTGCAGTGATTTCAGGTCTAAGAATCACACTCACCACCATCACTGTGAGTACTGACTGTGACTACCATCTCATGGTTCCATGTGTCAAACTCACGGTGGGTCTGTCCGGTACACTTGTTCTCTAACAAGTATCTATGTGTTTGGTTTGATATCTCTATATCATGACTAATGAGATTCTGTCATCAACCAACACCACAATCTAGTCTTGTGTATCATTGTTGTCTATCTACCTTCCACAATGACATCCGACTAGGGACATATCAAGAATGTAAAAACTCTTAGCATCCGTATGATCTCATCGTTCAGGTCCTTAACCTGAAAGCATACGTCATTGAGTACTGTCATTCTCTAGACATTCGATCTGTTCTATCACTATCTCATATGACTGAACCAGAAAGAATTGGAAGCTCGCCTTTGATGTTTATCAAATCAATCTTATGTATCCCACCAATCATCCCATGATTGGCTCTCAGGGCATACATACCAACAATATAGGTTTCCAAAAAGGTGATCATTGGTTAACTTTGACACATGGGGATTGATTGTGAGTGATAGAGATGGGATTTGTACCTCTTATTAGAGTTTCATATCCTAGCCACTTGATAAGAGAGATAGAGAAACACATGCACATGTACATGTAAATCAATATATGATATTGAGGCCACATTATATCAGAGAATCTTCTCTTAGTTCAAGGAACATGGGTTGAATGTTAAGAGGATGCCGATTCCATGCCAAAGGAATTAGACAATCACCACAACACCTTACACCGTTTGTATGTTGAAGTTGTTCTTCAACTCTCCATTCATTGGGTAGCACTGATGTGTGACTAGGCACCTCTCTCTGCTTGTGATGTCATAAGTTAGTTGTGGACATTCACTACCAATGTGATATGGGACCTATAGGGTCACACACAAAGGAACTCATCTAGAAGAGGAGTTTAATTTTGAATGATGACTGGATTGATTACTAAAGTGTTTAGGTACTCAATGCACACAACAAATCAGCTAACTACACTGCCAATCGATCGACTCATAAAGTGGGATGGCCATTTGGAGTGCCAAATGATCTGCTCAAGTGTTGGGATGGCCGTTTGGATTGTCAGACTGATCAGAAATTCAATTGACTAAGTTATGCTCAAACTGAGGTGTGAACCGACCAGTTCATTCTTTTGATTCAATCGGCTAGGCTTGGGTTACCAGACATCCATCTGGGTGAGAAAGACGACCGTCTTGCATATGCAATATTTCTCAGTTTCTGAGGAAATTTGATTGCATAAAGGATTGGTGCTGACGTCATGTTGTGCATTAATTAGATTCAAATTGGCAAATTCATGTGCAATATCAAGATACATGATGAAACGACCATTTGGATGTAATAGACGAACGTCTCGGATGTGAAATGACTATTTTACATGTGAAACAACCATTTCATATGTTGAAGGTTACAAAAATTCAAGATCTTTTGGTGCCTTCCACTCCCACACAGATCCCGAACAGACTGAGAACCATGTCCCTAACCCCGCCTATAAATAGAGGGATATTGGGGGCTTCCCAACACACAATTGAGAATCTTTTGCTCTGACAACTATTTTTCTCTCTAGTTGTGATAAACAAGAGAGCCCATGAAAGTCCTACCCGACTAGCGAGAGATAGCAAGGGAGAGAAAAAACTGAAGATCATTGTTGTGGGAGAGCAAGTTGGTGACTAGTACAAAAACGGGAGGGACAATTCCTTCCTGTATGTTCTAGTTGAACCACAAGAGTTCTAGTTGGTTCATGTGGACTACTCTAGAGGCAAAAGTCCTTTGGTTGCTGCTAGGAGGGAAAAGTCAGTCTGTAGTCTGTGGTGAGACCGCATGAGTTGCTACAAAAGCTATCATGTCCACTGTCTGTGGTGAAGACCAGGAGCTGAACAACCACGATCCAAGAGAAACCAGACGATAGTTGCACTAAAATGAGTTGTTTTCACTATACTTGCTACAGGACTAGGTATGAACTCATTTGACTATCCTTCCTATTTCATAGCAGTTGATGCGATCTAGCTGTTATGGGGAATACATATCTGTAAATTTTTTCTGCTGCCATACTTTGTGTCTGTATTTCCCAACACTGAGTGCCTCTATGTTCCATTTGAACTCATAAGGCTCAAGGGATCAAAATTAACATGACAAGGACACAATTATACAACACATTACATGATTCATCATTAACTTGAAATAATTAAAGGAATTTCACATGAGCATGATATGAATTCTTGAAATAATATTGAAGCATAATAATCAACTAATAACTTTATAAGACCATTCATGCAATTAGGGTTCAATTTTGAAATACATAATTATGCACATATCTATCCCGATCATCATAATAATTGTAAGACGATTAAAACCAATACTCAATACTAAAAGTGCAAGGACCCACTTTCCTCTCTCTTAGAAAATATACTAGTTTCTATTCTTCAGGTGATTAAATCCTAATCCCTTTCTTGGATTGTTTGAAACCCTAATTATCATGTTCATTCAATAATCACTCATCAATAATTACATTCACCTTAATTTAATACTTTCACGGTTCTTTAGAATTATAGGAAAACATGGGATCAAAACAAGATTCAAATCATCTTAGGATTATTCTTTGTTTTATTATCTTCCCAAGGATATTTATATGTAATTATCTGACACAAGATGGACTTTTATGTACTAGATAATAAAAAATCCCCACATGTGGTAACTTGTACATAGTGTCAGTGGGTTCTATCTAGATGGCCCAATCAAGGTTGGTTGCTTGGGCAGGGAACTTAGATGCGATCAGTGGATAGACCAGGTAGATAAAGTCCAAAAATTCCCATGAGGGGGTGTCACAGAAAGCCAAAAATCCCAAGTGTAAACCTAGAAAAACACGAGCCTAGATTGTTCCTCATCTTCACAATGAAGAACAATAGTAGGAGAATAAAACTCATGATTAAAAGTTAGAAACCAAAGCCTCAAATCTGAGATTAAATAGCATGAAATTGAGGAGTACCCAAACCTGAAGTTCCTGAAATGACCTCTTGCACCAACATGATCACAAAGACAAAAAAAATAGTCTACAACAACCAAAGCACGAAACCAAAATCTGTCTATGGTAAGACTGAAGCATGTATAGAAGTGATAGGTTTAGGTTAAAAATCATTGATGCCTGGAAGTCAGGTAGGATTCTTTGGCATGTGGTAGAGGTCTAGGTGAAACAAACCACAAGAGGAGAGGTCTTAGGTGAAGGTTTATAAATTTGAACTCTGGAACATCAATCATGGATAAGAAGAGGGAAAGATGTCACTTACCAATTCATGGGTTAAGACAAAGTCAAATTCATATTCTTGAAACTCTCCCATAGTCCACCCAAACATGAGTGACCATCATGAAGGTTAGGGGCGTTGCCTCCAATGTTGGTTAATCTTCTTAGAATGAAGCTTTGTATGGAGATTAATTACATGAACAAAGGGGGAGATTTCAAGAATCAAACTCACTTCTAGGGTATCCCTTATTGGTATCAATTGCTAAGATGTATACCCCAAGGTGCAGGGAGGTATAGAACTCAATTAGATATTGGATCAAGTATGACACTCACATTGTTTGATGTCTAGACTTATTACTAAAAGATCCACTAACAAATTAGGGATCAATAATCTCAAAGTGAGACAAGGAACACAAAAACGTCTTTGGAACTGGGTTAGATACTATGATTCATATAATCGAGAGGAGGGGAGGGATATAGAATGTAGAGTTTAGTAGAAAGATGTAGTCAGACGAAGGAGGGAGTGCCCCCCTCACAAAAGATGATTGGAGTCCAACTTTAATTGGACTCATTCTAGCGTGTGACATATAGATAAAACTGAGACTTATATTAGATCAAAAAATATTGGGGGTATTTTAAAAATGATTTATAACTATATAGAATTTTCCTTAATCATTTCAGTGAACAATAAAGTTCAAACTATATCAAAATTGGACCACAAGCTATTTATAGGGTCTAGAACCTTCTTAACCAATTAGATTTAGATTTTGGATAATTTTTTCATAGTCTGTATATGTCATTATCTTGATTTAAATGTATTAAAAGATAAGATGAAGTGAAATAATCTTTCCTTGGTTAGTAATTAAAGTGAAATAATCTTTCCTTATTTAGTTAATTGATCTGGGTTTGAGATTTATTTGATATATTAATATCATTTGAATGGAAAAGATAGAAAATGAAAATTTTCATTATTTACTTTTTATTTGGGATTATTTGCATTGGGATTCAACATTTAAATGTTATATATGGAAATTTTTTGTTAAGAGCCTTTAAATTGTTTTAATTGAAAAATGGAATGTTACAATTCTACCAGCCCTAAATAGATATCTTCCTTGAAATTTCCTAAGACTACCCACCTTTTTTACATATTCTATATATGATAACTCTTTAATACTATCTTAAAGTCTCTGTGGAATTTAAGATATGACTTGTTCATGGTTAACACAATTATCATGACAAGTTGATTAACTTGACATGATTTCATATTGCACTAGATTTCTTTTAGTTGATATAGTCACTCTCTTGAATGCACCCACAGTGATCATATGGTCGGTTAAGGCTCACATTAGGCCAATAAAGGATCACATAATGCTCGCAAATAACTCATAAGGCCAGTTAAGACTCACATAAAGCTAGTTAAGGATCACATAATGCTCCCACGAATCACGTCAGGCCAGTTAAGGCTCCATAAAGGCTACTTAAGGCTGACATAAGGCCGGTTAAATATAATTAAGTCTGACATAAGGCCAGTTGAGGCTCAAATAATGCTCCCATAGAGCTCATAAGGCCAATTAGGGCTCACATAACATGCTTGCGAGGACTATATCAACATAACATGATTTCCTATACATAAACATGGTTATCATGATTACATGATTAACTAGCATGGTAGTGATTTATAATGTTCCAATCAAACTAGTAGAAATATCAATTCATAGCATGTGCATGGTCGAACCACTTATCGTTGTGAAATTCTCTACCCTTCGTATGTATGCTTGGTCATACTATGTATCAGATTAGGTTTTGATGACTGTATGTATCAAAATTTCAATCCCAAATCTTATTTTCTTTGTTGTCTTTGGATACATGTCGGCCAGTCATATATCTAAGGGTGATATGTCTTATCACACTTATCTTAACACCTCCCTCTTGCACATGTCCCATACCACATTCATTCAAAAGGACAAGATAAGCATGATAATGTATTAATATGCACATAAAATTATCTGTATAAAACCTGATAAGCCTATGTCCCACACTACAAACATGTGCTTAAAAGAGAGAAATCATGCTATATGCACTTTGAGAGTTAACATAAAATTTCAAAACATCTAATCACATAACTCTAGTCCTTATCTAAACTTATATCTTTGTCTAGATCTCTCCATTGATTTCTAATATCCTCTCATATACTTCATCTATACCTTGGGCTTGAACATATGAATCAGATATTTCTTGGTGGCATCTACTTATTTTCTCTGATACCATTAATGTAACAACCTACTTTTTCATTCATACAATAACTAAGAGGAAGCATTCACTTTCAAATGGGGGTGTCACATCACAATACATATTGTAAATACATAAATAAATCACCATGCATTGTCTTAAGAAGATTCATATATTTCTTCAAATATGAAAGCTACAACTAACATGTTTATCATGTCAAATATCTAACATCTAAACATGGAATAACTTGGCCATCAAAGGAAATATTCTAAACAATAGGATTATCTATGGTAGATGGCACCCCACCATGATGCACATGAAGGTCTTATAATCCTTATCTTGCTCCTCTTTTGTCATTATTCTCTCTAATACATGTGGCCATCACACCCCAACCATGCATGTAATAAACCATATTATAGTAAGCGTTGTTGAGTATTTTTATATCAGAATAATAGATTGGCAATAAGGAAGCATGAAACTAGTTGAGAAAAAAATTAGATTCACATAATATGATCTTAGCGGTTGATTATAGTGTCATCTAATCATGTGCACCAATTGTGATCATAAGGCCCATAGGCTCAACTGATGTTCCACTTGAACTCATGATTTGCACCTGAACATCATTTATTATTCTCCAATTGAGCTAATGATTGCACTTGAGTACCTCCATGTTCCATTTGAACTCACGAGGGTTGAGGTGTCAACAATAACATAATGAGGACAATATAATACAACCCATTACGTGATTCATCATTAACTTGAAATAATTAACTTAAACTAATTTGACATGAACATGTCATGAATTCCTGAAATAATATTGAATCATAATAATCATGTATTAAATGTAGAGGAACATTTATGAAATTAGGGTATAATTTGAAATATATAACTATGCATATAGTTGATCCTGATCATCAATAATTGTACATGTATTAAAACCAATACTTAGTACTCAAAGTGCATGGACCTACTTACCTCTCTCTTAGAGAAGATACTAGTTACTATTATTATGTTGATGAAACCCTAATTACTTCCTTGGATTTTCTGAAACCCTAATTATCATGTTCATTTAGTAATCATTCATAAATAATTATTTTCACCTTAATTTCTATGCTTGCATGGTTTTTTTAGAATTCTGAGAAAACTCAAGGTCAAAACAAGTTTCAAAACCATCTTAGGATTATTCTTGATTTTTTTCCAATCACTATTTATATGTATTTCTTTGACATAAGATGGATTTTCTATGAATTTTTGAAGTACCACCCAATAGAAAATTATTGTCAATCCACACAGGTGACAACTTATCCATAGTGCCAGTGGGTCCTGCCTAGCTCACCAAATCAGGGTTGGTCTCTTGGATAGGGAACTAATACATGATCAATATATAGACCAAGAAGCTAAAGTCCAAAAATTCCCATGAGGGCATGTTACAAACAACCAAAAATCCATAGGGCTAACATGGAAAAACATCATCCTAAATTTTTCTTCATCTTCACAATGAAGAACATCAACAAGAGGACCAAACTCATCATCATCTAAGCCTCAGTCCCAACTATGTTGGGTTGGATAACAAGAGGACCAAACTCATTATCAAAAATAAAAACAAAGCCTCAAATCTCATATAAGAGAATGTGAAATGGAGGAGTACTCGAATCATAAATCCCTAAAATGACCTCCTTGCACTGACACGGTCACAAACAATAGAAAAAATAATTTAGAGTGGCCCCAAATCTTAGACCAGAATCCAGCCATGGAAAGACTGAAGCACATAAAGAAATGAAAGGTTTCGGTGAAAAATTATTATTTCTAGGAGGTTGGGTAGGGTTCATGGCCCTATAGTAGAGGCCTAGGTGAAGCAAAACACTAGAGGAGAGGCCTGAGACAAAGGTTTGATAACTCAAACTCTAGGACACTAGTTGTGGATAACAAAAGAAAAACATATCACTGAGCAGTTTGTGGGTTACGAAAAAGTCCACTTCAGCTTCTTGGAACTCTCCCAGAGTCCATCCAAGTATGTGCGATCATTGTGGAGGTCAGGGGTGTTTCCTTTGATGTTGGTTAGGCTGGTCAGAACCAAGGTTCATCAGACGATTAATTGCAGGGACAAAGGGGAAGCTTTCAAGGACCAGACTCGCTTCTGGGGTATCCTTTGTTGTTATCATGGCTAAGATATATACCAGGGGACAGGGGTGCTGGGAGGGCTAAAAATCCACTGAATGTTGGATCAAGGGATACAATCACATCATTTGTTGTCTAGAAATCTTACTAAATGAATCCCTAACAATTATGGATCAATAGTCTTGGGGTGAGACAAGGAGCACAAAGACATCTTCAAAACTGGGTTAGACATTGTGACTCATAAAAATGAGAGGAAGAGAGGGATACAAACCATGGAGTCCAGCAAAAAGGGAGAGTCAAGCGAAGGAGGGAGTGTGCCCTCTTGCAAAAGACTCCACAATTGGATTTCAACCCGAATCAGAAACACACGAGTGTGTGACACGTACATAAACTCATGACCTAGGTTAGATCATGATATTGGGGGTATTTTTTTATCAAAATGATTATTAACTATATAGTAATCTACCCCAAATCATTTAGGTGAACAAATAAAGTTGAAATGACATCAAAAATGGTCGACCGGTTATTTAGACGGTATATAATCTTATCAACCAATTAGATTTAGGTTTTGAGTAACATTTACTCATAGGATATATATGACATTGTCTTGATTTGAATGTATTAGAATATAGGATAAAGTGAAATAATCTTTCTTTATTTAATTATTAAAGGGAAATAATATTTCCTTAAGTATTTATTAAATTGAAACAACCTTTCCTTTTTAGTTATTTGATTTGATTTTGAGACTTAATTGATATATGTATATCATTTGAAGGGAAAAAGAGTTAATGAAAAATTTCATTATTTAACTTCTATTTGGAGTTATTTTCATTAGGATCCAATTTAAATTTATATATGGAAAATTGTTATTAAGAGACTTTCAAATGTTTTACTAAAATAATGGGATGTTACATACACCTTACTTCACCCATGACCAACTAGTAGTTTAGGATAATTCTATAGAATCTATCTTGTTCTTTGGTTCAAAAATATAAAAGAATGAGTTTAGTTTCCATGGTGTAACCCCAAACTTAGGTTCACTCGCATTCCCCCAAAGACCCACATCTTTGTAATTTGCTTAAAACCCAAATTGCTTCCTATGTAGTTAATGCTTCTTAGTTAATTAAGTTTCTTGCTACCTTAGTTTATTGCCTGGTTCTTGATAGCTAGGTTTTTCTAGTATATTTAGTGTCCATTTGTGCTTACTTGTTTGAATATACATTATTTAATGCTAGTCTATGTCTTTTATTTCTCTAGTTTCCTGGATCCACTAGTTTAATTTAGTGGTAGTTCTTATTTTTCTCTTCTTAGTCTAAATTGCACTTTTCTTGTTTACCTTGCCTCTATTATAATTAGAATTAACTTTTCTAGGGTTACTTTAGGCTTTTTTATTGCTTTTGATAAATTTTTTACTTGTCCAAACCTAGTGTAATCAAACAAAAATCAACCTCAAACCCTTCAACCCTAGAATCCACAATAGGAACCTAGTCAAACTAACATAGCCCTAGTGCCCCCTCTCTTTGGTCTGACCCTGACTTGCCACTCCAATACTACTCCTGAGCTAATGCGCTTGTGGATTTATTTAAAGAATGTGTGCATTGGGTCCTTATAAATTTGAGAAGCATATAGTCAAGTTAGTTAATTGGGTGACCTATGGATGCATCGATATTTTTGGAGCTATTACTGGGGATAGAAAGCACCATAGCTCCCTAGTAGTCATGGTGTGACTATCCCCTTAAGCACTATCTTTTTCCAATTTATGTGGCTGCATTTGAGAAAAACACCAAGCTTTCTGGTGCAATTGTTGGGAAGAAAGGCACTCGGCCTAGTTAGTTAGTTTAACTTTTACTTTTCTTGCTTCCCTTGCCATTGTGATTTATTATTCTTTGTGTTAATATTACATACATGTTCTCTAACTTGACTTATTTTGTTTGGTTGTGCCTCGTGCATATGGCAATCAGTGCATGTTTGGGTGCCTCCACTTTCTATTGACTCATTCCTAGTGGATCCTGAGATAAGATGAAGAATACGTTAAAACTAGAAAAAGGAATATCAAGAAGTTGAGATATTAGATGACATGGGAGACCAAGAGGTGCATGAGAAACCATACCACTATAAACATGCCACTACATGATTATTATTATGCATGATAACTACACCACCAATTTCTACTAGAGTAGATCAAATGTTGGGTCAACAGTTTTCAATCCCACCATCTCTTTTTGGTATGCTCCCTACATTCTATGTGTTTGAGATTGAAAATCCATACCATCACATAAATGCCTTTTAGATACATGCTCTACATTCCACATGGCTAACTACAAATGATTCCATTAGGTGTACCTTGTCTCCCTTCTCCCTCAAAGATAAGGCAAATGAATCATACTTGTCTCAGCATGAACTTGTTACTTGGGAGGCAATGAAGAATTATTTCTTGAAGAAGCTCTATTCAATTACCAAGCTGACTTAGATGAGGAGATACATACCTTCCATCACTTGAAAAGAAAACAAATAGTTCCATGATATGTGAGAAAGGTCTCAGAAGTTGCTACAAGATTGTCCTCATCATGAGGTGCCTATTTAGAAGCTTTTCCAGTCTTTCTACTTAGGTAATTCTAAAATTGAATCAAACCTTGATTGATTCATCTTGTAGTGGAGCTTTCATGGAAAAGCCTCTAGAAGCGTCTTTTTCCCTTTCCGATCACTTGGTTGGGAACTCCCAATGCCAAGCTTCTGGCATTGATGTCTATTGTAATAGAAACATTGGATCTGCCCCTCCTCAAGACAAGGATGATGGAAGTATAAAAATGACAAAAATAGTGACAGATATGATGAACTCATGAATAATCATGTAGGAGGTTCTTCTAGTCACTCCACCAACTCCGTGGATGCTCTTTGTGATGAAGTTCAAGCTCTGCAATCCTATCGGAAATTGTAACAACCAAGGCCCAATGTCTGACTCCTACACCTCAGAATGAAGAAATCATCCCAACCTCTCTTGAAAAAAAGGGGAAGAAGGATAAGTGAATCATAGGTAGAAACAACGACAACAAAATATTTCAATATTTGAAGTGGAAGTCCTTGGGATTTTGAGGATCTTGGACAATCAAGAAAGATGTGTCCACTCATGGACAAATCATTAGCCGGTTCAAGCAAAGGTTGGACCAGATTTCTCTATCACTATAGATCATGATGAGGGGAGATTTCCTTCCCATACCATGACCAGTCCAAATGATTCTAGTGACCCTATGGATTCCCCTCCAGCGCCCTACATCCCACTAGAATGGCAAGTTTCCATATTGCAACAATACTAAGGCCCCTCCAACCCTTTTTCCCCACCACCACCACAACCTCCATTCCACCTCCAATACACCTCAAAACCACCGCCTCAATACTAAAAACTACCAAATCAATAGCCACCACCTCCATTATATCCTCCACAACAATGATAACATCCAATTTTATGGATGTCAACTGCCTATTTTATGTTCATATTATTGACTTTACATGCTTTACCCCTATAAAGCCTCTATGTTTTGAATTTATAAGAAAAGAACCCTAATCACTTTTTTGACCATTTTTAGTGCTATAAATTACTTGAGGTCTGACCTTAACAAACTGAAGCCCCATAGAACCATTGAACTTGGTGCCCATCAAAACTACAACCCTCAGTGCCTAATTAGGTTCCAGCTCTCAACACGAAATGAGATTATAACTCTCTGTGCATGATGGGTTTCCACTTTAGTGCCCGTTGAGACTACAACCCACAATTCCCAATGAGGTTCCAGACCTCAGTGCTCATGGATGTCCAATCCCCATCACCCAATGAGACTACCAAGACTAGTTCCTACCAAGATACCAAGAACTCCAGTGACAGATAGGGCCCCAACTTTTGGTGCCCAATGAATTTCCTTCACAACCCAAGGCTAACAAAGACACAATCCCCACACCCTACAACTATAAATATCAGACCACATCCAACATTTTAGGTGTCACTTCCTCTCATCCACACCAAGAGGTTGTTGCTCTGGGCTCAACCTAGAATATCATTAATGAACACTCAACAACCTTCCATTGTGGTGGTATTAAGGTGTTGCTATTCCACCTTCATTCCATCTCCATTTACTTCATCTATCACTTATCCATGAACTTGGTTGAACTCACTTTCAACCATTGTCCCCTCTTCATCAAAAGAGCCAGAGCTTGAAAGGAGAAGGAAGAAGTCAAGATAGACACGCCCAAGCTTGTCCTATGTGGCCTCCTCTTCCCTCCATTGCATCAACCTCTTCATCACATAGAAGATTGTTCTTCCCTCGTTCCTTGGCCAACTTCCCCATGATGATCATGTTTGAACTTTCCTTCTCCCTCCTATGTGTTTTTTCAATTATGAAGAGCAAGTACTCCATCTCACTGGGGTGAAGGGACTAACCCCGCTACCCTTCCTAACATGCCCATTCTATAATGTTGCATGGCTTGTATATAACATTGTCATTTCAATGTTAATGGATTGTTTGCAAGTTTTTTACATTGATCACCTACTTTTCATGATCTATTATATTCCTTTACTTTGAGAACTTCTATACTTAGGATTTGAATATTGATTAACTTTTTTTATGCCCGTACGAGAACCTCCAAAGAGATCTATCTGGAGTGGTAGATACATGACCCATGAGTACGAAGACATCAAGCTCATGGAGATATCTACACACTTTCTAAAACCTAACATGTGGATCTTACTTGTGATGCATTCACATAGTTATCTCTATAATTAATCTAGACCTTGTTTTACAGTGTAGTGATGGTGAAACCTGATTCCACCCCAGTGAACTCCATAATTAATCTAGACCTTGTTTTAATTCTTCTCTTTTATTTTACTTGCAATTTAGTTACTCAAACTCATTAGATATTTGTTCTAAATATTGGCCTCAGTTCAACTGGATACAACTATAATATTCTTAAAAATGTTTTCCCTTGGGATTTGATCCTAAACCATACAGTGATAAGACATGTCTACTTGTGGGTGGTGTTATTGCACGTAATTTTGGTAAAACCTTAGGGATTTCAACTCTTAGGTGAATTTTTTACTACAGTGAAAATGTGCATCAATTTCTAGTGCCTTTGTCAAGGACAACATAATCATGCAGTTAATCGAGTTCTACTAAGTCCGGTCTAGGATTTTTCTTTCATCATTAATACTATTACATATACTCTTGAATCAAGTCTTCTCCATCCACCTGACCTGTGAAAGATTTTTCCATCTTAGGTATCTCAAAACTAGTGTATGTGCTACTCTAACAACATCAGCCTTGCATCAAGGTTTGACCTTGAAATAGAATGGACCTTTCATCATCAGAGTAGATAGAACCAAGCTATAATGGTCGAGGAGGAATTCACCTGAAGGGTTAATTTGGCTATTGTGGCATAGGGAGAGAGGCTTGTATAAGAATCTCACACTACCATTCAAGAGGAGATCTGAGTAGCCCAATATACTGCATTAGAGGCTAAGAGCCAAAAGGATATTAGGGAGTTTTCCATTCCCAAGCTTGTCGATGTTCATCATCTAGTTCAACCTCCTATGAGTGATGTCCCTAACATTGAAAGCATTGTGCATTAGATCACACTGATGCAGAAAAACCCCTTTTAGGGAAAACAAGGGAAGTATTATCAAGAGAATATCCTAAAGTTTTTTGAATTAGGTTCTATGAAAAAAAAGAATCGAGTCTCTGACATTGCTATTAAACTTCATCTTTCTAAATATTCACTTGTGAACAGGGCAAGGAGTTGGTATAATGCTCTGTCAGGTGATTCTATAACCACATGGGATCAACTTCGAAATAGATTAATGGAGAAATTTTATCCTACATCTCTCACATATACCATTAGAGGATAGATCAATTAGTTCAACTAGGTCCCTGGTGAAACCCTTAGCGGAAGCATGGGAGAGATACATTGACCTTCTCCACAAGTATCCACACCATGACATCTCTGAAAATCATCTCATTGAGTTCTTGTATAGCGGTGTAATGATGATATCAAGAAGTTCTTATATTCCTCATCTAGAGGAAACTTCATGTGTCTGGATTATGATAGTGCATGGAAATTAGTCACTCTTGGAGCTGAGAACCAAGCCAACTGGGGGAGGTCTTTAGGAAAAGGAGTGTTGAAGTTATCTATGGTTGAAAGAAACCCTGAGTAGAAGTCTAACTTAGAATCTATAAAGTTACTTCCACTCAAACAAGATAGCATCAAGTCATCTTTCAATGCCTATGAGAGGAGGAATACAAACTCACTTCCATGACATCCGCAACAACAACAACAAGAAAAAGTCAAGGCGGTAATACTATTCTACAAAGTATATAAGGGAACTAACCACTCTACCTTAGGGTGCAATATTCTTTTCAATGTTGTGATGAGCAATGTTGCATTCCAAGGAGATGACAATCAGATGATTAGAACTGGATTTCTTCAACACTATCCATTGTCAAAGGTACTACAATCCCAATCAAACTAGAAGGCATCCTAGTTTTCAATATGGTAACCCCTTTGGAGTAGAAAACTCTCAACAACTCATGCAAGATAGAAATCAACAACAAGCCTCCTGGCTTCTAGGGTAATCAACAACAAAATTTTAGGAACCACGGAAATTATAAGGGTAATTTCTTGAAAAGGAACCATGTTCAATACCAGAACCTCAATCAAGCCCCACAACATCAAAAAAAAGAAAAAAAAACATCATTCCCCCTTCAGCCAATGACAAACTCTCAACTATTGAGAAAATAATGATGTCAAAAAAGACAATGATTGTGAACCAACAAGCTCATCGTAAAGCTATTGAATCCCAACTGGATCAACTTCCATCTACTCTTCTCCACCTGCATGAGCATTCACATGATAGTCAGAAGATAATGGGCCATACCCTATCTTGGCACGTGTTGGGGAGGTGGCTTACAAGTTGGAGTTACCACCAGAATTGCACATGTTGCATGATGTCTTCCATGTTTCCATGTTGAGGAAGTGTCACCCTGATATAGAACAGATGTTGCATACAATGGAGGTTGAGTTAGAAGAGGATGTGTCATATGTTGAGGGCCCTGTGCTGATCTTTGATAGAAGAGTGAAGAATCTAAAGAAGAAGGATATAGTCCTAGTTATGGTTTTTTGGCATCACCGTCGTGTGGAGTAGGCCATGTGGGAGTTAGAGGATGAGATGCATAGGAAGTACCCGTCTTTGTTTGTGTAAGATTTCAGGGGTGAAATCCTTGTTAGAAGTTTGTGATTGTAATACCCCAGACCTTGCATTTTGGTTGAATTTGCTTTCTTATCATAATTATATTTTTGAAACCTTAATATGACCTTTTTATGTGCTTTTATGTCATGTAACAAGCTTATGTTTCAAGTTTGGTTCAGTTTGGGCATCGTTTGAGCTAGTTATGCTTTTATATGCTTGTTTTGGACCTATTGCAATTTACCAATATTTGGGGTTTTCTTGCATTTTGTCACATTCTTGTTGTGCCCCACATGCCTTGACATCAGGTTGGATAGAGCCATGGGGAGTCTTGTCACACCTTGGTTTGAGTGGTGACATAATGTGTTGAGAATTTGGGTTTGCATGGATGCCTAAGTGGATGTTAACCTTGATGGGTGTTTGATCGATGAGCACTAGTCTTGGCGATCACCAAGGTTCTTGTGATATGTGTTTTTTACAATTGAAGAGGTGTTATTGTGGAACTATTTTTTACCCTCCCCCTACCCTCGCTGACTACAGAGTTAGTGGCAGTAGGGATTGGGCGCCTTCCCATAGAATGGCTCATAGTTTCACACTAGCATTATATATGAAAAAGCAATAACAAACTAAAGATATAACAATATAATAAAGATGATGTGAAAGATATGTATTTATTTCTACTTATAGCATCCTATTGGTGTTTCATTTCATAAAGTGGAGTCTTGAGTGCAGTGGATCTTCATTTGGAAACTAAAAATTCGATAAATAAAACATATTAATGCTAAAGCATTAAGTACACTATGAAAAGGCATGTAAATAGTTTAAGAGTAAAAAAAAACTTTCTTGTATAGAAACATGATCATAGTCAAGAAGAACAAACAAAACAAGAAACACTTAACAACATCATTTTATGCAAAGCATCTTTTAGGATCCTTTATCCATTATGTCAACATTAGGTTGCATAATGAATTTCATATATTATATTCAAGGTTTGTCAAAGTAGAATACTCAAACATGGAAGTAGTAATTATAGGAACAATAGCTCAACCAAGTAAGTAAGTGGATAAGCATTCATACGAGCATACATACAAGTAAGCCAACCTCATAGTAGGGTAAAGAGGAAAACGTACCTTGCGAGTAGAGTACCAGATACGATTCATGAGTAAGATTTCTAGCAATGGGACAACCCCAAGAGGACCTAAGATATAAAAGACATAAAATGGAGTCTTATATCACTATGGTTTGATAATATAAGCATCATATAAGTCATTTAGATGTTCCTCTAGATATAGGTATCACTTAGTTCAAATGTATTTTCCAAAGTTCCTGACATGTATGCAAATAGTCATCACAATCCAAGTATCATCAGTATGTTGTAGGTCTAACGGGACCATATATACACATTATGAGTGTTATAAGGTAGTGTTAAGACCTGATTTAGATGCAGGGAAAGGATGAGATCTAAGTTATCCCTATGGTTTAATCATGCAAGTTCACATCTAGTCATATTAGATCAATCACATGTAATACATTAAAATGTTCAAGTCATAAGATCATTAAATAGCATAGGATAGATAAAATTGGTATTAGGGCTATGAGTGTGATGAATCTACTAACTTGAACTAGATAGGGAAAGACATTTGCATAAAAGTCATCTTCCAACATATAGAAACAAACTAGGTCAACTATATCATTTTAAGGCACAAAATAGGTACATGAGGTCCCATTTACTTAAACATGGACCACTTATAATTATATCTTGGCTTCACATGTAACAAAATAGTGTATAGGTTACTTATTCCGAGTTTGCATCATAACAAACTAAGACAGAGTTGTATACTTGATCATGTATTCACATGTAAGGACCATTTGTAGAGAAAAGCTAGTCATAGGGGGTCAAAAAGATCATTAGGGATGGTCCAAAATGTCAAACACAATAAGATGAATCCAGATTTTACTTATTTCCATGAATATAAGGTCTAAGATCATTAAACATACAACTTGTGCATGTTTAGGGTTGAATAAGAAGCATAAGATCACAAGACACCATTTTTCACCAAAACATGGACAAAATGTGTAGAATTTGAAATAGATATCACTATCGTTAGATAGGTGATGTTTGTCTGATCAAAATGATATATAACACTTAGGTATATGGTTAAGGAGTGATAAGATACAAGATTTGCACTATAATACCCTAATTAGGGTTTATTTTTAGGGTAATACCTTCATTGAGCCAAGACCCAACAAATGTCTGGATCGGGGTGGAGGTGCGCATCTGCTCACAAATGATCGTAGCCTGGGGTGTCTTCCGTTAGCGGCTAGTGGTAGGGCACAGTTGTCGGCGAGTGTGGGTGAGCCAAGAGTGGTATGCGGAGCGCCCCTCACGATACAGGTCCGTGGGACCAATCGTTGTGTTACATCCAGTGAGTGGATGACACGAGCTGGTCATGTGCTAGTGAGTGAGGGAGGGTGAGAAAAAGAGGGAGAGGGCATCGGTAGGAATCCATCTATTTATTCAGGGATCTACAGTCCACCAGTCATCCCTCTTGTGGAGACGATGCCCTCATAGGGCCTCTTTTCCCACAACGGCGCTACACTAGAAGGGCCGTCGGCTCATTAAGTGAGGCTGGAGGAACCTTGCCACATAACCACCCAGTTGCTCCATGGCTACCTGAGCAAAGTGGTTGGTGTGATTGAGGCAGAAGGGCAATGCGAAGGAAATGTCTAAAATGGTTAGGCAGTTGTGCCATGGATGGTGGGTGGAGAAATGGGTCTTAGGGAAAGGCACTAGGGCACAAAATAGGGCAAGAAAAGAGAGGAGAAAGAATGAAATAGAGTAAACAGACTCGAAGGGGGCTTCAATTTAGAAAAATGAAGTGAGAACAAGGAGGATTGGTGGAATAAAAAACAAGGTTAGGTGGCCCTCCAGTGCCATGGTTGCTGACACATGTACGCAGGTTCAAGGAACAATCATAGTTGTTGGATTATGGGCACGATCCATGCTAGCTAGAATCCAAAGGCCCAAAACAAAACACAACAAAATGAGGGCCTATGATTGGTCAAGGAGGGCAACTGAGGATTTCCGAATGAGGAGAGAGAAGAGGAGCCGTGCGGGCCTCTCAGATATTTGGGCCCAAATTGAGCGACCCAGAACCGAGAAGGGATACGGAAAACATAGAAAAGGGTTTTTTAACACTAGCATTTTCAAAAACACATTATTTTCACATATCAACTCCAATTTAGGCAAAGAAGGTTGCATTAGAATCGCAAGAGAAATCTCTACAACATGGGAGCAAGAGTAGGGTACAAAACTCAACTAGAATGTGATGAAAAACAAAGGAAAGGTGAGTGATGTGTGACATGAAAGAAAACTTGATTTTTGTCAACTTGAGCATCACTAAGGTGGTACATGCATACTAGGTGGACCAAAAGTGTATCAAAACTCATCTGAACATGAAATTAGAGGTGAGGGAAAGAGTGAGGTCAATTTGGGAATTACATAAAAGTGGTGAAGTTCTAGTTTATCACAGGTGTTGTGTGTGTGCCCTCTAGACTTGGCGGTCAATGAGGCTCATGAATCCCTCTAGGTTGCCAAGAACCCTAGGGTTAAAGATCATTTAGTTTTGATCAAGTTGGGTTTCTAAAGTTTCCCATTGACCACTTGCTTTTTTTGGGTTAGTAAGGTTGATGATTTTTCTTGGATTTTTCACCCTTGGTTTCATGCATGAGTGTGATGCTTGCATGGAGGAGATCCTTTAGACACATGGCAGTTTTAGCTTGACACCTAAACCTATTTCTCTCTCTCCAACTCGATGTTATATAAACCCTCTCTTTGCATATAAATAACCCCTTTTTCACCCTAGTCTCCTCCCTATTCTTTCTTGGTTTCTCTTGGAGCTCGTCCCCTTGGTGCTTGGTGGAGAAGGAGGTGCCAAATAAGGAGAATAAGGCTGATCTTCTTTGTATGTTGATCTAGGGTTTGGATCTACCCTTCTTGTAATTGTTTGGTTCTACCTTTCTCTTCTTCTTGGTCTTGGTAAGTGAGATCTTCCTCTTTACCTATGTTTTCCTTATTGTCCCACATTTCTTCTTTATCTTCTTGGTCGAATCCATGGTATTCCATTCTAGTGCTTGAGTTAGAGCTTGAAGAACTTATCTTCTTTGCCTTTATACCTAGGGTTTACTCTCTTTCTTTCTCCTTGACCTAGGGTTTGTTTCTTTCTTGGATGTGGAGCTAGAATGGCCTTGAGGAGTGCTCAATCTAGGGTTTCTTCCCCCTTTCTTTCAAGTTATCTTGCTGTTTGGAGTTTTCTACACCAACTCTAAGGTGAGTTATATAACTTTATCCACTGTTATTGCTTGCATCTACCTTACATTCACCTAATCTTGATCTAAATCATGGTTACAGGTAGGAATAGATATCATGTATCTAGGGTTTATGTTTACATGATAATTTTGAGTACATAAATATTCTTGGACGAACCCTAACTCTTGTTCTTAAGTACTCTTTAATGATGGAAATTTTGATGCATACATGTTGATGGAAACATTGGCTTTTCTCTCTCACAAATCATGGTTTTGTTTTCTCTCATGATGGTTGCCATTTAGGGTTTTTGGAGTTGACCTTCTTCTTATGATTTACACCTTGATGATCTTTTATATTTTTAATGATGACCAACCTATTTTTGTTTTAGTGGTTAATGTGTTTTTGGTTTCTCCATGGTTTCCAAGGTTTGATCTATGAGGTCAATGAGGTTTCAAGGTCATGTGGGTCACTAAGTCCGATTCATTTCTATGTGTTCGATGAGTTGGGTATCTTTGGATGGTCTCTATGGTTGATGTCTTCTTCGGTCATCAAAGCTTCATGGTTTTCTTCTATCTCTAGTGTCCCATATTGTCTTCGACAGCCAATGATCATGCCTTCTTTAGTCGATGATGTCACCTACTCTAGTGGTCGCTAAAGATGGTCTCTTTCAGCGATTGATGAAAGTGGTGACCCTAGTTTTAGTGGTCGCCGACCTTACTCATTTTCAACAGTTAATGAAGAGTTATAGTCTATATGTCTTTATGTTTGTTTGACTCTATGATGATAAGGGTTAATCTAGTAACTTCGATGATTGTTGGAGACGATAAGAATTAGGGTTTACCTTTTGTTACTATTTTGTAACCCTAACTTGTTGGTGTTCAATTTCATCCAATTTAATAGTCTTACCTTTGCCCTCGAATGTATATAAACGTAAGGAATTTGTACAATGTTGATTGGTAATTCTAATTCAACTCATCATGCTTTACCTAACCCTAATGCTAGTAAGTGATGATGCTACATAGCCTCTTATGTGATTAGTACGATGATGAATGCACTCTCTCTATGATGTAGTAACCCTGATTTGTTGTTACATGGACATCATAATTATTACATGTAAGATTTTGATGAACTTATGTGTCACGTATGTGGTGAAGGAATTTTGAGCCTGGATGAGGCATGGAAAGATAATGATGTCCTTGCAGGGAATGGTGAGAATGGTCTTATGACCTTGGACATGAATTTGTACTCTATGTGAGGTGTTATCATTTGTACAATGTGATAAGGATTTGAAATCTTATGATGGTAAGGTGATGAGTATGGTTACATGTATGGAAGTGAAACAATACCATGTGATGATGTGATAAACTTTACATTTTCATACATTTTATTTCTTCTGAGGTTGCAATCTACCCATTTTTTGTAGAATTCTATTAGGGTTTGTACGTAACTTGATTGATGCAGCCTTAAATCACCTGAATGAACTTAACTAATCAAGTGAAACCTTGATAATGTAGTGCCTATACCATATATCCATTCCAATGCCAAGACTTGATGGATGGTGAAATGAGTTTTCCTATAGTGGAAGCTTGGAGTCGTATATTATTGAGTATATGCATATTCACAAGGATGGTTGTGGTCATACCTTAGCAGGAGAATGGCTACGGTTGTATCTCAGGTTTTATATATATGATGAGATTGAGGATAGTTGTGGTTGTACCTCAGATGTTTGGGTTTCGTATACTCTGGTTTCACTAGTATCGTGACCTTTTAAGGGAAGACTAGGATGTTCACTAGTGCCATGACCTACATACCAAGAATAGACTAGGTTGTTTTGTAGCTTGACCTTATGTGTCACTGTGGAAAATTCAGACTGTCTAAGGGTGGATGAGATCTTAGGATTCCAGCTCTCCTACAAATATTGTATGGCACTAATTTTGACTTAGTAGTGGTCAATTGGAATCGAGTGTATGTGTCAATTCCTTAAGGCTTAATAAAAGACATAATATAGTCGTGTAGTATATCTATTTAGGGTAAAAAACACCTCACATCAGATGTTAATGTTGCCTTGTTTTGTATATTGTTTATTTGTTATATAAGTAGTAGATGAAATCAACTGTATAGAAAGTGGTAGCTTTACCTATTTCCCTATATTCTATGCTAGACATGATTTACCTATTTAAATTGTTCATTTAGTTGAATTTGTTCATCCTATTTAATAATGATTCTTGTTGTAATCATTAACCGTTGGTTGAGTTATATCTCTCTCTGGGACATGAGTCTCACCTCGTGGGTCACCACATCTTTTTAGGTGGTCGTCAGCGGCATGGTCAGGATCTTGGTGTTGAGGAGGAACAACTTGGAGAGCAATACATGCAAAAGGTTGGACAACAGTTGTTGTAGAGTCCTAGAGTCGTCCCTATACTCTCAAGTTTGGGCAGGGGATGTTTTGTACATGATATGTATATCAATGTGTGTTTTGTATATGGTTTGTATATATGGTCATCTCTCTCACTTTTATACAGGTTGTGGTTGTTGCCACTATTCAGATATGTAAATACCAAACATGGTACGTGATATGATACCCGTTTTTGACCTTTATGCAATTTTTTCTGGACATTATGGTAATCTTTAAATAAGTTTTATTTTACCCTATTTTTGGTGTGTGGGTTGTTAATTATTAGTTGATTGCGTGTTTAATTTTGAGTAACTTGTTTGATGTGGTAGGGTGTCACATTACCGGTAAACCTAGAGATTCCACAAATCTTAACTTCATTCAACTAATTAATCTGCTTTCTTAGTTGTTTGGTAAGTTGTTAATCAAATCAATCTACCATTTTTCACTGGCTTAGTTAATTAGCTATAGTTATTTACAGTATCTAGTGTCTAAAACACCCTAATTTTGACAACTTAGGACTCACGTCCATGTATTAGTTGATGACCTAATACTTATGTTTGCACAAGCAATTTCCACGGGATAGAGGTACAAAGATTGCATCCACCAAATTTTATATCGTGTCTATGGAATCCAATGGGATGTTATATAAAGGTTGTTAGGCATTCCTAGAAATAATGACTGACTTAAATTCTAAGGAATGTCTATTCGAGGAAATAGATGTATTTTGGTATTAGTTGATGTGTTCTCGAGGATCTTTCAGCATACCCACTAAAAAAGAAGTTGAATTCTTCACAGACCTAGCTCCCAAGTCTGGCCCCATTTTGTGAGTCCCATATTGAAATGGCATCAATCAAGAATTAGAAAAGAA
The DNA here is from genome assembly GCA_963693085.1 of Alisma plantago-aquatica. Lineage (NCBI taxonomy): Eukaryota > Viridiplantae > Streptophyta > Magnoliopsida > Alismatales > Alismataceae > Alisma > Alisma plantago-aquatica. Next base: position 515,714,933 of record OY856415.1, read on the forward strand.
ACTCTAGGAAATGATATTGAATCAGTTTATCTGGCCTATTACATCCCTTCGTGGATCACTCATACTTTTATTAAAAATAAAGGTTCTTCCCTTTACACATGTATTTTGTGATTGCATGTTGAACCAAGATACAATTAAGCATAAGTGTTCTTTACTTGAGATCATTGATATATTTAACTAGTTAAAAAAAAGTCATGTATCTTTTGAAAATTTGAGCTATGATCTAGTATCATCAGTTTAGATTCTAAGAGGATGATATTAAAAAATTGCAATTTGAACCCATTGCAACCAATGTGAATTCCATGTCATGCCATTTGGATTATCCAGTGCACCTACTGTGTTCATGAATCTAATGAATATTGTTCTTTAACCCTATTATATGTTTTCATCACTGTCTTCATTGACAATTTCCATGTCTTCTTGGTTAAGATAGAACAAGATTAGAAACTCATGTATTAGGTACTTGATACCCTTAGAGAGCAGAAATTTTATTGGAAGTTCTCAAAATGTGAACTCACCATTGACGGAGTCATGTCCCATAGACACATCATCTTTTTAGTAATCATTGCAACACACCCAACCGAAGTGTTAGTAATTCGTGACTGACAAGCACCAAAGTCACCAAATGAAATTTTTAGTTTTCTAGGGTTAGCCAAATACTATCAGTGGTTTCATCTCCAAATTCTCTAAGATCAGTCTCCTCTCACCAAGAACTCATAGAATAATGAGAAGTTCATTTGTTTTGGTGTTTACATATCTAGATTCCAAGAAGTTAAGGAAAATCTTCTGCTCTGGTGTTGATCATACCCTCAAACAATGACACATTTGTCATCTTCACCAATTTCTATAAGAAGGGTATATAATGTGATCAGAAGTAGAACCAACATGTGATTTGTGTTTGCCTCATGAAAACCCAAACCCAATTAGTGGAACTACCCAACACACTATTTGGATCTTGCCTCCATCATATATGCTTTACAGATTTGGTGACATTACTTATATGAAGCCACTTTTGATATATCCATCAACAAAAATCTTGAAATATGCCCTGACTCAAAAATACCCAATGCGTGTCAAAGGTGATGGACGGAATGACTTATAGACTATGATTAAACAATTGCCTATGACCTCTACAAGGCTAACATGGTGGTTGGTCCTCTTATCCGCAAATGACTCTCTTGTGTTGCCTAGCTTGTCATCCAGTGGAAGAGACTCAAGGAGTTTTCATATAGACTTTAGAACCCCTATTTTACCATATCTTCTTGGAAATCATGGATATCATCTCATGCCATCACATTGAGTTTTTGCAGCTCAAATGTCTAGTCAAATTCTTGACAAGATGAAAATCATCCTCAACAAACCACAAATCGACCTTTCTTTGGGTGTTGATGGGGAAGTGTGATACAAGCTCAAATGTCTAGCCCAATCCTTGAAAAGACAAAAATCGTCATCAATAAACCATAAACCAACCTTTCTATGGGTTTTGATGGGGGAAGTGTGATACAAATAGAATATATGGGACCCCAAAGAATTCCTTTAACGATCATTGTCTTGCAATAATCCCATGGGTACAAGTATATTGTATACCATAGTACCACTAAGATAACAAAGATATACAATGATACTTTTAGTGAAAAAGTATAAAGCAACATAGCTCTCTTTGGAGCTAGTTGTCTCACTTGTCAAAATGTATTGGAAGAACATCCAAGTCCATGGTTTTGCTTCAACCCTTTGAGATTCGTAATAGAATTGGGACCATATTTATGTGGATTTTAAGGTTGGTCTTCCATGGAACAGAGAGGATAAAATGTCATCCAGATTGGACATCATGACCAAATCCAAGCAATTTCTAGCCTACAAAACTGCCATCAAAGTATTAGGCCTTACAAAACATTACATCTAAGAGATAACACAACTTCACAAGATACAAATATCCATAATTTCTTATCGCGGTTTGAAGTTTACCTCCAAGATGTGGAAGTAGGATCAAGAAGAACTTGGTACACGTGAAATATAGCATGACATACCATCCTCAAGTTGACAAAGACATCATGGGGGAATCGAAACCCTAGAAGACATGTTAAGGGATTTTATCCTAGACTGGGAAGGGTCATGGAAAAGGTACCTACATGTAGTTAAATCTTTGTACAACAACAACAAAAACTATAAGGATAACATATAGATGCTACCATATGAGGTTCTTTATCAGAGGTCATTCTAGTCACCACTTCACTGGATGATGTGGAAGAAAGGACATTGATGAAGTTTGAAGAACTACAATTTTACCCAGAAAAAGTTTCCCTAGTTAAGAAAATCTTAAAAAGGGCCCAAGATAAAAAAAATCCTATGGTGATGTAGAACACATGGACTCTCACTTATCCGTGGGATATCAAGTCTTCTTAAAAAGTAGCTCATCCATGTCGTAAATGAAATATGTGGAAAGTTTAGCCCTAGGTGGTTGGGACACTACAACAAAAATGAACAAAGATCAAGACCAAATAGTCAGGGATATAAGTCTTGACTAATATATTATTTTTCCTCAAGACCTATCCCTAATCAGTACCTGATATATCCTTGAGCATTAAATTCCTTTCTAAACTCCAACATTCTAGACGACTCATGAAACGCCGCCCTGTACTAATGAGCCCGCGTCTGCTCAAATTTCAAGAGCCCGTGCTTTCAAAAAAAATCGTGCACACTTTTTCATTATATCTCCCAGGCCGCATGTTGTCTTCCATTCTCGTCATACCCCCTCCTTCCTCTCCCTTTCTCTCCTGCTTACTCTATGGATTAGATCCATCCCATAACACCTCGATGTGTTTCTTACTTCTGGTAAAATCTAGGCAGTCCTTCACCAACCTTGATTATGCATATGCTTAGGTGTTGTGATAGGAAGAGGGATATGTAGCACAGCCTGTATGACAACAGTTGTGGATCTGTATGACTTCTGGGTTCTCCCGGAACCAAGCAACAAAGTTTTAGCCAAAATAGAAGAAAAGACAAGTCTGGTTAAGATGTGATGGTCTTCCCCAATCACAAAGGTTCGTTCTTTTTAATAAATGTCCATCTTATGTGGGTCTTCTTAATACAAACCACTACTCAATTAGGATGTTGACTTACCGTCAATGATAACAAACCCCTTTTCAATATATGGTTCTGCTACGTACTACTCCAATGCTTCCGCTCTTTTCCCCCCACTAATCAGTTAGATTTTCTAACCTCTATGTAGAAGGATAAGAGATGGTCTAGTGCCACGATGGAGGGTGAATCGCTTTAAATTTGTGTGTTGTTTTCCCTTAACTCATCAGCCGTTGACACGATGCAGTAATTGCAGGTATGCTTTTTCCTGGTGATTGTTCAATCAAATGCATAGAAAACCCGTTTCTTATTCTTTATTCTTTATGTATGGATGCTATTTGCAAAAATGGCTGAGTGGCAAAGACATCTATGTTGTAGTTAGTCCAGCGAATTCTACATGAGCACATAGCTTTGAGGATGTTATGTGTATATATTGTATTACTTCATGTTACTTTTGTCTTCGCTCCTTCATTGAAGGTGTACATGTTTAATACCAAACAAATATTGTGGAAGATAACTAAGTAAATGTAAAACATTATGAAAGATAACTAAGAAAATATTGTCTTCGCTCCTATACTGGACGCAATAAACCGAAACCCCGACACCACTCACAAAAACGTACTTAATATGAGTCTATGTATGAGGACATAAACATATATTAAAAATCATGTAGCTCTAAAATCTTAATCTTAAATGGTCTCATCTATGTGCCGACAAGGTACAAGAACGAAAAAAATTGAATTTAAAATTGTTGGATGTGGGGTAGCTACAACGAGGCATGTCTATTATTAAGAATATGTATATGTTTGTTACAAGCCCTAGACGCATACAACAAAAACATCATTCTTTACCAACGAAATGCAACCAAGGAAACACAATAAGTAATATATATGCACAACTATTTCTTGTCATTGATGGAAATAAAAATAACCAAAGTAGAATAGAATAAAGTCGTTCATTATGTTTGTTTTGATACTTGTGTGATACTTTTCACTCATGGATGGTATTATCCCTATATGAACTTTTTACTTGAGAACCTAATATGAATTATTTTGAAATGCAGGATGTTGACAATACTCTAAAAAGTAGGAGTGGTGGTAATACAGGAGAAATCCCGGAGTGTGGAAATAGCATTCATAATTTTAGAGAAAATGCATGAAGTGAACTTGCAAGAGGGGGTCAAAAGTTCAATTTTTGTATAAAATATTGGCTGAATAATTTTATATAGCATACAATGTACATGAAGACCATTTCATAGTGATTTTGGAATACATAGATTATTCTTTTGTAAAAACTTGATGCTTGGATCAAGTCTTTTAGATGTAAACTATACACCCAAAAGATTGGATGAAACAGTGTCAATACTTTGAAATTTTTTGTTGTTGTCATTTGATGAATGGTGAGAAACTTTCACCAATCTACTTTTTTTGAATGTAACACCTCTTCATTTTTGGGATGTTTGATCAATAAAAAAATTCACTAACGTTTGTTAGAGAGGAGCCTCACATATAAAAAAATTATTATGGATATAATTGGTTTTTTATCACAGATATAATTAATTTTCTTTTATTGATTACTCAAGGACTTAGTCTTTATTGGTCAGGGATATGACCTGACCAACTACTATTGGTCACCAAGCTTTTGCCCAAGGAACGTTGGTCAAGAATTGCCCTGACCAACTAATATTGGCCAGGGATTCACTAATATTGGTCAGGGATTTGACCTTCGGCTTTAACAGTTTTTGTAGTAGTGACTATTCAAAATCTTGGAACATTTTGGTGAGATTGTTTATTGTTTGGCCTTGCCACCCCATATAGCATAATGAATTATGTGTTCTATGTGTCCAACTTAAAGCTCTATGTGAAGAATCTTGCTCATGTGATGAATGTTGAACCTCTAGAGTTACAAGGTCACTTCATTGACCTGGAGAACCCTGTGAGGATCTTGCATTCAAAGGTAATGGAGCTCTGAACAAAAGACAAGGTTCTCTAGAAATACCAATTTGTTTAAAAATAGTCATTTTGATTATATGCCATCCTTTGTTGACTACCTATTCTTTACATTTCCAACTTTTTTGTTGTTCCACTTTCTCTTTAATAGGAACAAACTATTTTATTGCACTTAATCTCATATTTCTCATTAACTGACTATATATAGACATATCAATAATTTTATACTACATGCTCTATTCTTTCCTCATGTTTGAGTGTTGTTCCCAAAACCCTTAGGTGTAGATCAACCATAGGAGAAAGCTTTAGAAGGAATCGTGTTGGGACTTTACACACAAGGATATCTTGTGAAGGTTAGGTTTCTCTTTGGATATAGTCTCTTCTTCTGATTTAGATTAGTTGAGCTCTTCATTTATGTTATGCCAACCATGTGGCTGTGGAACGATGGTATCTTGGAATAGCATAATGATGAGATCATTTTACACTTCTATACTTGTCTTTTCTTGATATTTCATATATGAGGAATTAAAACACACATTTTACTTTATATATTTGTTGATATGTTTGTATTTCTATGCTATTTTAGTTTTCCAAGATATTTGGTGTGTCCCTCTTTGGACGCACTCATTACTAGATTTTTAGTGATTCTATTTATTCCAGTGGGCGTTCTTTGTGTTGATCCCAGTTGTTGTTGATTGTTTGCACATTGTGATATACGTAGGACATGTATGCATTAAATAATTTATTTTGTGCTAATTAGGATGAATATGTATGATCCTATGGTTATTGGACAGGCAGATGCCTTACACTACGCATCACTATTGTTTCTAATGACATCACTCTTCTATCAACAACCCATTTATCTCAAGTTACCCCGTGATGACTATCTCACACTCGATTCATGCAAAGAATCTTGATTTCCTAAGAATGTCCTCTACGAAAGAAACAACGTAGCCACTAAGGGTTGTCACATGGGTGAAATTTAGTTATTTAATTAGTTGTACAATAGCCCTTGCATTTCAATTAGTGAAGCTAATGTTAACTTCATGCATTGTGTATGGTTGTACCACTTGGAATTTGTGCATCCATTTATATAAAGCATTTGTTATGAAGATGGGGCTATTATATAGCTCTTCACCCTTGGGGAAAAGTGGGTTCGTAGACCGTCGTTCTTGTAAGTACAAACTATTGGTTTTATATAAGAGGCCTTGGAACTAACGAACTTGAATTCCATAATAAGGTTTACATAGTTGGTTTTCCTACAAGTTGGGAACTCAAGTTTTTGTCTTCGCTAGTGCTCTAAATATATTCATTTGAGTTCCCTACCAAAATGAACGGTAAACAACTTGTTAACAACAACGGCCATGATATTTGATTCCACAATGATAACAAATTCATCAAATAGGCAGGTCGGTCGGGTCATTGCAGTTGCATATAAAATAAACCGAGTTATTGCAAAAATTGCCACCAAAAAATCGAACCTTTTCGGTAGAGGGTGGAGTCCAATTTATGAATTATAATAATCAAAGTATCAGACTTCTATTTGATTATGTATGACTTTTACCTTACAAAATCATTACTAGATATACTATTTTTGTGTCTTAAGAACCTTTCCAGACGGTGTTACTTTGTACACATTCCGCCAAAGTGAACTCCAAAACAAAATACGTGGCGACACTTGTCCCGCACCATGTCCAATAATGTAGTGATTGTTAAATAAAACAAACAGGTCCAGGTAATTTTTCACATATCTTCACCCAACCCGAATATAATTAAAAAAAACTCACATGTACTCATAGGTAAATGAATCAGACCCACCTGTCGAATCAAAAACATTTCTTATCATAACCCAGCTTTACATTATAACAAGTCTAAACCGTTTCTTACCATATCAAACCGATAAAACATCATATGGAGTATAAAAATTAAAAAACTTCTTTGCGAACAACAAGCGAAACACATGGAAGTAACCAAAATCAAACTCTGGAAATCGAATTTGAATCCACTCAAACAAATTCTACTTCGACAGATGAAGAACCAATTGGGCCCTTTTAGTGATGGGTAAGTGGGAGAGTTTCTTCTAACCATGGTTTTAAATTTCAATCAAAATTGAATAATTTTGACCAGAATTTCATTTCAGATGGCCACCAATGACAAAACAGAAATCTACTCCCAACCGGCAATATTTCAAGTATTTAATTTCAATTAAAAAAAAAGTAAAGATAAAAGAATTGAAATTATGACAATCACTTTGCATTACTTAAATGAAAAAAAAAGATATCAATATATCATGTAATTCTGTAAGAACATATATGTATGGATTGCGTAATCAAAATACCCACTGAAACAGTCTTATATCTTTTCACTCACACATGTAGGAGCTCCTCACCCAACACCAATATATGATATTATTACATAATTATCTATATTTATATAGGTATATTATATAGGTAGATCATCTTGGTAAAGTTTCATGACTTAATTTCTTTATTTAGTCATCAAAATGTGCATCAAAATCCTAGGTCCATAGCGGGAGAATTGTCTAGATTTCGGTGGATCATCGGAAATGGCCTCAAAGTCGGATATTTCGAACTAGGCTTGCAATAAGTCTTGACTGCATCACCGAGACCAACGACGTAATATTGTAAATTAGGAGACAAATTAGACTCTAATTATTAGAGTATTCCTAATACTAACGAAAATATATGCCCGCCTTATTAAACAGAGAAAGTAGATGCAACAGTTCTTCGTGGGAAAGCTTGGAAGGTCTCTTCTCTTCAAATCCTCCAGCCCTCAATATCTCGATAACATCGTCCTTAAACGATTTCTCACCAGCTTTCTCCTCACCCCCATCACCCACACCCTTTCTTCCCGCAAGCTTTGAGAGCTCTGCAATCCTCTTCTTCTGCCGGAAGATGGCCCCAAGCGTCTTGTTCTTTTTCCCGAAACAGGCAAGTGTAAACGCCCACCACTCCTCTAGGTTGACAGCCGGGACTTCACCTTTGGGTCGGAGCTGCACAACAGAAGAATCCACCCGGGGGCAGGGGACGAAGTCCCTCCGGCTAACGTGCATCACGTGCTGGGACGTGGCCACTAGATTCATGTTTGCCGCCAGGCGGTTGAACTCGGGGTCCCCAGGCTCTGCGAGGAGGCGCTCGGCGAACTCTTTCTGGAGCAGAAGCGTTGCACTCCGGAAGCCGCGGGGGGATAGAGGGTCGTCTTTGAGGAGGATCCTCTCGATGAGAGGAGAGGAGATGCAGTAGGGAATGTTTGAAACGCAGACATCGAAGAAGGGGAGCTGGGTTTTCAACGCGTCGGCGTGAATCACCTGTACATGGCGTTGAACTGAGTCATCTACTCGGGAATTAAGTCGAACAGTTGGCCTGCGATTCGATTGGTACGAAAATTAACAGCAACAAACGACCAGAAGTTTCCTTACCGTGAGCCGGCCATCGACGCCCAATGCAGCAGCACGGCGGCGGAGAATGTCGATCATGCGGCCGTCGACCTCCACGACGACAACGGAGCGGGCGGCGCGAAGCAGCCGGAGGGTGAGGTTCCCAGTTCCCGGGCCGATCTCCAAGACGGTATCGGTTGCCCTGACGTCGGCCGTACCAACAATCGCGTCGAGGATCCTCGGGTTTGTGAGGATGTGCTGCCCTCGGCTCTTGTAGAAATGGATGGCTTCACCGCCACCGAAGAAGCGGTGGCTATCTGCGCCGCTGCCGTCGTCATGCAGGAAGACCTGAGGCGGTGGCGGCAGCTGCGTCTGCTCGGATTCCGAAGTTTCGTCGGGGCTTGATGATTCTGAGAATAAGCGTCGGTAGATTGTAGCTGGTTGTAAACTGCAGCGTCTGACTGAGAGGCAGGTACAGAAGATTGAAAAGATAGTGGGAGGCCGACGCCGAGAAATACAATGCATTCCGCAGGTTGACGAGTCTACATCCGTTACTAATGCCGTGGTGGTTCTTCGAGAAAAACTCAGCACATGCACATGCTTCGTAGCACCAACAAAAGTATATGAAAAATTGTAGCGAAAAATGGGCGTAAGAGAGGCTGTATACAATTTGTATATTTATTTGCCAGAATATAAATTAATCCAAAATATAATAATTTATATGACGAATTAGTCTGTGTATTTTATTTATTAGATACAGTCAACCGCATCATACTACATTCTTGTAGCTACTTTGGTTGAGAGTGCAGACTAAGGATGGATAAAATGACGGGTGTGGTCTCTCCTATTAATATTAAAAAGGATTTATGAAGTAATGTTATTGACGCCAACAAACGACCCTAATTCTTTTAAAAGTGTACGGGTGTTAAGGTCGATCCCCCTCTTCATTTTTCATTTTTTATTGATCTTCTCTGTCTTCTTTAATAATCCATTACCATGTCACCCTTGACAGTAGTCAGTAGCGTAACCACATTTAGGCACTGGTAGGCATGTCCCTACTTGTACGTCAACCCAAAATAACGTATTTACTTCTTAAAAAACTGACAAAAACTTGATCGAAATAGCAACTGTGCTCTGTATTTCTCCAACCATCTGATTATTCGACATTTCATTGTTATAAAAGATATAATCGTGTTACTGTTTATAAATTTAATTATTATAAAATAAGTAATGGTGTTATGACTGGTAGATTAGCATGATTCATCTGTCATTGCATGCAGAACACTTCTGTTTCTCCAACCAAAATACCGACGAGCTGTTGCCAGTCTTTTGCACTTGTATATTCTACGTAAAGCGGCTCATCATTAGCAGTCGGTTGCAATTTGCAACACTGCGGAATAATACATGAGAATACACCTATGAAATTACGACATTTCAATAAAAGATTAGCATCATAAGTATCATAACAGTATAATTTAATAAAAGGTATCTTTATGTTACAACTCTAATTCTTAAACATTAGCCCATTTTTTATTTTGTCTTGACGTTTAAAACCAGAATGATGTTAGCATACCATAGGTAGTAGCCGATATCTAAGACAAGACATGTTTATCATATAGCTACAATTTTCTATTTATTATAGAAAAAAGTCTTGTCAGCTCAGTCATATTAGTTCAATGGGTATAATCTTTTTAGGAGAAAATCTTCCGGCACACCAACTAGGGAAGGTTAACTTTAAGATGGAAATTGCCACTAGGTGTTGCATATAACTGACTAGCCACCACGTATTTGACCCGAGGGTTTACAGGCTTTGGAAGGTTACTCGACGCACAAAAAATGGATATGAATCTTGCATACAACTTTATTTCCCTGCAAATTATTATATTTATATTGTCTTAGCGTAAATGGCATGTTTCTGTGATGTCCGCCTCAAACAGACCAAATATCATAGACTAAACTCAAATATGACATGTTTGTCTTTGACCTATTAAGTTCCATAGTGGCCCTCCTGGTTGAAAATCATGACTTCATTACTGGCGGTAGTAATTAGGGCTGTAAATGGATAGGGTACAATATAAATATGGTCATATCCATAACCGTAACTTTCTACTTATGTGGGTATGGGTATGAGTATATATTCGTTTTGTTAAAAGCTATACCAACAACATACTCATATTTACATAGCAACTGGGTTTATGAAAATTGGGTTTATGGATGAATAATTGGGGTATATGGATATGAATAGACTTGACACAATAATAAACTACAAACTTCACATTAGACAAAGTAAACACTAATTAATCAATAAACAAATAATATGCCACTTTAAAATAGACAGTCAAGAGTAAAATGTTGATAAAGCTAAATCAAACTAAAAGAAGATTGATAATCATTGTCTTTATTGCCAAAGTTTGATGATACTATTAGTAGATTCAAACAATCAACAATGACCTTAAAAATTGTTGTAGCTTGCCTTCACATTGGGAGGAAGAGTGCAACTAGCTATATGTAACGAATCTACAAGCTTATTATGAAGAATAATCATTCCAGACACTGTGGAAAGAGGAATGGAATGAGGGAATCAATTTATGGCCTTTTTAATTTGATGAAATTGTCTATGTGGCTATGAGGTACATGAGTTTTAATGAATATGTTTATTCTACTTACAAGGTACTTATATTTGCTAGATGTCAGTGCTATAATATAGACCATGATATTCTAGTATGAAATTTTACTGTTGTAAGGTACTTATACTTGCTAAATATCAGACTACATCACTACATTCTAATATAAATTATTTATACAAAAAATATAACTAAGTGGATATATGGGTAAACATGGTATGAGTATTTATAACTATAACCTTACCCAAAAAAAGGTGGGTGCACGAGTATAAAAGTAAGCGGTTATATGGGTACAAAAATTTATACCCATGACAGGATTAGAGGGTATGGGTTAGAGGATAAGTGGGTATAACCATGTCCATTTACAACCCTAATAGTGATGATCCTTTTTCTAGGCAAGAGAAGATCACGTTTGTCATCGTGAAAAGGAACCTCAAGTGACATAACATTACATTTACGGTATTTGAAGCAATTTAATATCCCAAAACCAATGTGATATTTAATGCACATAACACACATTTATGCGTAGTGATTTAGCCATAAAGTCGACTCAATAAACTATGGGTTCCATAGTCTGCAATAGAATTATAATTCATTACATGTTCTTGTTGGATGCAACATAGCCTACGGATTTATAATATAAGGTACTCAAAATCAATGCTTAGTACGGTATTTTTGATAAACCCTTTAAGTTATTCCATTTGCGTAATATTTTTGAAATATATATTGTAGAATGAGCGGAATTGGCACATCAAGATGAAAATGCATAGCCATAAATGTCCGATTTTGTAAGAGCATTGAAATAAGATAATATTGATCCTTACATTAGTATATAAATAGCAATAATTTTAACTTGTCTTCCAATATCTATCAAACAAGTTTATATGCTTCAAACTATCACATAGAACTGATCATTCACTAGGTTAACCTAAGCTCATGAAGATTTTATACTGTGAGAAGTTATGCAACATTTTAAGATGTTTGAATAGTGAGAGTGGGTTCTCATCACTCCAAGTCCTTATATATATGTAAAAAATATGTACATAAAAGATGTTATAGTATCATTTTCTAATACTGGTGTATATATCTAGAAGTCAAAGATATATTTATTAAAATATGGAATGAGTGTTTTAATCTATAACCAAAATTAATTAAGCATGTTTCATTGTCCATGCTAAATTGGTTCATGATCTTGTATCTGATTTACTGATAAAATAGAAGTTGAGAGTGAATGTTTATTTTTTCTTAATCGAAGTTTATGCCCTAACTTCATGTTCTAGTAATGATTGTGAAATCATGGTATGACACTAACATCATGCAATGTTATATAAGACTTTTTATCTATAGAATATGTAAATTTTGGTAAGGGTTTAGGCATGTTTCTTCATAATTAGTCGTAATTGGATAATAGTTTTTCCATTTACTGTGCTGCAAATAAAGGTGCTAGGTTATAATTTTAGAAGAATGAGGAAACCCATAATCAAGCAGATCAAACACATGATAGTGATCAATTAGTTTGGATGCATCAAGGATAAATAGAATGTGTGGGAGTGAGAACCTTAGACATTTGAGAACAAACAACTGTTACTTACAAAAATCTCACCAAATGAGAAACTATAAAATATCAAAATCAAGAAGGCCCCTTTATTATTCTGATTTTACAATGTGTCTTTGGGATATAGAACGGACAAGGACTAGCCTTTATAGCCAACAAAGTAGGAAAATTGGTGGAAATAGATAGCAATGAATAAATTGAATTGGGTGAGAAGAGCAAAGATAATGATAGAAGTCCATAAACCCCTAAAGAGAAAACAATAGGTGGAGGATATCAAGGGGAAGTTTATAAACATTGAGTTAAGGTATGAATGATTGAGAGTATGGGCTAAGGCCTGATAAAGTGGAGGACATGGTCTTTCCTACTAATATTGGAAGGTTCTATGTAGTGATGTTAGTGACGTCGATAATCAATCATTGTTCTTTTGAGTGTATGGTTCTCAAGGTCAGTTCCCTTATTTTCCTTTCTTCATTTTTTATTGATCTTTATCTTTGTCTTCTTTAACACTGACACATATGAAATGAACATCAATAGTTATAAAAGTGATTCAACATCACACTTACAATCTTTTAAGTAGTTTATTACTCTAAAACCCATCATCACATACTTTTATGCCTAGTTGATTAGACACAAAGTCAACACATTAACTATGGGTTTTATAATGTATGATAGATACATAACTCATAACATATTCTTGTACATGCAACATAGCCCACAGATTTATCATATAAGGGTATTAATGCATTGAGTTTTATTTGCTTTTCACATGCTATTTTGCTATTTATTTCATGCAATAATACTTCTTTTGACCTTATTTATGCATCTATTATAATTAGCATGTGAAATGTTATTGCATCAATTATTAAGTGTTTTCCCCAAATTATGTTACTTTGTCATATTTTATTTGGACTTATGTTGGTTTTTTCATATTTCAGGTACTTGGATCACTTACAAGGGAGCTCAATACTACCAACACTATAGTTAGTGATACCAACTTAATTCAGAAATTCAACATGGAATTTAAAGGAATCTCGATGCTATCGAGATGTCGGTGCTACCGAGTCATGGTTTGAGGCCACAAAAATGGTGAGTCGGTGCAACCGATTTATGGGACAGAGAGCAACAGGGTTCTAGGTTATCAAATTGGTGCTACCAACCAACTAGTCGTTAGTGCCTATATTCATCAACAAGAGAAGTCAGAACTCAAAAAATAGCAACTCGGTGCTATCGACCCACCTATCCTTAGTATTGACACTCAGAAGATGTTCAAGTCAATCAATGACTCACTCTCACCAATGTCTAGTCGATGGCACCAACTTTATGCAATCAACATATATTGAAGATTGATTCAGATCTGGTGGCTAAGACTTAATGACGATCCAAGTCCCACATATGACCTACGGGGAGTTCATCTACAGCTAAGAATCATGCTCTATTCTATAGCAATAAAGCACAATGTTGAGAGAGGAGGAGATAAAGAAGACAACTACGCTCTGGATGATTCTATCTCTACAGCCTAGCTAATTTTAAGTCACTACGGGAGTGGGATTTGTCTTAGTATAGGTAGTGTGTTATGTTGTAGGCACATGTAATACTTGCTACATGTCCTTAGTGTAGAGTTAAGAGTAAATGCTTATTAATGAAATGGAGTTAAATGCAATGTATATCATGGTGAACCTATAATCGTAAGGAATCCATCCATCTATTATCACAACCCAGTTAATTTAGATTTCAATTCTTGAAATTAGTTATAAACAACCAACCAATCACATTTTCCACATGCCTAGCTTATTAGGTTACAATTAGTAGTAGTCTCTAGATTAATGTTTATGAGAACTCAACATTTGGGCCTCATAGGCCTATACTACTTAACACATTCACTCACATTTTTCACACATAGTTTAGGCGTGTCAAGTAATTGGCGTTGTTGTTGGGGAAACGACAACTCTAGCATTACATATGTTGTGACCGGCCACTCTAGGCTATTTTCTTTTCTTTTATTAAAATTATTACCTATTTTTTTATTGAAATTGTGTTTAATTTTAGATCTGACATGAAATTCACTAGTGCTCATTCTCACTCCTAATATTCCATTTTCTGGTACTAGTGTATGGTTCAGACTAGAACCACTGGTTACATGAAATCCATTCCACCGAGTATAGGCCAAGAGGAGCTTCTTCATAGGGAAAGAGAGTTTGGGACTTTGTTGGAAACACTTTATCAAACCCCACTACCACAGGAAGAACCACTAAAGGTAGAGAAAGCAATGGTAGGGAGAGCGGATCCTAATGTTGAAGAGCCCACTGGAGTCAAACTTGAGGAATAGACTATTCGGGAAAAGATAAAGGTATCTTCAACCACCACACAGTTAAGGCCAATTAAAAGGAAATCGGTCAACATGGGTAGCTACAGGATAGATCCTAGGATTGTTTCACTTATTAAATCCTAATTATTTCATGGCAATAGTATGGAGGATCCAATGGCACACATTAATGGCTTTATGGAAAGTTGTGGTATGTTAAACATTGACATGGTCCCAACCATATTTATTTATCTGAAGCTATTCTCCTACTCATTGTCAGACAAGGCAAAAGCATGGTTTCTCAGTCTTCCTTCTGAATCCATAAAGACACGGATGAGATGATAGATGCTTTCTTTGAGAGGTATTTCCTGCCAAAGAAGACACATGACTTGGCTGGGAAAATCTATAACTTCAAACAACATGCCAAAGAGACCTATTCAAAAGCCTGGGATAGATTTCAAAATATGTAGAGAAAGGTTCCCCGTCATGGGATTGATCTTTATGGCTAGGCAAAGACATTTTATTATGGGCTACATAAGGGGATGAGAACTACTCTTGACACCATGAGAGTAGTTTTTTTGTCCAAACAACAAAGCCACAAGGTGTCACGAGATATTAAAGAATGTGGAAAAGAATCAATCTTGGGGAGAAGAGCATAATTCTCCAACAACTATCAAACGTTTTGTGGAATCAAAGGATATCTTTGTGTTTAAGGAAAACATGGACAACCTCACAAGGATATTTTAGCAAAAGTCTAGAACCTCATCTAGAGGTGAAGAGGAAGAGCGCATGTATTTATGACAACAGAACAAGTAAGGTAGGGATGAGTATGCATGGTGGAAGGATCCTAAGTTCTAAGATCCTAATAATTTTCAACAAGATCCATCACAGGTTCATTGACCCAAACAACAACAAGAAAACATGTCTCAGTAGTATTAGCAAGATAGGGGTCATATTAAGATAGACCAGATAGAAGACATGTTGGGCAGGTTGGTGAATCAGAATGAGGCACTCTTGGACCAAACAAAGAGAGAGCAGCAAAATCAAGGGGCACAAATGCTTATCATAGAAAAATAGATTTTTCAGCTAGTAGTACAAATGGCATCCCTTAAGAAGCCCAACCAACAAGGATTACTAGGGAACAAAGATATTCCATCCCACAATAACTAGGTGAAAGCAATGCTTCTTCACAATGGTAAATTGTTGATGAAAGAACAAAAGGTGGCTCCAGAGAAGAACATCACCACCACTGACACAGGGGAGGTGACAAATATTATTCCTCTAGAGAAACCATAGGAAACCAACCACACCACAGGAGGAGAGCCCAGATGAGGAGTCAACTGAGCAAAAGGAGAACAATAACGAGTCCAACATTTCACCCCATTAGGTAAAAATTGTGACTCTAGTACCATTTCTTAATAGCTTAAAGGCAAAGAATATTGATCCACAGTTCAAAAAATTTCTAGACACATTCAAGAAACTTCAGATCAACCTACTATTGGGTTTTAGGGGAGGCAAAGAAGGCAGCGGAAACAAAAACATTTCTCCCCCAAACCCGGAATAAGGAAACGCGTCAACGTGTATACAACAGGAAAGGATGGTTTGTGGAATCATACCTTGTCCTGAGGCTTGCTCGGCGACAATACCTTGCGCCTTATGCTGTCTTCACCTTCGGTCTTGGACAGTGTCTGTGCAGCTCCTTGTCGCACCGAGACTGACAACTCCTGGTCTCATCGGGACTATCGGGAGTGACAATTAACCTCCGAGCGGTAGAAATCTCCCACCTCTGAAGTAGTCCACACAGACCACCTGGAACTCCAATCTCCTTGTCTCACAAGGAATTGGAAGGAGTCACACCCTCCTGTCAACGTACTAGTCACTGACACACTCTCCTGCCACCAGTCACAACTGCAATTGTCTTTCCCTTGTTGTACCTCCCTTATCGGGTAGCACTTGCTCGGGCTCTCTCTCGGTTACCAAAACCAGAGAGAACGACAACTTTGCAGAGCAACTGGTTTGCACTGAGTTGTACTTTGAGAAGCCCCAATACCCCTATATATAGGAGGGTCATGGGACAAGGTTCTCCATCCCGGGCAATGCGGGACTAAAAGTAGGAGTAGAAGGGTTCGAGATTTTCCACAAAACAACCAACTCGCAACCTGAACCGATCGTTTCACAACTGAAACGGTCGGTTGGGGACCTGAGCCGGTCGGTTGAACCTCAACCAGTCGGTTCACTTCTGAACTAGTCGGTTCGTGGCCCTGATCAGTTCCCGATTGACTTTTTCTCTTTTATTTCTAATTGGTATCAAATACCAATCTTTGTTCCAATCAAACTGGGCAAGTGAAACGAAAGGAAAATTCTCACCGATCCTACTTTCCCAACTTGCTCAGTTGCAACAGTTGAACCGATCATTTCAACAGTTGAAGTAATTGATTCACCCTGTCCATGAGACAATCGACTCACAACCTGAGCCGATCGGTTCACCAAACTGAGCTGATCGGTTGGGAGTGCAGATTGTGCAGAATCAGTCAATTGCAGTTTCAATCAATCTGATACTCTAATCAATCAGTCCAACACCTTGAACACTATGATTTTGAGCTATCAATTAATTGAGTGTTTAATTGAACTACTAAACTCCTTTAGTAATCAATCTAAACATTGTTTGTGGACAAAACTCCTCTTCCAGGTTAAATCCTATGTGTGTGACCCTACAGGTCCATTTCATATTGGCAGTGAAAGTCCATAACACTTATGACTTCACAAGCAAAGAGCGGTGCCTAGTCACACAGTAGTGCTACCCAAGTGAAAAAGAAAGTTGGAGAACAACTTTCAATCCTACAATCTGTGAATGGTGTTACAGTGAATGTATAATTCCTTTGTCACTGAAATCCCGAATGAACTCGAGGCATGGAACAGTAATCCTGTCAACGTTCATTCATTTTCTTGATCTCAGAGCATATTGGAAGAGATATGTATGACATCAATATCACATACTGATTCACACATGCGTGCGCACGCCTATTTCAATCCTACTCATCAAGTGGCCTTGGATATCAAACTCCCTCAGGAGGGACAAATCCCATATCTATCACTCACCCCTCAAATGTCCCATGTGTCAAAGCCACCCAATCATCACCTTTATAACAACCCATGTTTTAGGACTGCGTTTGATGATGTCAAAGTGTGCCCAACGACATGTGTTGAGTGTAGTGATTTCAGGTCAAAGAATCACACTCACCACCATCACTGTGAGTACTGACTGTGACTACCATCTCATGGTTCCATGTGTCAAACTCACGGTGGGTATGTTCGGTACACTTGTTCTCTAACAAGTACCTATGTGTTTGGTTTGATATCTCTATATCATGACTAATGAGATTTTGTCATCAACCAACACCACAATCTAGTCTTGTGTGTCATTTTTGTCTATCTACCTTCCACAATGACATCCGACTAGGGACATAACAAGAATGTACAAACTCTTAGCATCCGTATGATCTCATCGTTCAGGTCCTGAACTTGAAGGCATACGTCATTGAGTACTGTCATTCTCTAGACATTCAATCTGTTCTATCACTATCTCATATGACTGAACTAGAAAGAATTTGAAGCTTTACTTTTATGTTTATCAAATCAATCTTAATGTATCCCACCAATCATCCCATGATTGTCTCTCAGGGCATACATACCAACACCTACTACTAGTTGACGCTATTTATGAAATTCCTTCCTAAGGCAAATTCTTGAAGGGCATTATCAACAAAAAGAGGAGGATAGTGGATTCTGACGTCATTGTCTTAAATGAGGAAATCAATGCACTAATACAAACAAAATGCCACTAAAGAGACATGATCTAGGTTGTTTCAACATACCATGTTACATTGGCAGGGTCAACTTAGAGAGGCAACTTTGTGATTTTTGGGAAAGCATCAATCTAATGTCGTTGACTACATTTAAGAAATTGGGACTCAAAGAATCTACAAAGAGAAACATGACTATTCAACTAGCAAACAACTCCGTGGTGAGAAAGATTGGTATCCATGAAGATGTACTTGTTAAGGTTGAGAAATTTTATTTTTCCAACAGATTTCGTTGTCATAGAGATGCATAACTATGCCAATGAACTAATTTTAGGATGGCCATTTCAAGCCATAGTTGACGTCATTTTAGAAATGGGGAGAGTAGTTGATGTCATTTTAGAAATGGGGAGAGGAAGACTAACATTGGGAATCCAGGATGACTAGTTTGGGATTAAGTTGCCTGATTATCAATTATTAGACAATGGAAGTGCATAGTGTCACATGATGCCGCAATTGGGCAATCTGGAGTCACCATTCTTCAAAAAACCATTCCTAGATATGACTCACATAAAGACAAAGTTGGTTAAGGGTACTCATACTATTAACATAATGGATCATGCAAAATAATTCTCTTTGGTAAAAGCTTTAAAGTATCATGATGATCTAGAGGAAGTGGGGTGCCTGAAGACAATTGCATACACAATGACTTCTGTAATGCTGCAAACATATCTACATCTGCTATTAGAAGCATGACTCATGAATCTAGTGTATGACTGCACTCACTATCACTTATTGGAGGAGTGTGCATTGTTTCTAAAGACCTTGTTGTGCTTCTACATGAGACACTATGAAGACCTAGGACCACCTCTACCACCATTAGTCCCATATGTATAATGTTCTCATAACCTGGAATTGTCGCTGCTACCACCGGATCTGAAGTACAAATTCTTATTAGTGGATAACAAGATACTTGTGATAATTTCTACAACACCCGAGTGTGAAAGAGGAGGAGCGGCTACTCATGATTATGAAGAATCACCAGACCCCATTTGGGTGGTCCATTGTAGACATAAAGGGGATCTCCCTTAGTTTATGTCAACACAAGATCTAAATCAACCTCAACAACTTCTAAATCCAATCATGATGGATATGGAGAAGAAAGAGGTAGTTAAACCTGTATCGACAGGGTTAATTTATGCTATCTTTGATTCTAAAGTGGGTGAGTCTTACACAAGTTGTTCCTAATAAAGGGGGAATCACAAACACTACAAATTCTACTAGTGAATTAGTCTCGACTAGGCTAGTCAATGGGTGGTGTTGTTGTGTTGACTGTCATTATTTGAATGCTGCTACTTTAAAAGATCATTTCTCGCTTCCATTTATAGGTCAAATTCTTGAGAGGCTTTCCAACTGCTCACATTTTTGTCTTCATGATGGGTATTTGGGGTACAATTAGAAATCTTTCGAACCACATGATCAAGAGAAGTCTACCTTCACTTGCCATTGTGGTATTTTTTCATATCACCAGATGCCCTTTGGTCTTTGTAGTGCACCGACAATGTTGCAAATATGTAGTCTTACGATCTTTTCTAACACGGTGAAACATTGTCTCATGATTTTTATGAATTACTTCTCAATGTATCGAGAGTCCTTTAAGGACTTGCTTTCTAGTCTAGATAAAGTTTAACAAAGATGTCAGGACACCCATCTTATTTTAAATTGGGATAAATGCCATATGATGGTGAATGAAGGAATTGTGCTGGAACACAAGGTGTCCAACAAAGGGATGGGAGTCGACCTGGTAAAAATAGAGGTGATATATAAACTACCTACACCATTACTGGTGAAGGGAGTTGGGATTTTTTAAAAACATGTCAAATTTTATCAATGATTTATAAAATATTTTTCAAAAGTTGCCAAACTTCTTTCCAAATTGTTAGAAAAGAATGGTAGATTTCAAATTTGATGATCAATGTCTCAAAGCTTTTGAGTTTTTAAAAGAAATTGATTTCTTCACCTGTGGTGGTGGCTCCATATTGGAGCCAACTGTTTGAGTTGATGTGCGATTCATTTGATTTTGTAGTAGGAGTTGTTCTAGACCAACATAAGGATTGGGCACTATTGGTCCTTTACTACACATCTAGAACACTTAATGATGCACAACTAGATTATACCACCATATAAAAAGAACGTTTACCTGTACTATGGACTGATCATGCAACTATTAAGTATCTTTTGTAGAAAAAGGATGCTAAACCAAAACTAATTAGATGGATTTAACTACTATGGAGGTTTGATAAGAAATCAAGGACAAGGATGGAGCAGAAAATGTGGTAGCAGATCACTTGTCTAGGTGGGAAAGAGTGGATGAATCTAGGCTTGAGGTACCCATTGTTGACGAGTTCCCTGATGAGCAACTTTTTTCCACAAGGAATAAGGATCCCTAGTTTGCACACATAGTTAACTATTTGGCATGTGGAGAGATACGGAGGATTGGTGTTATCAAGAGAAGAAAAAATTATTCCATTCTTTGAGATTTTATATATGGGATGACCCTATTTTGCTTAAATAGTGCAGGGTTGGCATTTTATGGGAGTGTGTAGCAGAATGTGAGTTGGAGAGAATACTTGCTCACTTTCATTCCTTACCCGCGTGATGACACCATGATAGTTCTTGGACAATGACCAAGGTTCTAGAAAGTGGTTATTACTTGTTGTC
Source organism: Alisma plantago-aquatica (assembly GCA_963693085.1). NCBI lineage: Eukaryota > Viridiplantae > Streptophyta > Magnoliopsida > Alismatales > Alismataceae > Alisma > Alisma plantago-aquatica. Next base: position 515,736,359 of record OY856415.1, read on the forward strand.
TTTATTTAAAGATGCTTTCAATTATGTGTGGAGGTGTGATGCATGTCAATGGATAGGTAACATATCTAGGAGACACAAAATCCCTCTTAATATCTTTCAAGAGGTAGAGGTCTTTGATTTGTCTGAATTGATTTCATGGGACCTTTTTTGTTTTTGAGTTCTAATTTGTGTATATTGCTTGTAGTGGACTATGTGTCTAAATGGGCGGAAGCTATTCCAACCCAAACCATGATGCATAGGTTGTGTGTAAGTTTGTGAAGGGAAATATTTTTTTGCAGGTTTTGTGGTGCCTAGAATGATTTTTATGATGGGGGATCTCACTCCGAATAGGAAGTCTAGTGCTTTATTGAGTAAGTATGGAGTGAGGAACAAAGTAGTGACCTCATACCATCCCCAAACTCAAGGCCAAGTTGTGGTGTCTAATAGAGAAATTAAGATGATCCTAGAAAAGATTGTCTCCGCCAAAGGATTAATTGGAGCATGCAATTGAATTGTGATCTATGGGTTTATAGGAAAATTTTGAAGACATCAATAGACACGAGTCCCTCCAAGCTAGTCTATGGGAGGGAATGCCATTTTCCCATGGAGCTAGAGCACAAAGCCAAGTAAACTTTGAGGAAATTAAATTTTTATCTTTCTAGCATATGGAAGAAGAGGAGACTAGAGATCAATGGATTAGATGTGATTAGGCTAGTCCCTAAGAGATATATAGAGTTTACAAGGATATGATTAAGAAAATGCATGATTGACATATACTTCATAGGGTGTTTCTACCATGCCAGCATGTTTTGATATGAAATTCTGGGATGAAATTGCATCCTAGGAAATTGAGGTCCTGGTGGAATGGACCTTATGTGGCCATCAAAGCATTTCCTCAGGGAGCAGTTGAAATTAGTGATGGTGCTAAATCTTTTTTGACAAATGGATTTTTCCTCAAAAATTACTTTGAGGGAGAGATAAACCATGAGGAAGAAGAGTTGAAGCTCATTGAGCTTCCTTCAACATTTGAGCAACCAAAGATCGTCAAGCCAAAGATGTAGTTATATATTGAATAATTTTAGATGTAACTACATTTCAAATTGGTTTGTAGATGTAACCGATGAGTGTAAACCCATCATCTTTTAGTGTACACTTTTTATCCTTATTTGAAAATATGTAGTTATCTATTGAATAATTTTAGCATAAATTATCTTCACTTAGATTTCCTTTCCTAAATTGGAGTTTTGAATTGATTTATATGGGGTTTTGCATTAAAAAATTCACATTACTTCAAAGACACAAAAGACCCAAGATTAAGAGGCTTCAGACTCCATTCTCATCCTCTCAGATGACTATCTCATCTGCCCAAATGGTAGGCTCAATAGAAAAAAGGGAATGCCTGCTCTGAACTCCAACCAACCGGTTCATCCATGAACTGATTGGTTCACTCATGCAGATTTCACCATTCAGACTTCCAATCGGCCATTCCACCAAGTAACTCATATTATCACTTGCTCCCTGAAATGACCAATCAAGCAACCCAAACAGGCATTTCATAGCCAACTCGATTGGCCCACAACCCTGTAATAGATGTTTCAAGTCCGAAACAGCTGACTCACATTACTTGGAGATGAAGAAAAGATCCAACAATGCTTCCACCACTTTGACTAGGGTTTTGACCGTATCACCTCATCCCGCACCCTTTCACATTAGAAATGAGTAGTTTATATGGTGAACCATTCAGATCACCATTCACAAGCATCCATTTCATTAGTCGCCAACCAAGTCCTTTTATCTCCCCCTTTTCATGGTTCCCACCCCTCCTTCCCCTATAAAAGGAGGGTGGACCCCAAAGCAAAAGGGCATTCCTTGCTATCTAGCTTTCTCTTACGTTTTTACATTATTTCTGAGTAGTCTATCTTGGGGCATGGGGGCTAGCCCCATAGCTAACTTTTATTCAATTTAATCAATTCTAGTTACTTCAATAAAAAGATGCTTCCAATCTGTTTGATGTGATTTCTGGATAAATTGATATATTCTTGTGGAGTGATGTGACCATAGATCTTCATAAGAAAGAAACTATAGTCCCTTGATTGATATTGTCATCATTTCACCCACTTAATCTTATACTGGTTTTTCTATCAAGCGGATTATACTCTTATGTGGGGGCGTCGAGACTTTGAGTTCCCACAAGAAAGAACTCACAATTTCTTATTGAGACCCACCGATAGATTTTGATCCTTTTAGTTATTTAACTTGTTTGTTATAGTCTATGGCGACATGACCATATGACACATTAACTTCAATGACAGTTTGGGATTCACATATTTCTCGATGAGACATCAGACAAAGATACGTCGTGTGATTGGATGATGATCCACAAACATCGAGACCAATGGGTTTGAGGGAATTCCAATATTTGTGAGATTTGTGCCTCAAAATGACACAAGCCCACATAGTCCTCATTTGGTTATTGATTTTTAGGAGTCAAGTTCTTGTAAGCAATCACAATTATTGGTGGTGATCCCCCGAACCCCAGTCCTTTTAATTATTTGATCTTGATTTGTTATTCACTTTATTTCTGTTCTTAGAATAAATCAACCTTTAAAAATCGCATTTTACTTTCCTATTCTCCCTCTATCAAATTGAATTTCAACCTTTTTCTGTCGTCCTTTTAGATTTGATACCTTACTACCATAAGGTTAAACTCTATGACTTTTCCTAGTATTTGATGCACAAAATGACACACATCAAATTGGCACCATTGTTTGGGATGGAACACGTTGTTTTCCAAATCCCAAAAACTTGTGTAAATTTAGGATTCTTTATTTTTATAATTTTAGTTTAGTTCTATAGTTTTCAGCTTGTTTCATAATTTTAATCTTGTTTTATATATTTTTTAGACTTGTTCCACAATTTTGTTCCTTCTTCTAGTTCATTTTATAATTTAATTTATTCCATAATTTTAGTTCTCTTATTTTCTTTCAGAATTTTTAGTCCTGTTCCATATGTTCCTTTCTTTGGTTTCTGTAATTTCTTGCCTACCGAGACCCATTCTTGTAGTGTATCTCCTCATTCTATTGAGTTTCCATTCTGACAGTACTTCCTTCCTAGTTTATTTTTATAATTTCTAGTTCCTTTTAAACTATTTCTTCTTTTATTCCCTACACATTTTGTTCTCCTTTTCTGAGGTAACAACAATGTATGTGATGCTCCCAAACTGTAGCTAACACCCATTTTTCCTACAATTCTTAGATCGATAGGACCTTTCACCATATAAATCAATCCCATTGATTCATGATGAATCAAGAAGAAGTCTGTGATGACCCCAATTTTAGGATTATGATACCCAATATATTATTTTAAGACGGTGAATGTTATGTCGATGATTGATGCCGAATTGAGGAATGCATTATCCAATTACTAACTCTTTTCACCCAAAAAGTGTAACTAGGGATGCAACTGATGATTATCAGACCCAATTGAGTTCAATTATGATTAATATCTTTTATTAATCAACTTGGTTACTTTATGGCCAAGAGGTCCATTTAGTAGTTGCAGCAAACTCAAGTGGCCAATTGATCAGCCTCCAGGTGTGTAAGTATCATAACAAGTGTTTGGGACTTATAAGAGGTCAAGATTTAATCATTATTTTAATGGGATTCAAGGTTTATGTGCTAAGTTATAAGATTGTTTGAAGAATCTATTTGCATGACCAACTAATGAACTTTGTGTCTCAAAAATAGATATGAGTTACTTTATGTTGTTGTGAACCTATGCCTAAACTTTTAGAGTGAAACAACTTTTCTACAAAAGATACCAATGCTTCAAATTTGATCATGTCTATTATGATTAACTGATTTATATTTACATTCACATTGCGTCTATATCACGCTCACATTAGACAACTCTTTGTTGAGCCCAGCCCAAAGTTAGGCAGTGTGGCCTCATCGAGCTCACTGCTTTGGGAGGTTGTTAGGATTTGACGGCTCAGACTCCTTCTCCTACCTCTGAGCAAAGTGGGGAGGAGGGTAGCTCAGGCTGCGATCCAACCAATCACAACATTCTCGCTACTCTAGAACCTCACATGATTAGAGGAGATCAGTTGGATCTGCCGCCCTTGTAGGAATATGTTGATCCCTTAATCGACTTGGGAGACCATGTACAAATTGACAATAGCCTTCTCCTCTCCTGGTTCTTCATCGTCTCTCGCAACAAGTGGTCAAGTTGGAGGCCAGAGGTCCCAACTAATTAGACTACTTCTTCCCCTCTCAACCCTCATTTCACCCCAACCCACAGTGAGAGGAGGGATCAAAGGAGTACCACAAAGGGTGAAGACCACTAAAGAGTAGAGCAACTCCACCTCAAGGATCCGAGACGAAGAGGAAATTCTACATGTTCAAGAAGCTGGCATCGTTGGGCAGCATGGGAGGCCTCACAGAGGTCCGATTAGAGATGGATACAATGTGGGGAGGTTCTTGCATCCAGACGTTCCTTCCGAGAACCTAAAGATTGGCTGGAGAGCCACCACGATGATGCTGAAGCGACATGGTGAGCAAAGCTCTATTTTGCAGAGCAAACATGGCACTTCACATGTGGGGAAGTCGGCCAACTAACCTAAGTGAGATCCCCAGACATGTCCGAGGGCCTACGCCACCCTGAGCTCCCTGAGATCCTCCAGTTTTTGTGATCAACACCTGAGCTATAGAACCAATGCTCGTCAATCGAGGTTGTTCTTAGCAGTCGGCGGTGCTCACACAGAGCCGAGGTCAAGCAGCGCGTGCGTGACCCTGGTCGCGAAGCAAAGAGATGGTGGACCGGGTCGAGGCAGACCACTGCATGAACCGACCGATATGATCATAAGAAAACCAGCCAGGGGTGCGAGCTGGGGATATGAGCCTGCCAGCGTGGGCCAATCAATGGCCAACACCTCTAAAAATGGCAAGGTAAGTTTACTTTTGATTTCTAGAAACTGACTTTTTCTTAGAAAATGTGTTAAAAATAGCTCCCATGGCCAATAAATATGCATAAATACCCCCAGACTCAAAAAAGTGTCTACTTCCTTATAGGACCCCTAAATCAGACCTTTAAAGCAGTATTATTGTTGATTTTCCTTTTACAAGATGATGCTTCTTTTAAGATTATTTAAATAGTATGATCAACATATAGTGGCCATAAAACCTAGAAATATTAATCTTGAACACTAATATCATTTGGATACTAAATACAACCTTTGATATTAATGAAATGTCCAAATACTAGGTCTTTTGATATTAGAATGGAATTAGATGCTTTTAACCCTCATGTTATTTCTAGGAAATAGACTAAGCATCAGAAAATTATGAAAACTAAACCGGACCTAAATAATGACCTCTTGATTAGTAGAAAAATATCAGAGACATGTTCTAGGCTGTTTGAACCTAGGTTAGGCCTAAACCCTAAATTAGACCTAAAATATCAATGACATAGTGAACCATGTACTAATGATGATTAATTGTTATTAATCAGGTCATGGAAAAAGTGCTAGTTGATCATGGATGTATAATGAATCTCTGAACTCAGGTACGTGGTCTTATAAGTATAAGACTAGATTTCTTGGTTGCTTATGATATGTAATATCATGAATGCTATTATTTGGATATTCATTGCTTGGTTGAACTATTATGAGTTATCCTTTGCCAAAATCTAATATAAGATAAAAGGATATGGATGGGTTGTAGCTACCAGTGCACCTAGCCTGGTATGGATGTATGTTGCCTAACATGGATGTATGATGCTTTGGCCAATGTTAGATGTATGATGATATAATTTTTGCCCATACTGGATGTAAGTCAAGTGCAGATAAGTGTAGTACAACCGCATTAAATAAATGTAATAAAAAGGATGTTTACCTGATTTTCACCTTAAGAAATGGTTTTTCTCTCTTTCTTCCTTCTTCAAGTATTTTCCTTTATGCAACCTTACTACTGTATCTTTTACCACGTACCAACTTTTGTTGATGATTTTTGTTTCTCATATTTTCTAGGTCCAGAGCTAGAATGGGATAAAAGAATAGGATGTGAGCAAGTTGTACATGTTGTACCTATTGTCTAAGATCCTAGTTAGCATACATGTTTAGACTTGTGTAAAATTTTCTTTCAATATGCAATTGTAATTCATGTTGTAATTTACATGTTGAATGTTGAGAAATGTTATGGTGTATATTATAGTTGTATGTTCATGTACGCGCATATTGCTTCCGCAACGCACTTTGATACAATTGTTTAACGTTTTCGGATTTTTTCTTCTCATCTCCATGGGGTTTTGAGAAGGTGAAAATCCGGGGATGTTACAGTTGGTATCAGAGCATGAACAATAGATACACCTAACAACTTCTTCACCATGAAACATAAATACTAAATTTCACCTTCCACATTAAACCCTAGAAACTTAGTAAGTTGTTCTATAGGAATAAGGTTTGACTTAGCCTCTAGGTTAGAACCTAGATGTTCGAGAACTAGGTTTCGACAGGTGTCTGAAACCCTTTCCATATAGAGCTCATATGTATTGGGTAGCTACACTAATCTACACCATGTTCTCACCATTTCACCAGGTGGCATGACACTAGACTATCTACTGTGTGTGGGACACTCAATTTTGCTGATTTGGTTTTGTTTTCCAATCGGCTCGAGCCTCGACAGTTTTCTCTGATGTCTTCTTTCTCGGAGGACAACTATATAATATTTTATTAAATATATGTAAATATAAAATGTGTCCCTCACACTGGAGAGTAGTTAGTGTTCATGCAATATAAGTGAAAGGGAGTGACATTAGTCTAGAAGAGAGAATATATCTAGATTAGATGTCTAGAGCCTCATAAGGTTATGTGATAGTATGATAGACAAAAGAAAGATGAAGGAAATAAGTATATAGAATCTTACCTAAGTTGATCTATGGTGGTATAAGTTTCCTTATTAAGATTTGAGTTATATATGAACTGAATCCACTCTTTGAGGATCTATGCTAAGTCGTGATGATGAAAGTACATTCCCTTTTCCTACTCAAGATAAGCTTAGTTAAGATAGAGATGAGTGTGCATGAGCCTCAAAATCTAATACAAGGACGATGTCTAGTGGTAGGATGAGATATGTGGTGAACTCTAGAGAGAGTAAGACCCACAGGGAGAAGGTCATAGGACTTAGCCTCCAATATATGAGACGTGTTAAAAAAATGTCCTACACTAGATTACTCTTGAGTGTTGAGTTGAGTCCTTATGCATGATTCAAATCTATATGTGAGAATTGGGTAAAAAGAAAAGTATGGGTAGATGACCCATATGATAAAGTCAACCCTTTGGCTGAGTTAGGCCCTAGCTGGAGTGACACATTTTGTGAATCTCATCATTAGTTGCAAGTGAGGTAATATATGAACTCTAGTTATGAAAGTATGATGCCTTGTGCGAAAGATACTCAAAATACATGTTCTCCCTTCTTCTTCTCCTTCTTAATATACGATTATAGAAGCCTCACTTGAGCTATATAGATGATTTATATATGAGGAGTCACTCGTATAAGCTTTACCTATTCTATATCCCCCCCTATATCATACATGTAGTACCCAAGATTGAAATCATGATAAGTTTGAATTTAAAATATTGTTTTCCCCTTCATATGAAACATGAAAGATATGATGCTAAGATCATGGGATAAACTTAGTATATTATCTTTTTCCCTTCACATAATACATGCAAGACATAAAAAGTTGAACTCATGAACTTGATATAAAGATATTTTTGAATCATGGGATATTTGATCAAAAATATAGTTCATAACTTTGATCCTTCTCAATGTATGCTTCTAAGTTGAGTATGAATATCACATTATAGGGTGAAAGCCTAATGGTCAAGCATGTTATGTAAGCCCTTCTTATGTAGAAAAATCCTAATATCAAGGATGAAGATAAATCTCCTCTTATGCTGAAATCATTGTAAGATGTTGATCATAAAACATATTAATGATGTTAGATTTGAACGATCTGAATATCATGGCATATAAATGAATTCCTCCTGAACATTAAAAGTATGAACAAAACGTGTACCCTTGGAGGTGATGTAACCCTAAGATATCATAATCTCATGTTATGGCTAAGACATTAAGTGATGCTTCCACATATATAAGGTGGGGTGGACACACCCAAGAATCTCTAGACCCTAAGCTGACAACTTAGAGTGCATGCAATTATGGTGGTCTTAGAACCTAAGCAATGATGATGTATATGAAGTTGAACTCCTAAATAACCTCTTAAGGATGAGATTAGTTGAATTTTGAGGACGAAATTCCATATAAGGTGGGGTGAATGTGATGACCCTAATTTTAGGATTATGATGCCCAATATAGTATTTTAAGACGGTGAATGTTATGTCGATGATTGATGCCGAATTGAGGAATGCATTATCCAATTACTAACTCTTTTCACCCAAAAAGTGTAACTAGGGATGCAACTGATGATTATCAGACCCAATTGAGTTCAATTATGATTAATATCTTTTATTAATAAACTTGGTTACTTTATGGCCAAGAGGTCCATTTAGTAGTTGCAGCTAACTCAAGTGGCCAAGTGATCAGCCTCCAGGTGTGTTAGTATCATAACAAGTGCTTGGGACTTATAAGAGGTCAAGATTTAATCATTATTTGAATGGCATTCAAGGTTTATGTGCTAAATTATAAGGTTGTTTGAAGAATCTATTTGCATGACCAACTAATGAAATTTGTGTCTCAAAAATAGATATGAGTTACTTTATGTTGTTGTGAACCTATGCCTAAACTTTTAGAGTGAAACAACTTTTCTACAAAAGATACCAAGGCTTCAAATTTGATCATGTCTATTATGATTAATTTATTTATATTTACGTTCACATTGCGTCTATATCACGCTCGCATTGGACAACTCTTTGCTGAGCCCAGCCCAAAGTCAGGCAACGTTGCCTCATCGAGCTCACTGCTTTGGGAGGTTGTTAGGATCTGACAGCTCAGACTCCTTCTCCTACCTCCGAGCAAAGCGGGGAGGAGGGTAGCTCAGGCTACGATCCAACCAATCGCAACAATCTCGCCAGTCTAGAACCTCACATGATTAGAGGAGATCAGTTGGATCTGCCACCCTTGGAGGAATATGTTGACCCCTTAATCGACTTGGGAGACCATGTACAGATTGACAATAGCCTTCTCCTCTCCTACTTCTTCATCGTCTCTCGCAGCAAGTGGTCAAGTTGGAGGCTAGAGGTCCCAACTAATTAGACTACTTCTTCCCCTCTCAACCCTCATTTCACCCCAACCCACAGTGTGAGGAGGGATCAAAGGAGTACCAAAAAGAGTGAAGACCACTAAGGAGTAGAGCAGCTCCACCTCAAGGACCCGAGATGAAGAGGAAATTCTACAGGTTCAAGAAGCCGCCATTGTTGGGCAACATGGGAGGCCTCACAGAGGTCCGATGAGAGACGAATACGATGTGGGGACGTTCTTGCATCTAGACGTTCCTTCCAAGAACCTAAAGATTGGCTGCAGAGCCACCACGATGACGCCAAAGTGGCATGGTGAGCAAAGCTCTATTTTGTAGAGCAAACAAGGCACTTCACATGTGGGGAAGTCGACCAACTAACCTAAGTGAGATCCCCAACCATGTCCGAGAGCCTACACCAGCCTGAGCTCCCTGAGATCCTCCAGTTTTTGTGATCAAAACCTGAGCTATAGAACCGATGCTCGTCAATTGGGGTTGTTCTTGGTAGCCGGAAGCGCTCACACAGAGCCGAGGTCAAGCAGCGCGTGCGTGACCCTGGTCGCGAAGCAAAGAGACGGTGGACCGGGTCGAGGCAGACGACTGCATGAACCGTCCAATATGATCATAAGAAAACCAGCCAGGGGTGCGAGCTAGGGAGATGAGCCTGCCAGCGTGGGCCAATCAATGGCCGACACCTCTGAAAATGGCAAGGTAAGTTTACTTTTGATTTCTAGAAACTGACTTTTTCTTAGAAAATGTGTTAAAACTAGCTCCCATGGCCAATAAATATGCATAAAATACCCCCAGACTCAGAAAAGTGTCTTCTTCCTTATAGGACCCCTAAATCAAACCTTTAAAGCAGTATTATTGTTGATTTTCCTTTTACAAGATGATGCTTCTTTTAAGATTATTTAAATAGTATGATCAACATATAGCGGCCATAAAACCTAGAAATATTAATCTTGAACACTAATATCATTTGGATACTAAATACAACCTTTGATATTAATGAAATGTCCAAATGCTAGGTCTTTTGATATTAGAATGGAATTAGATGCTTTTAACCCTCATGTTATTTCTAGAATATAGACTAAGCATCAGAAAATTATGAAAACTAAACCAGACCTAAATAATGACCCCTTGATTAGTAGAAAAATATTAGAGACATGTTCTAGGCTGTTTGAACCTAGGTTTGGCCTAAACCCTAACTTAGACCTAAAATATCAATGACATAGTGAACCATGTACTAATGATGATTAATTGTGATTAATCAGGTCATGGACAAAGTTCTAGATGATCATGGATGTATAATGAATCTCTGAACACAGGTATGTGGTCTTATAAGTATAACACTAGATTTATTGGTTTCTTATGAAGTGTAATATCATGAATGCTATTATTTGGATATTCATTGCTTGGTTGAACTATTATGAGTTATACTTCGCCAAAATCTAATATAACATAAAAGGATATGGATGTGTTGTAGCTACTAGTGCACCTAGCTCGGTATGGATGTATGTTACCTAACATGGATGTATGATGCTTTGGCCCATGTTAGATGTATGATGATATAATTTTTGTCCATACTGGATGTAAGTCAAGTGAAGATAAGTGTAGCAAAACCGCATCAAATAAATGTAATAAAAAGGATGTTTACCTGATTTTCACCTTAAGAAATGGTTTTTCTCTCTTTCTTCCTTCTTCAAGTATTTTCCTTTATGCAACCTTACTACTATATCTTTTACCACGTACCAACTTTTGTTGATGATTTTTGTTTCTCATATTTTCTAGGTCCAGAGCTAGAATGGGATAAAAGAATAGGATGTGAGCAAGTTGTACAGGTTGTACCTATTGTCTAAGATCCTAGTTAGCATACATGTTTAGACTTGTGTAAAATTCTCTTTCAATATGCAATTGTAATTCATGTTGTAATTTACATGTTGAATCTTGAGAAATGTTATGGTGTATATTATATTTGTATGTTCATGTACGCGCATATTTCTTCCGCAACGCACTTTGATACAATTATTCAACATTTTCGGATTTGTCTTCTCATCTCCATGGGGTTTTGAGAAGGTGAAAATCCGGGGATGTTACAGTTGGTATCCGAGCATGAATAATAGCTACACCTAACAACTTGCTCACCATTAAACATAAAAACTAAATTTCACCTTCAACATTAAACCCTAGAAACTTAGTAAGTTGTTCTATAGGAATAAGGTTTGACTTAGCCTCTAGGTTAGAACCTAGATGTTTGAGAACTAGGTTTAGACAGGTGTCTGAAACCCTTTCCATATAGAGCTCATATGTATTGGGTAGCTACACTAATCTACACAATGTTCTCACCATTTCACTAGGTGGCATGACACTAGACTATCTATTGTGTGTGGGACACTTGATTTTGCTGATTTGGTTTTGTTTTCCAATCGGCTCGAGCCTCGATAGTTTTCTCTGACGTCTTCTTTCTTAGAGGAAAACTATATAATATTTTATTAAATATATGTAAATATAAAATGTGTCCCTCACACTGGAGAGTAGTTGGTGTTCATGCAATCTAAGTGAAAGGGAGTGACATCAGTCTAGAAGAGAGAATAGATCTAGATTAGATGTCTAGAGCCTCATAAGGTTATGTGATAGATAGATAAACAAAAGAAAGATGAAGGAAATAAGTATATAGAATCTTACCTAAGGTGATCTATGATGGTATAAGTTTCCTTATTAAGATTTGAGTTATATATGAACCGAATCCTCTCTTGGAGGATCTATGCTAAATCGTGATGATGAAAGTACATTCCCTTTTCCTACTCAAGATAAGCTTAGTTAAGATTTAGATGAGTGTAAATGAGTGTCAAGCTCTAATACAAGGAGGATGTCTAGTGGTAGGATGAGATATGTGGTGAACTCCAGAGAGAGTAAGACCCACAGGGAGAAGGTCATAGGACCTAGCCTCCAATATATGAGATATGTGTTAAAAAAATGTCCTACACTATATTACTCTTGAGTGTTGAGTTGAGTCCTTATGCATGATTCAAATCTATATGTGAGAATTGGGTAAAAAGAAAAGTATGGGTAGATGACCCATATGATAAAGTCAATCCTTTGGCTGAGTTAGGCCCTAGCTAGAGTGACACATTTTGTGAATCTCATCATTAGTTGTAAGTGAGGTAATATATGAACTCTAGTTATGAGAGTATGATGCTTTGTGCAAAAGATACTCAAAATACATGTTCTCCCTTCTTCTTCTCCTTCTTAATATACGATTATAGAAGCCTCACTTGAGCTATATAGATGATTTATATATGAGGAGTCACTCGTATAAGCTTTACCTATTCTATATCCCCCCCTATATCATACATGTAGTACCCAAGATTGAAATCATGATAAGTTTGACTTTAAAATATTGTTTTCCCCTTCATATGAAACATGAAAGATATGATGCTGAGATCATGGGATAAACTTAGTATATTCTCTTTTTCCCTTCACATAATACATGCAAGACATAAAAAGTTGAACTCATGAACTTGATATAAAGATATTTTTGGATCATGGGATATGTGATCAAAAATATAGTTCATAACTTTGATCCTTCTCAATGTATGCTTCTAAGTTGAGTATGAATATCACATCATAGGGTGAAACCCTAATGGTCAAGCATGTTACGTAAGCCCTTCTTATGTAGAAAAATCCTAATATCAAGGATGAAGATAAATCTCCTCTTATGCTGAAATCATTGTAAGATGTTGATCATAAAACATATTAATGATGTTAGATTTGAACGATCTGAATATCATGGCATATAAATGAATTCCTCCTGAACATTAAAAGTATGAACAAAACATGTACCCTTAGAGGTGATGTAACCCTAAGATATCATAATGTCATGTTATGGATAAGACATTAAGTGATGATTCCACATATATAAGGTGGGGTGGACACACCCAAGAATCTCTAGACCCTAAGCTGACAACTTAGAGTGCATGCAATTATGGTGGTCTTAGAACCTAAGCAATGATGATGTATATGAAGCTGAACTCCTAAATAACCTCTTGAGGATGAGATTAGTTGAATTTTGAGGACGAAATTCCATATAAGGTGGGGTGAATGTGATGACCCCAATTTTAGGATTATGATACCCAATATAGTATTTTAAGATGGTGAATGTTATGTCGATGATTGATGCCGAATTGAGGAATGCATTATCCAATTACTAACTCTTTTCACCCAAAAAGTGTAACTAGGGATGCAACTGATGATTTTCAGACCCAATTGAGTTCAATTATGATTAATGTCTTTTATTAATCAACTTGGTTACTTTATGGCCAAGAGGTCCATTTAGTAGTTGCAGGAAACTCAAGTGGCCAATTGATCAGCCTCCAGGTGTGTTAGTATCATAACAAGTGTTTGGGACTTATAAAAGGTCAAGATTTAATCATTATTTGAATGGGATTCAAGGTTTATGTGCTAAATTATAAGGTTGTTTGAAGAATCTATTTGCATGACCAACTAATGAAATTTGTCTCTCAAAAATAGATATGAGTTACTTTATGTAGTTGTGAACCTATGCCTAAACTTTTAGAGTGAAACAACTTTTCAACTAAAGATACCAAGGCTTCAAATTTGATCATGTCTATTATGATTAACTGATTTATATTTATGTTCACATTGCGTCTATATCACACTCACATTGCATAACTCTTTGCTGAGCCCAGCCCAAAGTGAGGCAGCGTGGCCTCATTGAGCTCACTACTTTGGGAGGTTGTTAGGATCTGACGGCTCAGACTCCTTCTCCTACCTCTGAGCAAAGCGGCGAGGAGGGTAGCTCAGGCTGTGATCCAACCAATTACAACAATCTCGCCAGTCTAGAACCTCACATGATTAGAGGAGATCAGTTGGATATGCCACCCTTGGAGGAATATGTTGACCCCTTAATCGACTTGGGAGACCATGTACATATTGACAATAGCCTTCTCCTCTCCTGCTTCTTCATCGTCTCTCACAGCAAGTGGTCAAGTTGGAGGCCAGAGGTCCCAACTAATTAGACTACTTCTTCCCCTCTCAACCCTCATTTCACCCCAACCCATAGTGAGAGAAGGGATCAAAGGAGTACCAAAAAGGGTGAAGACCACTAAGGAGTAGAGCAACTCCACCTCAAGGACCCGAGACGAAGAGGAAATTCTACAGGTTCAAGAAGCCGCCATCGTTGGGCAGCATGGGGGGCCTCACAAAGGCCAGATCAGAGACTGATACGATGTGGGGAGGTTCTTGCATCCAGACGTTACTTCCGAGAACCTAAAGATTGGCTGGAGAGCCACCACGATGACGCCAAAGCGGCATGGTAAGCAAAGCTCTGTTTTGCAGAGCAAACATGACACTTCACATGTGGGGAAGTCGGCCAACTAACCTAAGTGAGATCCCCAGCCATGTCCAAGAGCCTACGCCACCCTAAGCTCCTTGAGATTCCCTAGTTTTTGTGATCAACACCTGAGCTATAGAACTGATGCTCATCAATCGGGGTTGTTCTTGGCAGCCGGCGGTGCTCACATAGAGCCGAGGTCAAGCAGTGCGTGCGTGACCCTGGTCGCGAAGCAAAGAAACGGTGGACCGGGTCGAGGAAGATCAATGCATGAACCGACTGGTATGATCATAAGAAAACCAGCCAGGGGTGCGAGCTAGGGAGATGAGCCTGCCAACGTGGGCCAATCAATGGCCGACACCTATGAAAATGGCAAGGTAAGTTTACTTTTGATTTCTTGAAACTGACTTTTTCTTAGAAAATGTGTTAAAAATAGCTCCCATGGCCAATAAATATGCATAAAATACCCCCAGACTCAAAAAAGTGTCTACTTCCTTATAGGACCCCTAAATCAGACCTTTAAAGCAGTATTATTGTTGATTTTCCTTTTACAAGATGATGCTTCTTTTAAGATTATTTAAATAGTATGATCAACATATAGTGGCCATAAAACCTAGAATTATTAATATTGAACACTAATATCATTTGGATACTAAATACAACCTTTGATATTAATGAAATGTCCAAATACTAGGTCTTTTGATATTAGAATGGAATTAGATGCTTTCAACCCTCATGTTATTTCTAGAAAATAGACTAAGCATCAGAAAATTATGAAAACTAAACCAGACCTAAATAATGACCTCTTGATTAGTAGAAAAATATCAGAGACATGTTCTAGGCTGTTTGAACCTAGGTTTGGCCTAAACCCTAACTTAGACCTAAAATATCAATGACATAGTGAACCATGTACTAATGATGATTAATTGTTATTAATCAGGTCATGGACAAAGTTCTAGATGATCATGGATGTATAATGAATCTCTGAACTCAGGTACGTGGTCTTATAAGTATAAGACTAGATTTCTTGGTTGCTTATGATATGTAATATCATGAATGCTATTATTTGGATATTCATTGCTTGGTTGAACTATTATGAGTTATACTTCGCCAAAATCTAATATAACATAAAAGGATATGGATGGGTTGTAGCTACTAGTGCACCTAGCCCGGTATGGATGTATGTTGCCTAACATGGATGTATGATGCTTTGGCCCATGTTAGATGTATGATGATATATTTTTTGCCCATACTGGATGTAAGTCAAGTGCAGATAAGTGTAGTACAACCGCATCAAATAAATGTAATAAAAAGGATGTTTATCTGATTTTCATCTTAAGAAATAATTTTTATCTCTTTCTTCCTTCTTCAAGTATTTTCCTTTATGCAAACTTACTACTGTATCTTTTACCACGTACCAACTTTTCTTGATGATTTTTGTTTCTCATATTTTCTAGGTCCAGAGCTAGAATGGGATAAAAGAATAGGATGTGAGCAATGTGTACATGTTGTACCTATTGTCTGAGATCCTAGTTAGCATACATGTCTAGACTTGTGTAAAATTATCTTTCAATATGCAATTGTAATTCATGTTGTAATTTACATGTTGAATGTTGAGAAATGTTATGGTGTATATTATAGTTGTATGTTCATGTACACGCATATTGCTTCCGCAATGCACTTTGATACAATTGCTTAATGGTTTTGGATTTTTTCTTCTCATCTCCATGGGGTTTTGAGAAGGTGAAAATCCGGGGATGTTACAAAGTCCAAAGGCTGATTGATGAGGCTCTAGACATGTAGAAAGTGGCTATTGAATCAAAAGCCATGGATCAATGAGAAGACAAGCAAAAAAAATAGCTTAACACCTTTTCAGTCCCCAAAAGTGCTAATCGACATCCTATTATTCCTTTTGAAATTATTACTTCATAGTTAGAGATCTGTATGAAATGGATCAATCTCCTCTAATGAAACCTATTTCTAGGAAGAATGGGAGGAAATAGTCAAGACTAAATCCAACGATTCCTTGACTTGTGTGCCTTGCATAAGGTACATGGTATTACTGACAAAGCTTGTTCAAATACTCTCTCACTGACAAAGCTACAAATTGGTACAACTCTTTAGAAGGAAATTCCATCACCACATGGGATGCTCTCCAGGAAAAATTTCTTGGAAAGTACTACCCCCTATCCCTAACCTACACCATTAGGGGGAAATCACTAGATTCATCATGCTCACTGGTGAGACCTTGAGATAAGCATGCAACTGATTCAAGGAACTCCTTTGTCTTTACCCACACCATAATATACCCAAGGTTCAATTAATTGATTTCTTCTATCATGGTGTACATGACGACACCAAAAACTTTCTAGACACATCCTCTAGAGGGAACTTAATTTTCCAAAGAATCAAGAGTTCCTAAGCAGTTGTCTAGAGAAATGTTGAAACGCATGCTATATTTAACCGAGGAAGATCCCTCAAGGTATCAAAGACCAAAGACAACTTCAAGATAATTTCATTTATGGAGAGTCTCAAGATGATTGTTTTGAGACAAGACAAGTTCGAATCCTCTATTAAAGCATATGAAGGAGGACTACTTCAACAAAAATGTGAATGTTATTTACAAGATTCGTAATCAAGAAAAAAATCCACATGATAGAATCCACCTCATTTAACAATTAATAATCAACCAAACTTCAAAAATCAAGGCAATTGTAGGGAGAATCAACTCCAAGATCTGCATCAAGCTCCCCCACCTCATTGTAATGAGAGAATCTCTACTATAGAAAGAAGTATGTAGGATATGATGATCAGTCATCAGGCAATGCTCGACAACTAGAAGATGATGTTTGACAACCAACAAGCACAACTAGCTCATTTTTATTACAACCCTGCATCCTCCCATGGGTGCTCTCGCCTGGCAACCTGAGCCGATCCTGAAGCATTGTTAATAGCTCAAGGTTGTAATGACTCGATCCAGACTTTCTACTTTAGAAAAATCGAGTCCCTTCCCCATGATATTTTACCAAGAGGGTGATAATGAAGTTATATCCCTCCACCAAAAGCATCATCCACCTTGCAAGAAGACATCCTTGTCTATAAGCCTTGAATATCCTTTGTTGAACGGTTTAAAAAGGCCCAAACAAACTCTAGGTTCAACAAGTTCAAGGAAACCATGAAGAAGATATGCATCAATATTCCTCCTTTGGACACCATGAAAGAAATGCCCAATTGGACAATTTTCTTCAAGGCTCTATCAAACCATAAGTACATTATTAGGGAATCTGAAATGATAAAGCTGGCCGGAACCATGCTAGACATCATCCAAAGAAAGATGCCACACAAACAAAAAAACACATGAACTTTTGGGATTACATGCGCCATTGATGACTCTACTAGCCATTTGCAGTTATCTAATCTTGGAGAAAGCATCTACATCAGTCCTATAACGACCCCCTCCCCATGTTATCCCCTATAGAGGTGGACCGAGAGGGCAAGGGACGCAAACATAAATGTAGGACCGATGGTTTAGCAAATAATAAAAAATAATTAATAAATTTCACTGAACTGAATTGAGTTTAGTACATGATAAAACTTTTTCCATCATAGTTTACAAAATATGGATTTCTAAAATTTGTGACATGAATTATATACCATCTAACTATATCCTCTAGGAATTACTATGGTTCTTTACTTTTGGTGCCTTCTTCATGTCCGTACTTTTTTCATCATATTTACAGAATAATAGCAGAATATCCTAAAACGACGACAATCAAAACATGAGGCCAATATAACAAGTTGTAATGGTATGTGGATGAAACAAAATGTTGACACATAGACGTAACAATTTATCATCCATAGAAACAATTATGATTAATAAAAATGAACAAGATATTTCTTGTTTAACCTCACCACCCTTATCCTCTTTTCTCAATGGTGTTCCCTCTCTAAGGGAGACTTTGCATGGGGACCCTTTCTAAGGGATTATATCCCTACGGTGGACAATTTCCATAACCTTCCCTCACTTGAGCTTGGTTACATTCATGGTCCTTCCTTTCTGAGCTTGGCCTCTAGTCATCCCCATAATAACATTAATCACCCCAAGCCCTTTAACTCACCAGATATCGATATAGGGTTTAAGAAGGTTTGTTACATGAAGTGTTAACCATAATGAATTTATAGTTTGCAGGAAATAAATGAACAAGCAATCATTTATTTCCAAATCATGCTAAAAACTTCAGTAATCTATGTGAAACTACAACAATTACTCGTAGGCATAACCACATACTTGTCTCCAAAGTACTTTATGTCCAAACAGGAATAACCAAGAATAATCACACAAGAAACCAAACTACTTAACCTAAAAATTAAAGAATAATACCCATGTGTAATTGTATGATGCTAATATCCCCTATTAGGGCTAACTTGGGTTCCAAGTTAGGTTATTAAGCCCATTTTAGTATTTCATTATGTTCTAGTTTCCAAAAAATCAATTATTACCCTTTTATGCTCTTTTGGTCTACAAACCCTAGTTTTGATGTCATGTACATGATTGCATTCCAACAATATCTTTATATGCAAAAGTCCCAACATTTATTCTTTTTAAGTCATGTTACGGTTAGTAAGATAAAGGAAGATGTTTTTGGCACTTTTATGTTCTTTGGATCGACAAATCCTAATCTCATCATTAAATGTACTTTTAGTCACAATGAAACCATAATCCCTCCAATCTTGGATTCTTGAGTTCATATAAGTCCAAGGTGTTCTTTCATTCATATAAGGTCCATCATTATATATCAACATCAATTGAGTCCATTAGATTCATCAACACTTAAAAATTAGAGTTTTGATTTAGTTAATGCATTAGGGATGTCAACCTTTATATATTTTTCAAAATAGAAGCAAAAATATGATATGGTTCTATTTTTATTAGATTATTCGTATTTTTCTAAGCAAGATACATATATTACTTGTAGTTTCTGGCCAAAGATTGGATTTTTAATCGATTTTACAAGATAGAGCAATTTTCCTAATTTTTTGACAAGAGAGGAAAAGAAATTTTCTAAATAGGAAAAATGTGTGTCGTCATATTGTCAATATTCATTGAATGGGGTGGAGATCGTGTGTGTGACACCCCGATGTGCCACGAACAATATTACTTAAAACAAAAAATAGAATGAAAATGAAACATGTGGATTACCAAAAAACACTAAAATCGATTTCTCAAAATCACCATAAGCCAAAAACATATTACATATAAGTCCTCAACAAAAAAATATGTATCACATAACACATATATCATGGTTCTTACATCACTGTGCATCAAAATTCTTGTAATCAGCCTATTACATGAGATACATGTTCCACATATATACATATACACATGCCATACCTATACAACCATGGCTCATAGGACAAAAACCTCATATCGATAACATATCCACAAAACACAATGAGAACACCCCAAGGACCTGAGTGTATAGGGATGACATCTAGGACTCTATCACTAATACACTAGCAGCACATCCAACCTTATCAACTACTACTCTTGCTGCTACTCTTCCTTAGGTGCACAATCTCTACCTCTTCATCTACAACCACCTAAAAGATGTAGAAATCCATGAGGTGAGACCAAACATCCCTAAAGGAGATTTAACTCTCCGCCAACATCTATTAAAGCACAAATAAGTAAGCAGGTAGATAAGGTACTAAGCAGGTTGAGCAGATTCAACTAAATGATATGTATCCAACAGATAAAGTAGATTAAGAAAAACTTGGCAATTATCATTGAGTTGTAGAACAATTAATATTATTAGAAGGAATATGAAGAACATGTATAAAAGTTGACTTCTCTTACCGTCTTATAATTCAATAAATCACTAAAAAGATAAGGGAAAGGGCTCAAACAATGTTATTCATATTTGACCCTAAGCAAGATACACTACACAGTTGTGTTACATATTTTATTATTACCCTGAGGATTTGAGTCGTTCCACCCAAACCCAACTGACAACTTCTAAGTCAAAATTGGTTCCATACAAGGTCAATGGAAGAGCCGGAATCTACGATCTCCCCACACCTCTTGGTCAGCACAAGAGAAAACATCACATAGACATATCAATTAAGTGCAACAATGACATATAGTCAAGCTCAGGGATTAGCTCACACATGGCTATCCACATATATAATCACATCTCGACCATCCTGGTATAGGTACAATGTTAGAAGAATAGGCTCACGCATGGCCATTCTAAAAGGAAGGATTGGCTCACACATGGCCATCCATATCATAAGGATAGCAGCCCATGCATCTACATGATTAGGGTTTCACTTTATTTATTTAAGTCAATTGAATGTCTATTAGCATCAATCAAGTTATAATGCATAAAGCCAAAACAAGCTCTACAAAATAAGGGAAAGGTGCAACTTCAGAAGATATAAAATGTATAAGGCGTGAACTAGTCACATCATCACCACATGATACTTCTCACGCTTCCATTCATAAGGCCATCGCCAATGTCACATCACTGGGGATATCAATCCCTCAATCATATCACTATAGGATAATCACTTCTCACTAGGCATCAAGCCTCCACTAGGTCATAGGACCCATCACATCAGTATGATCTCATCATGTCTCATCAAGGCTCATAACCATTACCCTATGTCATATGATCACCACCATAGGATACACAACTATGATATTCAAGTTCATGTCACCTGCAAGGTTAGGTCTTATAAATAGGAGAGAGAAAATAACATAATAAGATAACCACTTCTAGAGAGAGAAGAAAACACATCACATGGCCCAACATTAGGGTTAGGGGTCCATACAAGGCCGGTTAGGGTTTGAGATGTATTCAATCGCCAAACCCTAGATACACAACCTCCCACTTTCTTGGAGCATATTAGGTTTAAGGAACATCACTAATTAATCATGCCAAGAGAATTATGTCAATATCGCTAAGTATCACTATCATAAACATTTTTATGTGTATCATTTTATTATGTCATACATGTGTCACGACCAACACCATCTAAGTGTCACAACCTTGAGCCATCAAAGGGTCGTGACCACCATCCAACCTAGTGTCACATGAGGGTGGAACATAAATTTTCACAAGAGATGCATCCATTACGAATGGTTAGAACTCCATAATTGTCATGTACTTCATGTTGGAAAGATATATAAGGTAACATATCGTATTAGGGATTGGTCCACTCTCTACTAAAAACTATCCTTAACTAATCTCATTCATCAGAGAAACCTCTAGGAGAGAGAACTCCAATCACGTTTCTAAAATTTAGATTTCTAGATATAGCTTTAGTGATTTCTTTGTTGGTTATAAGTTTCCTTGCTTTTTTCACACCAACACTTGTGAAGGAAACATGATCTTCTATGGAGATCTCGGAACTTTGGTCATGTATGTTTCAATACATTACTAGATGGAGACAATCATTGATTTACTAATTGTGTAGTTTCAAACTAAAAAACATCTTCTCAAGTAAGAATATGACATGACAAAGGAATGAACGGTGTGAAATGCTTCCTCGCACACTTTCTCATGTGTTATGTAAGTTAAGATTGATATTCTTATTCAGAAGTATGAATTCCATATCTATTTTCTAATGATAAGTAAGATGGTATAAATCTAATTACTGAATATGATATTAGAATATATTATTAGATGAGTTAAATATTATCCTTTTCGAAATGCTATTTACGACCCACACATGTCCATCATAGGTCTCAGAATTCAACATCAAGTTCAACCTCAGTAAAACTTGGGTGGCTTGACGTGACACTTAACCTTACTTAACTATACCTATCAAACTGAGTTTGAATTTTTAGACACCTACATGGGTCTACCATTTTAAATTTCAATTGGGCGATGAAATTCTTCACCTACTAGAAATAATCCAACCCATACCCATGTTGGGTTTTATGAAAGAAAACATGGATGGCAGAAGTAATAAAATAAAATATATTTCCACGCAACCCGTAACAGGATCTTGTTGACAATAGCATATTCAAAAAGAGTGTTAGCGGGATATACCTTGTTGCGGAGCAAGTCCAGAGATGTCCCACTACACGATGGTGTACAACACTCCTGGCTTACACGGGCGGTACTCTTCTCCCATCCTCTGAAAACATCATGGAAAGATCCATCGTGCTCCTTTCATGCGGTGATGTACGCTGCTCATAGCGTGTATGGACGGTCATTGACATCCTCCAAACACATGTGTCTCAGCATCTGTGTCTCTACTTCATCCACGTGGATGGACTGGAACTCCACGTTGTGCTTCCTAAGTCAGTAGGAAGGAGTAGCCTCTATGCGATGACGTGATAGTGTCACAATGCTCTCCTTTCCCTCCTAAGGACAATGATGGCTAAAGTTTACATATGTGAGAGTAAACTGAAAAGCATCTCTCAATATCTTGTAAAGATATCATCCGTTAAGCCCCTTTAAATAGGAAACGAAAGGAAGCAGGGTTTCCTAAACCCAATGGTAACAAAAATATTGTGTTAATTAAAACTCTTATGGATTAATTAGAGTATTCTAAAATTAATTAACTAACCAATTAATTGTATTATTGATTAATTAATATTTAACTCCATGCAATTGCTTGGGATGGCTCTATGGACATACATACCAACAGACTCCCACTTTCACTTAGATCCAATCACTCCAATTTTAGCTCAAACATTTTAATATATTCCAATATTATTATAATGGATTACATAAACATTTTAGTAATCAATATGATTCAGAACAATTCCAAACAAATCCACAATTATACTCCTATTCCAATACATCCTATGCATGTGACTCGGTAGGCTCCAAATTACATTGGTAGTGATATCCATAATCATATTATGATTTCACAAGCAATGATTGGTATCTAGCAAGACTTCATTGCCACCCAAGTAATTGGAGAAGTTGGAGAACAACTTAACTTATCATTCATGACCGGTGTTATAGTGATTGTATCGTTCCTTTGTCACTGATATCCGGATTGAACTCGAGTCATGGAACTGTTATCCTCTTCAACGTTCAATCCAAGTTCCTTGAACTAGAGAAGACTGTATGAGATATATGTAAGCTCAATATCACATATTTACTCACATCAGCATGGCCGTGCATTTCTCAGTCTTACTTATCAAGTGGCCAGAATATCAAACTCCCATAGGAAGGATAAATTCCATCTACATCACTCACAGTCATCCCCATATGTCACAATGCACCCAAGAACCATCTTTATGGCAATCCTTATTCAGATACATGGTGCATGATGTCAAAGTACACCGAATGACATGTGATAAGTGTAGTGACTTCAGGTCTAAGAACCACCATCGCTATGAAATGTGATCCTAACTACCAATCATGGTATCCATGTATCACTCTGAAGGTGGGTCTGTCAGATACACTATTCTCCAACAAGTATCAATGTGTTTTGTTTGATATCTCCATATCATGTCTAATGAGATTCTTCCTTCAACCAACATACATTCTAATCTTATGTGTTATTGATGTCTATGGATATTTCCACCATAACATCCGATTAGGGACAAAACAAGAATACACACTCTTAGCATACATATGATCTTACTATTCAGGTCATCAACTTGAAGACATATTTCATTGAGTATATTATTTTGTAGACATCTATAAGTTTTGTGATCATCTCCCAATATAAAACACAAACATATAGATTGGAGATTTGCCTTTATTGATATGATCAATATAGTATTACAAATTCTTTACATAGTATACCATTATAATCATCAAATGAAACTCTCTATGGGCATACATACCAACAAATTCCCACTTGCACTTATACCTGATCACTCATGAATCTCAATCCAATTGATCAAACATGTCTGTTATGTTTCTACTGTGAAAGTGCTTTTGTGAGTGGGTCAACATATTGCTTTTTGTAGGTACTCTATAAATCTTCACATCTCCTTGCTGTACGATCTCTCATATGATATGGAACCGCTATAGAATATGTTTGGAACATTGGTGTGATCTTGGTTCTTTAGCCTATGCAATTGCTCAGCTGTTGTCACAAAACAACTCAATTGCATCACTAGCTCTTGGAACCCCTCCAAGTTCAAAAATGAACTTCTTGATCCACACAACTTCCTTTACAACATTATATGCGGAAATATATTCAGCCTCTGTTTTAGAATCCAGAACCATCTCTTACTTGGAACTCTTCCAGCTCACAACTCCATTGTTTAGGAAAAATATAAATATAGATTGCGATCTATAGTCATCTTTGTCAGTTTGGAAGCTAGCATCGGTATAACCCTTTACCACGAGCTCTTCCTCACCTCCGTATACCAAGAATTGATCCTTAGTCCTTCTCAAATACTTTAGGATGTTCTTTATGGCTGTCTAGTGACATTCACCAGGATTTGATTGATATTGATTGTCATGGTCAAAACATACGACACATCAGGATGAGTACATAACATCACATACATGACAGATCCAATTTTTGATGCATATGGAATCTTACTCATGCATGCCCGTTCATCACATGAACTAGGACATTGGGATTTAGAGATCATAATCCCATGGGACATGGAAAAGTTAACTCTCTTAGAACCCTCCATGCTAAACCTCTTTAGCACCTTGTCAATGTATGTGCTCTGGCTTAGGCCTAGAAGCCTTCTCTATAGATCTTGATTCCTAGTATATAGGATGCTTCACCTAAATCCTTCATAGAGAAGGTTTTCCCCAACCAACCTTTTACTGTATGAAGAGTAGGGATGCCATTTCTCATCAATAGTATGACATCCACATACAATATAAAATATATGACTATGCTCCCACTAACATTTTTGTAAACACAAGGTTCATCTTCATTTTGACTAAATCCAAACTTTTTGACTACTTCATCAAAACATAGATTCTAGCTCCGAGATGCTTGCTTCAATCCATAGATTGACCTTTTTAGCTTACAAACTTTATTGGCTTCCTTCTGATCGATAAAACCCTCAGGTTGTGTCATGTATACATCCTTGAGTAAATTCCTGTTAAGGGATGCCATTTTAACATCCATCGGCCAAATCTCATAGTCATGATAAGCTACAATGGCAAGCATGATCATGAATGATTTAACCATGGCAACTGGTGAGAAGGTCTCATCATAATCAACACCTTGAATTTGGTGGAATCCTTTCGCAACCAATCTACCTTTATAGGCTTGAACATTTTCATCCATGTTGGTCTTCTTCCTGAAGACCCACTTGCACCATATGGGTTTTACCCCTTCGGTGGATCCACAAAGGTCCATACCTTATTGGTGTACATGGATTCTATCTCAGATCTCATGGCTTTGAGCCATTTCTCAGATTATGGTCCCTTAGTAGCTTCTACATAGGAAGTTGGCTCATCTACTATGCCCAATTCTTCATTGTCTTGAGTCATGATAAATCCAAATCTCTCAGGCTCAAGTCATGTCCTACTAGACCTATGAGGTTCCTGTGTTATATTTGGAACTTTAAATTCCACAATAGTTTGTGATTCTTCATGTTCCTTATGTACCTCCTTAGGTTATCTGCTTTCTTGTTGATCTCAAACTTCAGGGCGGGGTCTCAGGGGCAGAGCCCATGAAAGGTCTACAAAATTTTACTTCTGTGCACATAGGAAAATCAGTATTTTCCATAGTCGACCCCATCCGAAACATCAAAAACAGAAGCCTACGACATATGTGGAAGTAGGTTTAGATATGCACATTAACAATTTTAAGTTAGCATTGTATGCAGCCATAGAAAATAATATACAACAATTTGATCATATCGAAATGAATCCAAATAAGTCATAGATCGATGCTGCTCTGATACCACTATTGGATTTTGTGGAAGGAAACATGAGCGGAGAAAGAAACAAAATGAAATATGTTTCCATGAAACCCACAACAGGATCTCGTTGATAACGACATATTCAGAAAGAGTGTTAGCAGGATATACCTTGTTGCAGAGCAAGTCTGGAGATGTCTCGTTGCACGATGGTGTGCAACGTTCCTAGCTTACACAGACAGTACTTCTCTCCTGTCATCTGAATGCGTCAAGGGAAGATCTGTCGATGCTCCTTTCGTGTGATGATGTACGCTACTCGTAGCACGTATGGATAGTTGTTGACATCCTCCGAACGTAGGAATCTCAACATGTAAGTCTCTACATCATCAACGTAGATGGACCGGAAGTCCACATCACACTTCCTAAGTCGGTAGGTGATAACCTCCCATTTTGTGATGTTATCTCACTAGTTTTCCTCAGTTTTCCATACTTTTTCTTAGTTAAATTAGATAAAATCTTTAACTTTCTACCTTTTTGTAAATATACCATTAGATTAACTTCTCCTTTTCACTTCTTACAGAAAAGCACAAAAAAAATTACAAAACTCCCAAATGGTCTCAAGACCGAATGGAGACCAAACGGTCCCAGGACCGTGTGAAGCCAAATGGTCCCAAGACCGTAGGAAGTCAAATGGTCCCAAGACCGTGTGAAGCCAAACGATCCCAAGACCGAATGGAGATCAACCGGTCCAGAGACCGTATGGAGCCACACGGTCCCAAGACCTAATAAAGGTCAAATGGTCCCAAGACCGTATGAAGCCACACGGTCCCAAGACTGAATAAAGGTCAAATGGTCCTGAGACCGTGTGAAGCCAAATGGTCCCGAGACCGTATGAAGCCACACGGTCCCAAGACCGAATAAAAGTCAAACGGTCCCGAGACCGTATGAAGCCAAATGGTCCCAAGACTGAATGGAGATCAACCGGTCCCGATACCGTATGAAGCCACACGACCCCAAGATCGAATGAAAGCAAACAGTTTCAAACTGTGAGGACTCAAACGGTCTCCAGACCGAGAGAGTCCAAATAGTCTCCAAACAGTGTGAAAGTTCAAACGGTCTCCAAACCATGTGAAAATACAAACGGTCTCCAAGACCGTTTGGACCCACATGCTCCAAACCATTTAAGGCTAACTCAAAATCCTATAAATAGAACCCAAAGGGTCTTCACAGATCATCAAGTTTCAGATGTCCAAAGGCTGCCTCTATTGTTCTAGAGCCATTCCATCCTTCACCCACTACCCCGAGGCTGCCAGTTTGAGATCCATACTCCAACTCCAAGCTGCTTTCTCTCTCATTGAAAAAGAAGGTGGGAAGAGGAGGATTCATCATCAAGCAAGCTACGAAGTGTGAAGATCGTTGCTCTCTCTCTCCAAGGGGTTGACCTTCCTCCCTCCTTTGTAGAGATGACGCTCTCTCTCTCTCTTATCACCCCCTTCTTTATTCTTTCCATGAGCGAGTAGTCTCATACACTAGGGTGTGGGGAGTAGCCCCGCTACCCATGTTTTCATTTCATACATTGTAATTCTTGAGTTTGCAATAGAAAAACACTATCTTTCCTATTCAACATCAATCGTTTAATGAATGCTACTTGCTTGATTACCAACTTGTGTTTTCTATTATCTGTTATTGCAAATTGTCTATGTTTGTACTTCTAGATTCGAATATTGACTGCTTGTTGGTTCCAGATTGTATGTAGTCACCATACGTTTGGTTCGGTATCTAGGAGCATTTCTAAAGAAGTGGAGTAAACTCACCTCCATCATTGTACTTTCATACTATAAAATGGAATCAGTTGACGTATGGAAGTACAACCCTGACGTGTCGAGGAACACACTTTGTGAGGGGAGTTATGCAAAGTAAGTGACCATTCCTCTGGGGATGGCTGGCATTGTAATACTTCCACATTTCTAGTAGTTAGTTATCCGAAAGGAGGCTAAGCCTACAAAGACTAGTGATTTCTTAACATTGTTTACAACCATAAATTTACTTTCCTGCTTTTACTTTACTTGCACTTAGTTTAAACAACCAAACCAACTCTTTGATCTAAATACCAACTGTTAAGGTATTAAATGAAATTCTAATGTTTTCTATCTTGTTGATCTTAACAAGACCGTTGTCCTGTGGATTCGACCATTAACTATACTACGATAAGACTTCCACATATCCTAGCATACGTGGGTGGAGTTTTTAATCTAGTATAAGCAAGGCTAAACCTAAAAGACTTACTATCTTTAGGATTTTTAGTGGTGCACACAACTCCACGCAAGTGGAAGCTCCATCAAAAATTGGCGACATTGCCGGGGAATGAACCCAGGACACCCGCGTGACAGGCGGGGAGGTACACTGGACAAGGGTGAGGTATCATTTTTTTCAACCCTTCTCCCTCTGCTCTTTTTTTCACTATTGTTTCATCTTTCTTTTCACATTTGGACTTTTTCAATAATTTATTTTCGTACATAAGTATAACATCACTCTAGGAAAAGGTCACCCCCAGCTAAATTTAGAATCAAAGTAGTCCTCAAAAAGCAATAATAGAAAAAGCACTTAGGCATGTAATGGCGAATTAATAAATTACTTTCACACCTGATTTCCATGCTTTTGCTTCAACTCTGCTCCAGACTCTCCACAAGTTAACATCATAACCGAAGCCTGCCAAAACTCTCCCAAGGATGGGAGGGAACCAGGTGAAATCTAAATCAAGGAACCTCGCAAGTGGACCACTAAGTATGAAACCGAAATAAGTGCATGTCAGGAGACTCCAAGAACAGTGTTCTTCTTTTCAAAAGAGGCCTGGCAGCCCAAACAAAATCCCTAAATATCCAACTCCTAAGCCTGTGAGTATAAGAATAAAAGCCAGAGTGTTGAATAAAAACATGAGAGTTGTGCCACTCCTAAGGACCTATATGAAGGACCAATAAGGGTCTCACCCGACCGGTACATTCAGCTACCCTCACAAAGGCAGATGTGTTGCGCACGGTAATGAGATCCTAAGGTCTCTAAATATATGGAAAAAACTGATAAAGGACTCGCCTGACCGGTACATTTAGCTGCCCTCACAAAGGTAGATGTGCCACGCCTGATAGTGAGATCCTAAAAGTTTAGATAAACCCTCCCCCACTAAAAGGGGGAGTTACACATCAGCCTTTAGCCAGCCCTCATGCCTATCTTAGTTTCCAGTAGGTTTTTCAAAGAAGTATAAAACTGATTGGAATTGAAAACATGCACAGAATGCGATCGAGGAAAAGGTGGTCCCAATGCAAGCTACACGATACAGAAGAAATCCGTGATCCACGCAACTCCCAATACCTGAAAGAGTTAGTGCGAGCAGAAGCCCGATAAAACTCTAAGAGATCTCTGGTTTAGAATTGAAGAAAGAGTATGAAAATCTTCACTAAATAAAATCACCTCGCCACTACATGCCTTAGCTCTATCTAGCTTGAGGACAAACTAGACTCTAAGTTAGGGGGGTGATAACCTCCCATTTTGTAATGTTATCTCACTAGTTTTCCTCAGTTTTCCATACTCTTTCTTAGTTAAATTAGATAGAATCTTTAACTTTTTACCTTTTTGTAAATATACCATTAGATTAACTTCTCCTTTTCACTTCTTACAGAAAAGCATAAAAAAATTACAAAACTCTCAAACGGTCCCAAGACTGAATGGAGACCAAACGGTCCTAAGACCATGTGAAGCCAAATGGTCCCAAGACCGTAGGAAGTCAAACGGTCCCAAGACCGTGTGAAGCCAAACGGTCCCAAGACCGAATGGAGATCAACCGGTCCTGAGACTATATGAAGCCACACGGTCCCAAGACCGAATAAAGGTCAAACGGTCCCAAGACCGTATGAAGCCACATGGTCCCAAGACCGAATAAAGGTCAAACGGTCCCGAGACCGTGTGAAGCCAAACAGCCCTGAGACCGTATGAAGCCACATGGTCCCAAGACTGAATAAAAGTCAAACGGTCCCGACACCGTATGAAGCCAAACAGTCCCAAGACCGAATGGAGATCAACCGGTCCCGAGACCGTATGAAGCCACACAACCCAAGATTGAATGAAAGAAAATGATTTCAAACCGAGAGGACTCAAACGGTCTCCAGACTGAGAGAGTCCAAACAGTCTCCAAACCATGTGAAAGTCCAAACAGTCTCCAAACCGTGTGAAAATCCAAACGGTCTCCAAGACTGTTTCGACCCACATGCTCCAAACCGTTTAAGTCTCACTCAAAATCCTATAAATAGAACCCAAAGGGGTCTTCACAGATCATCAAGTTTCAAACATCCAAAGGCAACCTCTATTGTTCCAGAGCCATTCCATCCTTTGCCCACTGCCCCGAGGCTACCGGTCTGAGATCCATACTCCAACTCCAAGCTGCTTTCTCTCTCATCGACAAAGAAGGTGGGAAGAGGAGGATTCATCATCAAGCAAGCTACAAAGTGTGAAGATTGTTGCTCTCTCTCTCCAAGGGGTCGACCTTCCTCCCTCCTTTGTGGAGATGACACTCTCTCTCTTCTCACCCCTTCTTTGTTCTTGCCATTAGCGAGTAGTTTCATACACTAGGGTGCGGGGAGTAGCCCCACTACGCATGTTTTCATTTCATACATTGTAATTCTTGAGTTTGCTATAGAAAAACACTATCTTTCCGGTTCAACATCAATCGTTTAATTAATGCTAGTTGCTTGATCACCAACTTGTGTTTTCTATTATCTGTTAGTGCAAATTGTCTATGTTTGTACTTCTAGATTCGAATATCGATTGCTTGTTGGTTCCAGATTGTGTGTAGTCATCATACGTTTGGTTTGGTATCTAGGAGCATTTCTCAAGAAGTAGAGTAAACTCACCTCCATCGTTGTACTTTCATACTATGAAATGGAATCAGTTGACGTATGAAAGTACAACCTTGACGGGTCGAGGAACACACTTTGCGAGGGGAGTGACGCAAAGTAAGTGACCATTCGTCTGGGGATGGCTGGCATTGTAACACTTCCATGTTTCTCGTAGTTAGTTATCTGAAAGGAGGCTAAGCCTACAAAGATACTAATTTTTTAGACTCTTTTCTTTGCAAGCCAAGTTATTGTGATGCATGTTTTGATCCATGTGTAGTGGTGGTGAAAGCCGATCACATCCTAGTGATTTCTTAACATTGTTTACAACCATAAATTTACTTTCCTGCTTTTACTTTACTTGCACTTAGTTTAAACAACCAAACCAATTCTTTGATCTAAATACCATATGTTAAGGTATTAAATGAATTTCTAACGTTTTCTATCTTATTGATCTTAACAAGACCATTGTCCTGTAGATTCGACCCTTAACTATACTATGATAAGACTTCCATGTATCCTAGCATACGTGGGTGGAGTTTTTAATCTACTATAAGCAAGGCTAAACCTAAAAGACTTACTATCTTTAGGATTTTTAGTGGTCCACGCAACTCCACGCAAGTGGAAGCTCCATAAAAAATTGGCGTCGTTGCCGGGGATAACGGAACGTTTTAATTTCATTTATCATCTTGCTAGTTGGTTAGGGTTTTACACTTTTCCTTTAAACATTACTCTGTATTCTCTTGATTTCATCATATCTACTGCATCATCTGAAAAGTGTGTTTCTTCCTCTACTCAGGTAGAAGACGTGTATGCAACCATCACATAATCTCGGATTCTCCCCTAATCCAGAGTATGACTCTGAGGTAGAGAGAAGTTTCCACCTCTACTCAGGTAGAAGATGTGTATGCAACCATCGCATAATCTCAGATTCTCCCCTAATCCAGAGTATGATTCTGAGGTAGAGAGAAGTTTCCACCGCCACATTAGACTTAATCGTCAAAGAGGTAGACAAATGGCCAAAGATCAATGCCAAGCTGCACTAGTGATGGAAAGGGTCAACACTGCCATAGCAGCCCAGCGAGCGCAACTCATCGTCGACACGCACGCCCAAGTTCAGGCTGAAGTACATGCTGAAGAGCAAGCCCGCATCTGTGCCGAGAATGAAGCTTTCAAGGCTGCTGCTCAACTGTTGGTAAGAAGCAAGCAACTACGGGACTACGCTATTCCCAAGAACTACGAAGACAACCATCCAGTCCAACCACCACTCATCGACACTCCTAATTTTGAGATTAGGACATAATGGATCCAAATAATGCAGGGTATCTCATTCTCTGGAAGTGTCGGAGATGACTGCATGGACCATTTGAAGAGGTTCAAAGCTCTTTGCAGGTTGGTACCACAAGCTGGAACAACCATGGACGCAGTTATGCTCAGACTCTTCAATTTCACCTTGTCTAGAAGAGCACTCAGCTGGTGCAATTCTTTGGATGGGGAACCAATCACCACCTGGGATCCCTTAGAAGAGAAGTTCTTGGAGAAATTCTTCCCCCCTTCACTAACCTACCAAATCATAGGACAAATCAACCAATTCCTTCAACTACCGGTGGAGTCACTGGCTAACTCATGGGAAAGGTTCAAGGAACTCTTGAGGAAATGCCCTCACTGTGGAATCTCACAAAATCAACTCATAGAAACTTTTTATAGGGGAGTAAGTGATGAAATTAAAAATTTCTTAGATTCCTCATCTGGAGGAAACTTTATGAGACAAAACTACAAAGACGCATGGAGAATCGTCACTCTCGGAGTAGAAAATCAATCCAATTGGGAGAGGGAAACCACAGGAGGAGTTTTAAAGGTTTGTAAAGCTGAAGAATCTATGGAAATGAAAGCCATAGCCGAAGCTTTGAAAACCATAGCCAACAAACAACAAGCCCTCGAAGCATCATTTGGCAAGTATGACAGAAAGAAGAACCCCCAATAAGCTAAAGCAGCCACTGGAACTTGTGAGGCCTGTCATACATCAGATCATCCCACATTATCATGTGGTCTCCTATACAATGTAATGATGGATTTGCAACCACCTCAATCACAATATGAGCCAATCATTGAACACCCTGAGGATCAGATGCTAGAAAAAGTAAATTCCATTCATTCCATACCAGGATAAGCTTACTACAACCCAAATCAACTGAGAAATCATCATGGTTTTCAATATGGAAATCCTGTAGGGACTGCTAACCCACAATATAAAACACAAGGTGGATCCTCCAACAGACTACCACCTGGGTTTCAAAACAACTACAACCAAAATTAAGGGAATTTTAGAAACAATTTCTAGAGATCCAACTACCCAAGAAATCCCTCTGCATACTACCAATATACTCACCCTCCTCTGCACCCGCAATTACAACAAACTCAGCTACAACAGCCACAACAACCTCAGTTGCCAGCACCTCAACAACAACCACCTCAAGGGCAGCAACAACTCACTCAATTTCAATAGAAGAATGCCCCACCACAACAGACTGATGAACTGTCCTTGATAAGGCAAATGCTGCAATCACAGCAAACCATGCTGGCTAACCAGCAAGCCCAGCAAAAAGCTGTGGAAACTCAGTTAGCACAGATAGCAGCTCAGCTAAAACCTCTAGTGGGCACTTTCGCTGGCCAGCCATAAGCAAATCCAAGACACGATCAACATAGACCAGAACAATTAAATGATGTTACAACAAGGTCTGATCGTGCTCTTACTAAAGCCTTCTCAGTTAATTAAGAAGACATGGATGTAACTGAAATCATCCCAACAAAAGAATTAGGCCAAGAAGCTGAAGAAAGGAAAGAAAAGGGACAAGGTCCCAAAGAACCATAGGTTCCACAATATAAGCCAAGGATATCCTATCCTGGCAGGATAAAGGAAACCAGACTAGACTCTAGATTCCAGAAATTCAAAGAGGTAATGAAGAAACTTTATGTTGATATTCCTTTTCTCGACGCCCTATCTGAAATATCAGCCCGGTCCAAATATCTGAAGACCCTGCTGTCAAAGAAATATATGACAGAGGAGCATGAAACTGTCAAACTAGCCCAAACCACTTCTGATATTATTCTGAATAAAATGCCGAAAAAATAGAAGGATCCTGGCTCCTTTGGCATATAATGCTCTATTGAGAACACTTCTTGTAAAAAGGGATTGGCCGACTTGGGAGCCAGCATATCAATTATGCCATTTTCCATGTGTAAAAGATTGGGGTTTACTGACTTGTTGCCTACAACAATGACCATCCAGCTCGTTGATTCCACCATTACTGCTCCTCTGGGAATTATTGAAGATATTCCAGTGAGGGTGGGGAGGGACTCTTATGTCCCTTGTGATTTCGTCATTATGGATATAAAAGAAGACCTAAGGTACCCGATAATATTTGGTAGACCCTTCCTCACCACAACTAGAGCATTAATTGATGTCGAGGGTGGCACAATTACCTTGAGGTTGGGTAAAGAAACTGTTTAATTCAGGGTTTTCAAAAGCCTGAAGAGCCCTAGTATCCATGAAGAGGTTTTTCTACTTGAAGCTATTGATAAAATGTCTCAACTCAAGCAAGCAAATCCAGAACTAGCAGATGCCCTAGAGGACACTCTAATAAATTTGGAAGCTGAATTTTCAACCAACGAGTTAGTTCAGCAATGCCTGCAATACTTGGAGCAGGTTGAAAAAGCCCCAGAAGCTACTTTTGAAGAAGTGAAATTTGTCTCCATGTTAGACACAACAGAAGTACCCAAAGCCCCGAAAATGAAAACTCTACCAACTGGGCTCAAACATGTCTTCCTAGATGAAGAAAAATTATGTCCAATTATAATTAGCTCCTCTCTGATTGACGACCAGGAAGAAATGCTTCTCACTGAACTAAGGAAGCACAAGAAAGCAATTGGGTACAAAATGACTGACCTAACAGGAATAAACCCAGCTCTATGCATGGATAAACTACCTATGATAGAAGAGTTCAAACCCTTGAAGGAGCACCAGAGAAAACTGAACCCAAATCTGAAGGAGGTAGTTCGCCTCGAGGTTCTTAAACTCTTGAAAGCGGGTATCATCTATCCAATTTTTGACTCTCAGTGGGTTAGTCCGGTCCAAGTGGTCCCTAAAAAGGGGGACCACTATTGTCTTAAATGATAAGAATGAATTAGTACCTACAAGGACCGTTACTGGTTGGAGAATGTGCATTGATTATAGAAAATTGAACAAATCAACAAGGAAAGACCATTTTCCCTTACCCTTACTTGACGAAGTCCTTGAGCGGCTAGCCCACCAAATTTTTTTCTACTACCTCGACATTTTCAGTCCCACCCTTTTCATCGGAAATATCGCCACCCTTCTCACATACATCATCCACCACCACCCCAACACTGTTGGTGACCCCATCTACAGTCACCATGCAATTCACGCATCCATCCATAGCATCTCTTCTGCAAGGCACTTCCACCCTTCCACCTCGACCCCAACCCCCTCACCCTTCCACCACTGGGGTCCCCTTTACAAATGTTGATGAGGAATTCAGCCATCAATTTGACGCTATCTGAAACCTCCTCACCGACCCCTCCAACATAATACAATCTATTTTCTATTGTGTGAAGGGTCTTACTAAATAGGTCACCAGGATCGACGAGCAAAACCACGCCTTACCAAGCATCCTCTCAAGTATCCACCAATGGAAGGAAGTATCGGCCACGCAACTCGAACACATCGACGACCGCATACAACAACTACCACAGTTGGTGCTTGAGGTGAAAAGCCAGCAAGCAGCGTTGGCTCAGAAAGTTGACAGGATCTCTGTGCAGACCCAACCTCTGCCTGAAACCTTGTGTGAGCTTCAGCAACAACAAACTACTTTTGGCACGTGCTTGGACGACATCAACAAAACCCTCACACACATCGTCCACTGCCACGAAGAATCGTCGAACGAAGAAATAATTCAGCTACGTGCACAAGTGACATACCTTTCTGCACAACTCTTTTCTGCTAAAACACGTTATTCAGATCTTAAAGAAACCCATGACGCACTGCTCGAAACACATGAGCATTTTCAAGTGGCATTTGACGAGCTACAAGCTATCCACCGGCAGTGCAAGAAAACAATGATAAAGAAAACAACATATACGGCGACAAACGATGATGAAGATGAAGACGACGAGGATTTTGATTCCTCGACTGACTCCAATAATGATACTCCCTCTTCAGGAGACAAACCTGATGACCCAGGACATGCTGGGGAGGGAACCAACTGAGGAGCAGAACCTTCAAAGAAAGCAGATGACAAAGACCACCACGAAGGGGGAAACGATCCCAAATCACATGATCACGATAAAAACATTAACATGTTATATGGGGATAAGTTCCTCGACTACTCAACCATGGGTTCTCTGGGGGAAACAGTCAAAGAAGCAGCCTTTGCTGAGTTCCAACAATGTATATTGGGAACCAGCACAAGTCAACCAACATCAAACATTCCACAACACTCCACCCCAGAGTAATCTTCACCCCTTCCCCCAGACCATGATGAGGAAGACAGAGTGAGTCTAGACACAGATATTGGACTCGACTCTGCTTCTAAATCAGAACAAGATGAGGATATGCAACATTATATGGACAACTTAGTGCAGACTTCTCCTCCACCTCTGCAAGAGCTTCTTCCACTGCCACCTCTACCTAAGATGATGCACGACCTATACATGGTGGCCATCTCTACCCTAGATGTCTAGGATATCTTCATCCTAAACACTATCGTATATGATGCCAAGGAGGGGGGACATCATCTACACAAATATAAAAACTAAGCATAATTTGACACACAAAGATTTCCGCACCATCCTTCGACCTCAATCAACAGTGAAGATGGCAATCTTCCGTGTCCTTCTTGCCAACTCTATCGAAATATATAGAAGCTCAAAGTGATCGTAGTCAGTTTTCAACGCTTCACCAGCTCTGGTTATGAGCCTATTATATAAAGATTTATGCAATAAATTAATAGAGCGGTTGTGCATTGGGATCGCTCGAAAGGTGCGATATCTCACGGTCCCCTTTCAAGTTTTCGACCACTAGCTGCTTATGATCGTTGACACCGTGGCCCGCGATGCCAAGGTGTACAACTTTTGTGCCAGTGAACTAAAGGCCAGAACAATCAATTTTGCTGGAGAAGAAGCCAGAGAGGCAAGATGCATCCCCTTCCAGCTTCTCAAACTAATTTGGGCTGCCTGCCCTTCTCTCAAGAATGGTTGGAACCAACCTTAGTTCCAAATCATCACTCCACAAGTCCAAGACACTGACAGATCTGGGGATTGCGCCTTCTACACTATACGCCACATACAAGTGCTTAATCAACA
This sequence comes from Alisma plantago-aquatica, assembly GCA_963693085.1. Lineage (NCBI taxonomy): Eukaryota > Viridiplantae > Streptophyta > Magnoliopsida > Alismatales > Alismataceae > Alisma > Alisma plantago-aquatica. The sequence goes on from OY856415.1 coordinate 515,774,019, forward strand.
AACCTCCTTCACCAAGCTGGCCATAGAAGATTTTCACTCAGTATGAGGGCATTACGTCATGGAACTCATACGTGATAGAAGGTTCTTCAAGGACCTGACTATGGCGCCAGACAAAGTCCCTCGCTACCTTTTCTCGACCATCCAACGTCCACAAAGGAGACCTTTCTGACAAACGTTAACGGAGTTGGAGACAAAACAACAACCCGCCACGGTCCCTGAAAAAAGACAATGGGACCCTTACACTTTTGATTTGGAGGACGATACCAGAGACATCGAATTGATATTAGGGGCCACCATCAACAGATCTTCCACACAAATGGTGCCCCTACCTACCATACAACCAACTTTTCCTAACTTTGACCTTGCAGCTTGCAAGAATCTTTCCGACAATGAACTCCAACTCATCATGTCTAGGCTATATGCCGAAAAAGATGAGCTCATTTTTCTAGCTAGAGATATTCTAGTCATGGCAGATACCCTCTGTGAAACTGTACAATTACAAGGATTTCTATCCATGAGCCTGATGACTGCTTATCAATTTCTCCTCGGACGGAACCACCCTACGGTTTACATGGCGTCTGCTTACATGAAGGATGACCTACTAAAGATAAAAAACATTGAAACCACAGAGGCGCTTATCTCTTTTCTCCAGCATACAACTCTGAAATTCATTATGCTTCCTTTCCTTCACTCAGAGCACTGGATGTTACTGGTGAAAAACTTCCTGAAGGAACAACAATCATCTATAACAGTTCCAACAACCAATTTGATCCTACCCAAAACCAGTATAGTGTCATAGCTAACACACCCACGGAGAAGGTGGAAAAGGAATGTGCTGATAAACTACATGATCTTTTAAGTAAGCACACAAAGGCGTACGATAAAGAACACTTTTATCGCCCCACCTTCATCCACAGATGCCCCCAGCAGCTATGAGAATCTAATGACTGTGGTTTCCACATCCTCTACTGGATGTACACCCTCGCTATTCTTGGAAGACCAATAGAAGACATGACGGACGTGGATTACCACGCTCTACGTGGAAAGTTCACAGCTAATCTTCTCTGAACGTATGGAGCTAACAAAGGACTAACAGAAGCCTAATGCCCTTGTCCATGTACTTCTCAACCTATCACTTTAACACTTTGAGGATAGAGCGAGTGATAAGTTAGGGTGGGAGGTACACTGGACAAGGGTGAGGTATCATTTTTTTCAACCCTTCTCCCTCTGCTCTTTTTTTCACTCCTGTTTCATCTTTCTTTTCACATTTAGACTTTTTCAGTAATTTCTTTTTGTACATAAGTATAACATCACTCTAGGAAAATGTCACCCCCAGCTAAATTTAGAATCAAAGTAGTCCACAAAAAGTAATAACAGAAAAAGCACTTAGTCATGTAATGGAAAATTAATAAATTACTTTCACACCCGATTTCCATGATTTTGCTTCAACTCTGCTCCAGACTCTCCACAAGTTAACATCATAGCCGAAGCCTGCCAAAACTCTCCCAAGGATGGGAGGGAACCAGGTGAAATCCAAATCAAGGAACCTCGCAAGTGGACCACTAAGTACGAAACCGAAATAAGTGCATGTCAGGAGACTCCAAGAATAGTTTTCTTCTTTTCAAAAGAGGCCTGGAAGCCCAAACAAAATCCCTAAATATCCAACTCCTAAGCCTGTGAGTATAAGAATAAAAGCCAAAGTGTTGAATAAAAACATGAGAGTGGTGCCACGCCTAAGGACCTATATGAAGGACCAATAAGGGTCTCACCCGGCCGGTACACTCAGCTGCCCTCACAAAGGCAGATGTGTCACACACGGTAATGAGATCCTAAGGTCTCTGAATATATGAAAAAGCAGATAAAGGACTCATCCGGCCGGTACATTTAGCTGCCCTCACAAAGGCAGATGTGCCGCGCCCAGTAGTGAGATCATAAAAGTTTAGATAAACCCTCCCCCACTAAAGGGGGGAGTTACACATCAGACTTTAGCTAGCCCTCATGCCTATCTTAGTTTCCAGTAGGTTTTTCAAAGAAGTATAAAACTGATTGGAATTGAAAACATGCATAGAATACGATCGAGGAAAAGGTGGTCCCAATGCGATCTATGCGATACGGAAGAAATCTGTGATCCACGCAACTCCCAATACCTAAAAGAGTTAGTACCAACAAAATCTTGATGAAACTCTAAGAGATCTCTGGTTTAGAATTGAAGCAAGAGTATGAAAATCCTCATTGAATAAAATCGCCTCGCCACTGCATGCCTTAGCTCTATCTATCTTGAGGACAAGCTATACTCTAAGTTAAGGGGTGATAACCTCCCATTTTGCGATGTTATCTCACTTGTTTTCCTCAGTTTTCCATACTCTTTCTTAGTTAAATCTCACCCCCCATTTTGCGATGTTATCTCAATAGTTTTCATCAGTTTTCCATACTCTTTCTTAGTTAAATTAGATAGAATCTTTAACTTTCTACCATTTTGTAAATATACCATTAGATTAACTTCTCCTTTTCACTTCTTACAGAAAAACAAAAAAAAATTACAAAACTCCCAAACAGTCCCAAAACCGTGTGAAGCCAAACGGTCCCAAGACCATAGGAAGTCAAACGGTCCCGAGACCGTGTGAAGACAAATGGTCCCAAGACTGAATGGAGATCAATCGGTCCCGAGACCGTATGAAGCCACACGGTCCCAAGACCAAATAAAGGTCAAACGGTCCTAAGACCGTATGAAGCCACACGGTCCCAAGACCGAATAAAGGTTAAACGGTCCCAAGACCATGTGAAGCCAAACGGTCCCGAGACTGTATGAAGCCACACGGTCCCAAGACCAAATAAAAGTCAAACGGTCCCGAGACCGTATGAAGCCAAACGGTTCCAAGACCGAATGGAGATCAATTGGTCCCGAGACCGTATCAAGCCACACAACCCCAAGATCGAATGAAAGCAAACAGTTTCAAACCGAGAGGACTCAAACGGTCTCCAGACCGAGAGAGTCCAAACGGTCTCCAAACTGTGTGAAAGTGAAAACGGTCTCCAAACTGTGTGAAAATTCAAACGGTCTCCAAGACCATTTGGACCCACATGCTCCAAACCGTTTAAGGCTCATTCAAAATCCTATAAATAGAACCCAAAGGGGTCTTCACAGATCATCAAGTTTTAGACGTCTAAAGGCTTCCTCTATTGTTCAGAGCCATTCCATCCTTCGCCCACTGCCCCGAGGTTGCCGATCTGAGATCCATACTCCAACTCCAAGCTGCTTTCTCTCTCATCGACAAAGAAGGTGAGAAGAGGAGGATTCATCATCAAGCAAGCTATGAAGTGTGAAGATCTTTGCTCTCTCTCTCTAAGGGGTCAACCTTCCTCCCTCATTCGTGGAGATGACGCTATCTCTCTCTCTCTTCTCACCCCCTTCTTTGTTCTTGCCATGAGCGAGTAGTCTCATACACTAGGGTACGGGGATTAGCCTTGATACCCATGTTTTCATTTCATACATTGTAATTCTTGAGTTTGTAATAGAAAAATACTATCTTTCCGGTTCAACATCAATCGTTTAATGAATGCTAGTTGCTTGATCACCAACTTGTATTTTCTATTATCTGTTAGTGCAAATTGTCTATGTTTGTACTTCTAGATTTGAATATCGACTTCTTGTTAGTTCCAGATTGTATGTAGTCACCATACGTTTGGTTCGATATCTAGGAGCATTTCTCAAGAAATGGAGTAAACTCACCTCCATCGTTGTACTTTCATACTATGAAATGGAATCTGTTGACGTATGAAAGTACAACCTTGACGGGTCAAGGAACACACTTTACGAGGGGAATGATGCGAAGTAAGTGATCATTCGTTTGGGGATGGTTGGCATTGTAACACTTCCATATTTCTCGTAGTTAGTTATTCGAAAGGAGGCTAAGCCTACAAAGATACTAACTGTTTAGACTCTTTTCTTTGCAAGCCAAGTTATTATGATGCATGTTTTGATCCATGTTTAGTGGTGGCGAAAGCCGATCACATCCTAGTAGTTTCTTAACATTGTTTATAACCATAAATTTACTTTCCTGCTTTTACTTTACTTGCACTTAGTTTAAACAACCAAACCAACTCTTTGATCTAAATACCAACTGTTAATGTATTAAATGAAATTCTAAGGTTTTCTATCATGTTGATCTTAACAAGACTGTTGTCCTATGGATTCGACCCTTAACTATACTATGATAAGACTTCCACGTATCCTAGCATACGTGGGTGGAGTTTTTAATCTAGTATAAGCAAGGCAAAACCTAAAAGACTTACTATCTTTAGGATTTTTAGTGGTGCACGTAACTCCATGCAAGTGGAGGCTCCATCAGTAGGAAGGAGTAGCCTCTGTGCGATGATGTGCTAACATCATGGTGCTCTCCTTCTCTCCTAAGGATGGTGACGACTATGGTTTACGCATGTGAGAGTAAACTGAAAAGCATCTCTCAATATCTAGTAAGGATATCATACGTCAAACCCCTTTAAATAGGAGATGAAAGAAAATGGGTTTCCTAACTCGTTGGTAAATAGAAAGACTACATTAATTAAAATGCTCATGGATTAATTAGAATATTCTATAATTAATTGATTAACCATATAATTATATTAATTGATTAATTAATATATGACTCCTTGCAATTTCTCGAGATAGCTCTATGGGCATACATACCAACAACCCAAATGTTTAGTTATTGAGTTTAAGGGATGACACAGTTAACTAAAATAAATATATTCTTATTAATATAGTACATGTATACTCTTAAGGCATGACAAACACATATATTTATCATCATCATCATCTAAGCCTTAGTCCCAACTATGTTGGGGTCGGCTGCATAGATCCTTTATTTCCATTCATCTCTATCATGGGCCATATTCTGGTTGAGATGTAGAGATTCAAAATCTCTCTTTTTAAGCGCATCCCATTTTATTTTAGGTCTTCCTCTTCTTCTATTTATTGTGCTTGACTCAATAGCATTACTTCGTATAGGCACATTTGTCGGTCTATGTTGCACATGTGCGTACCATCTAAGTTGGTCCTAGCGCAACTTGTCCTCAATGCTCACGATCTCCATTTTATTCTTGATATAATCATTTCTCAAGCGATCTTTTATTGTCTTCCCACACATCTATTTCAGGATATACATTTCAGCCACGTTCATCTTGTTAAGACCTTGTTTCTTCACCGCCCAACATTCACTCCCATAGAGCATGACTGGTGTATAGCTGTTATATAAAACTTACTTTTTAACCTGAGAGGGATCTTATGATCACATTAAACTCCAGTTGCACTCCTCCATTTCAACCATCCTACAATGATCCTATGAAAAACATCATTTTGGACATCCCCATCTAGTTTAATAATAGAACCCACATATTTATCAAATAACTAAATTGCTATTGTGTAGTGCATATAATACAAAATTACAAAGTCTGAAGGCCAAGATCAATATATTTATGATATTTTTCTGTCAATAGAAAACAAGTAGTGTATTGTCATTTATGTTCATGAGCATATAGTATGTTACACATTTTATATTCAATTGCATCAATTCTATGATTTTTATGTCATTTTGGTGTACTAGATAATGATAAGAATATGTTGGAGTAGCAATTTCTTACGTTCAGTGATACAATATAGTACATTTATGGTGGCATATGCACTATTTAAAACATCTATATCATTTAATTTTTTGATTTTAAATTTATGTTAGTTTGTTATTTTTGTTATAATTTTATATCAAAACAAATTAATAGGTATTATATTGTGCTTGACACCAAATACAATAGATGGTTTCTACTATTTTCCAATTTTTTATTTAAATTATTAATGAACCAATCTATTTTTAGTTGTAGTGCAAAAATTAGCATCACTTTTATATTGTATACATTATACGAAAAGCTACATATAACATACAAATTGATTTTTTGAATTTGAGTGTATTATTTATCCACCTACTTAATTCTTTTTAATCTAGACAAGGGGCAGAGCCATGAGGGGGCAAGCTTGGGCCATGGGCCCCCCAAAAAATAAAATTTTTAGTTTATATATATATATATATATATATATAAGTTTATAAGTCAATATAAAATATATGTAACTAGAACAAGGAGAAAACAACAACTCACAATGGCATAGTGGTCTTTCCTATGATGTTGGCAATATATATATATATATATATATATATATATATATACACACACACACACACACATATATATATATATATATATATATATATACACACACACACACACACGTTAACAACACAATCAAGAGAAAAAAAGGTAGTGGTGCAGTGGCACAATTTGCATTGTTAAAACTATAGCTAGCAGGTTCAACACTCTTTGAACCTATATTTTCATTTTTCTCACAATGTGTGCGGAAGAATTATTGCAATAATTACATAAACAAACCATCATTAAACAAAGCCATCATAACAAGAAATAAAATTTTTTTGATAATTCAACACTAAGCACTGACAATATAATCTTTTTTGGCCCCTTCAATGTTGAAATCCTGACTCCGCTACTGACCTAGACTTGCAAGACCCACATCCATAACCAAAGAAAACCAAACTCATCCACCAGTTTATCAACGTTATACTTGTAATAGGTGACTTGTATACTTTGGTATTTTTTACATGTCATGGAAAGAATATTTCATGATAGTAATGTAAATACGAACATAGAGAAAATAATGCAGTGAATAGGTCGGAGCATAGAATGAATGAAGTCTTATAAGATAGCTCATGGGGGATCCAAAATTCTATCACAGGGGGGCTGAGTTACATGATTAGTGAGAAATATTGACTATAGATATACATGAGGAAAATAATACTTATTTTGAAAAAAAAAATACACCTAAGATAATATAGCATTATCTTCAACATACAAAAATAAGCTATTTGTAAAAAGAAATCTAACATAAATGGCATGATAAAATTCACTATATCAAAAATAATAAATTTGTTTAAATGTCTAAGGTCATGAATAACATGTTATTAATTTGACTATTTCTTTCAGATTAAAAAACTAGTTGATCAATAATATAATCATAATTCACGGTCGAAGAATAGAATTTCTAAGATCTCTCCCTGAGCTCCCGGGTTGTCGTCTGCGGCGACGCACGCGGCGACTAGGGTTTTGGTAGCAGTGGTAGCCACCCCCCTAAGCGGGTTCATCCCGACTTTTTTACTCTTGCAGGTCCAAGTTTCGGCTGTGGGTGTTTGATCCTACTCGAGGGTTCTTGCTCTGTGAATCGGATGGCAGACTTTCTTGCAGAGCAGTGTGAGAGACTGAGGATAACGGACGAAGAACAGGTTGTGGCAGAGATCGAAGAAGAGGTGGATCGGGGAGTGGCTGATCATGTGGAGCTAGCGCTGATTGGCCGTATCTTCACTGATCACGTCTATAACTTTGGGGCAATGAAGAAAACCCTAGCGCAGGCTTGGGGTTTGACGAGTGGAGTAATGTTATGGTCGATTGATGCTTCAACCTTTGCGATTCAATTTACCCATTGGAAGGATAAACAGAAAGTGATAGAAGGTGGTCCCTGGAACTTTGATAACAAGATCTTGCTGTTGAAGGAGGTAGATCCGACGGACCAACCGGGGAGGATACGTTTCACAGAGTGCCAAATATGGGTGCGGCTATACAATGTGCCGCTAGGGTTCCGGGCAGAAACGTCGATCAGGAGGATTGCGGAGAATGTAGGACGAGTGATCAAACTGGACTGTGATGAGTTGGGATGGGAGACTTTTCCGATAGTCTGGGTGGGAATTGACGTGAACAAGCCGTTGAAGAGGTTCCAGCGAGTAAGGGGGCGTGACGGAGCAATAATAGAGGTTGAGTTGAAATATGAACGTCTTCCATCGTTCTGCTACATCTGCGGCAAGATGGGACATGTAGACAAAGATTGCGGCGAATACGATGACGAAGAGGAGAACCAGCGGGGCTGGGGATCCTGGCTCAAGGCGTCGCCGCGGCGACCGCGAATTCCGGTGGAGGAGGAGCTGCTCGGTGGGTCTCGATCGAGATTAAAGCGGGGGTTGTTCTTCCAAACTCGGAGCGGTTCATAAGCATCGGCCTCCGACACGACGTCCGGAAGGCAGACGGCGGCAGCGTCTGCGGAAGAGACACAATCTACAAACTGGGAAGGCTTCCAAGATCAAGGAGGGGAGGTAGCGATGGAGGTGACATAGGAGCAGGGGGAGGTGCGGGGGACGGAGGTGCCTTTGAACGTGAATAGCATAGAGGGCAGTAAGCAGCCAGCACGGGTTCGACGGACGTCTAGCTCGACGAGTCAGTTGAATCTTGACATTCAGCAACAGGGGGCGCGGAACGATGGATTGGCAGATTTGGAGGTGCAGGTTCTTACAGCGAGAAAGTTAAGCAGCATGAAGGTCCAGGAGGGTACGGTACAGAGAAAGCAGTCCGTGGGCAACGATAAAACACAGGACTTTGAGGCCACGGCTCGGGGGGTAAGGGAAGATGCATCACACAAACAATGGCCATCGCCGGTTGAGGAGAGAACTGGGGGAGCGGTACCGGTTCGTCCAGGGAGGAGGGTGACCAGAGTTGTCCTACCCAACGACCTGTGCATGTTCCCAGGGAAGGAAGGAGAGGCAATGGAGAAGCAGTGGAGGAAAGCAAAAGAACAGAAGAGGCTACGGCTCCGATCAAAGGGAGCAAAGAAGCTAGGGCACGAGCACAATGCAGAGAGTTATGTGGCCAGGGAAAAGGGGCAGGTGACCACGAGGTTGGGGGCTTCAAAAAGACAAAGGGAACCGGAGGTAGATGATAAACAGGTTCTGCTATTACAAAGTATCGATGGACATCATCAGGCAGTAGAGAAAACAAAGAAATTAAAAAGGGGAAGTCTGAGCATATCTATCCCAGATGAGTCGGCTTTGGGTGTAAACCACCAAGTAGCGGGTGTTGGGCCAACCCAACCCCGTGAACAGCAATGAAAATCCTCAGCTGGAACTGCCAGGGTCTGGGTCGCCCGACAGAGGTACAAGCCCTTTGGGAGTTATGTCGGAGGGAAAGACCCAACATAGTTTTCGTCATGGAAACTATGCTTGATGATAAATCTTTAGAAAAGATAAAAAGAAGTTGTAGGTTTGTCGATGGCATGTGTCTGTCGAGCACTGGGAGGGCAGGCGGGCTGGGTTTCTGGTGGCGGGAGATTGAGGTGGAGGTCACTGGTTTTTCTGCGAGGCATGTGGAGTGCAAGGTGGTGGATAATTCTATTGGCTATGAATGGCACGCGGGTGGTATCTATGGATGGTCGGCGCAAGCTGAAAAACACAGAACATGGGATTTGATGCGACAGATCCGAGGTAGGTATGGTGAGCCGATGGTCCTATTTGGAGATCTGAATGAGATTACTAGCAATGAAGAAAAGAGGGGTGGCCCGATGAAACCAAACAGGTTTATGAAGTTGTTTCGGGATGTGATAGATGACTGCACTCTTCTTGATATGGGGTATTCCGGCAACACGTTCACTTGGAGGAGAGGTCTATCTGTAGAGACGCTTGTGGAGGAGAGGTTGGATAGGTTCCTGGTGAGTGAAGGATGGAGGGAAAAATATTCGGGTAGTTGGGTCCACCATCTTCCGTTCTATCAATCTGACCATGCACCTATCATTCTTTCGGCTTTGGTAGGGGATGAAAGACAGCATAAGAGACAGTCCATATTTTTCTTTGAACCTATGTGGCTGTCCAAGGAAAGTTGTGAAACTACAGTGACAAATTCATGGGAGGCATACACTGGTATGGATCTCAAGGATAAATTAAAGGGTGTTAGTGAAGACCTGGCTACATGGGCTGATGTCAAGTTTGGAGATATAAAAAAGAAGATCAAAAATACCGAGAAAAGGCTAGGGGAGGAGCAGAGGAAATGGTCGGATGGTAGAGTGCTACAAAGATGTGATGAGCTATCCAGAGATCTGGAAAAATTACACAAGGAAAATGAAGCTTTTTGGTGTGCTAGAGCCCGAATCAAGGAGATGAAGGAAGGAGATAGTAATACTGCATATTTCCACCATAAAGCGTCCCAAAGGCTGAAGAAAAACACGATTGTTGGGCTTAAAGACTCCCATGGAATATGGAAAACAAAAGATAAAGATATCTTGGGCATCATTGAAGATTTCTATCAGGACCTTTTCACATCTTCCAACCCGGAGGATATGAAGGCTGCGGTGGCAGGTATAAAAACCATGGTAAGCAATACTATAGCAGATACGTTGGAAAGGGATATCTCGGATGAAGAAGTGAAGAAAGCAGTTTTCCAGATGCATCCTAATAAAGCGCCTGGCCCGGATGGTTTGAAACCCATGTTTTACCAGAAATTTTGGCAGATAGTGGGTAAGGATATCTCAAATTACATCAAGGGGTGGTGGAAAGGTGATTATTCTTGCAAGGAGTACAATGATACCTTGGTAGTGCTGATCCCGAAGATTAAAAAACCAAGGGTGGTTGCTGATTTTAGGCCTATTAGCCTATGTAATGTCTTGTATAAAATAGCTACAAAGGTGCTTTCCAATCGTCTCAAGCCATTCATGGATAGTATCATATCTGAACATCAAAGTGCATTCATACCGGGTAGATTGATCACGGACAATGCCTTAATTGCTTTTGAGTGTTTCCATGCTATGAAACGAGGGAGGGGAGGAAAGAAAGGACACATTGCTTTGAAGCTTGATATGATGAAGGCCTATGACAGAATTGAATGGAAGTTTCTGAAGAGGGTAATGGAAAAATTTGGGTTTGGAAGTCGGTGGTGTGATAGAGTGTTGGACTGTGTTTCTTCGGTCTCTCACACGTTCATGGCCAACGGGGAAAGATCAAACACCTTCCAGCCTTCACGAGGACTTCGCCAGGGTGACCCGCTCTCTCCCTATCTTTTTATTCTATGTGCAGATGCTTTCTCTACACTTTTAAACCTCGCGGTATCTACGAATACCATTCATGGTATGAGTGTGTGCCGCGGGGCCCCCCGGATCTCACATCTGTTTTTTGCAGATGACAGTATTCTTTTTGCTAGAGGGACAAGGAATGAATGCCTGAAAATAGCTGAAATAATCAGCCAGTATGAACAGGCATCGGGTCAAAAGGTCAACCTCACCAAGTCCGAAATTACATTTAGCAAGAAGATACCAAGAAGCAAAAAAGATGAGTTGCGGGATCTGATGGGAGTCAAAGAGGTGGACAAGCAGACATCTTATTTGGGTCTACCTGCTGCTATTGGGAGGTCTAAGAAAAAAGTGTTCGAGTATATCATCGGAAGAGTGGGAAAAAAACTACAAGGATGGAAGGAGCGTCTTTTATCCAAACCGGGAAAGGAGGTGCTTATCAAGGCTGTGGTGCAGGCTATCCCTACATATGTAATGAGTGTGTTCCAATTACCAACGGGGATCATTGAGGAGATCAATTCTATGGTGGCCAGATTCTGGTGGAGGGCGAAAGCGGGGGAAAGGAAGATTTCGTGGCTATGTTGGGAGGGGCTGTGCAAGCCGAAAAGGGAGGGAGGAATGGGCTTCAGAGACATGAAGACGTTTAACCAAGCATTGTTGGCACATCAGTTATGGAGATTGCTCACCAAACCAGATTTATTGGCGGCTAGAGTTCTGAAGGCTATGTACTTTCTGAATGGAAATATTCTGAAAGCTCGACTGGGTCTCATTCCAAGCTACACGTGGAGAAGTCTATGGGGCGAAAAATCTCTTTTTCTGCATGGATTCATGTGTAGTATTGGAAGTGGACGGGCACGGACATATGGGAGGATAGATGGCTGCATGGAGATGAGGGGGATCTTTCACATTACAGATCGGAGGAGGCTACAGAGGTGAGCATGGTTAGCGAGTTGATGGTGGAGGGACGAAAAGAATGGAACGTGGACAGGCTTCTGGATATCTTCCCTAGGCATGTGGCTGCTTTGATAAGGGAGATTCCACTTCCTATTACTGAGCAGGAAGACGGCATTTTTTGGTGGCCAAATACAAAGGGTTTCTTCACTGTCCGTTCGGCTTATTGGTTGGGGAAGTTGGGAGGAGTATCTTTGAGGGAAAGGAACAGGGTGGTACCGCACGACCTGTGGAGACTGATATGGGGAAGGAGGTGGCCGCCAAAACTTTCACACTTTCTATGGCGCATTGCTACGGGGAGCCTAGCAACACGCAGCAGGCTTAGAGACAGACATGTTACGGATGATGAGGTTTGTCCAATCTGTGCTCAACAGGAGGAAACTATCCAACACATGTTATGTTACTGCTCGGGGGCGGAAATAGTGACGAGGGAGAGCTGGTTGCAACCTATGCAACGCTTGGGAAGCATGCAAAACTTACACGACGATCTCTTGGAGCTGCTTAGAAATAGCACGGAGGAAGAGAAGGATGAGATAGTGGCAGTTTGGTGGACCATATGGACGTGCCGAAACAACAAAATCTTCCAAGACGAGCCCCCTTTTCCGAGGCCTATCCTGCAGTCATACCGAGCAATGATAGCGGACTATCAGTGCTACAAGTGGGGAAGGGATGAAGGACAGCTAGAGACCGATAGTAGGGGACGGCGGACCGACGAGGAGGTTGGTGGAGCTGCTGCGCGGACACTGCAGGCGGACGGGCGGGAGAGTGGCTGTGTCTTCGTCCACGTCGACGCAGCGGTGAAGTCGGACGGGCGGTGTGCGGTAGGTGGTGTGATTCGGGGGATGGATGGAGTGTTCATGGGTGCAACACAAAGGTGCATGAGAGCTGATTGGTCGTCGGACGTTGCGGAGGCTATGGCTGCTAGAGAAGGAATTCTTCTTGCTCGAGATACGGTGCCACCAGAGAACCATATCTACCAATGTTCGGATTCCCTGAATGTGATAAACGCCTTGAAGAACACGGAAAAATACTCCGGTTGCCTTGGTTTGCTGGCTGCGGATATTCGTAGTGTAGCTTCCTTTTTCCTTTCTTGTAGTTTTATTCATGTAAAACGAGCACAAAACTCTTTGGCTCATCTCATTGCTCAGGATGCTCTTCTTTCTGGCGGGAAGATCTCTAGACGGGCTTCTTTGCCTGTTCTTTGGAGGGAAGCAGCCGAGAATGATGTATTCTTTGTTCCTTGATTTCGAATGAATGAAAGTGTCCGACTTCAAAAAAAAATCATAATTCACGGTCACTTGATTAATGCAATATGAATTGATAATACATGGGAAAATACCAATTATATAAGAAATGGGAATAAACTCATCTTTTAAGTGGAGAACAAGCATTAAAATATAACATGACACCGTTTCGTAGATGGTGTCATACTGGAAGTCCCAAAAAAATGTGGCGATCAAATCTTATACTATAAAAGATATTAGTATGATGTATTAGGTATATTATAAGATCTTGACACAATGATCAGTATGAAGGAAACATTAGAAAGAAAAAAGAAGAAAAATATTTAATGTGGTTGTATAAACAACATATGATGGAGAAGGAAATTGGAAAATGAAAAGTGAAGAGAACGAAGAGGAAAGATCCATACATATTTTTTATTTAAAAGTTAAAGAAGAGAGGAAATGAAAGAAACACTTATATATTTTTATTGACTACAATTTTACATGTCATCCTTATTTTTCTCTCTCCATTTTATTAAAATTATATATACAACATGGCTTTTCTTACTTTTTTTTCTCCTTACCTCACATTTTACATATTTCTCCTTTTTTACCTTATGCCAATCAATTGTTTTCTACCCTTTTATAAAAAGAAATATTGTCATTATCTACTCATGTTCTTGTAAATTTGTGATAATTATTATTTGGCTTAAACTTATAATATCTAAATGTTATGTAATATTTTTTTAAATACTATGTAACAATAGATATTATTTGGATCTATTTCTATATAGTAATATGGATCTTTTCTTAATTTGAGAGTGATTGACTAATAAATATTTGAAAATATATATATAAAAATAGAAGGTGATTAGTTGTGTATGTATGGTTATTATTTTTTCCAATGGTGTATAATTACAATTGAGTGAACTTACTAAATTTGTAGCTAAAATTGTTTGCCAATTAATAAGTCAATTGTATTGCATTTGATTCTAATTAATAAGTCAACATGATGCATGATATATTTTTATAAGCTTCATTTTATATAATTAATTTCCATCTTTTAAGGGTACATGTCCCCTAGTCTTTATAGAGATCCTCTTTCATATATGGTAGGGGAGACAATTTGTACAGGGGAGATAATTTGTATAAGTATTAACACAATCAATATAAAATTATCAAATAAATATTAGTAGGAGAAAAATTAAAGATATAATTTCTTAAACTCATAATTGATGGCATTTATATTAGAACTATAAATTTTATGATTTGTGAGAAGATAAGGCACACGATCTATAAATATATTAAGTTTAATTACTAATTGGTTTATCCAAAGAAGAATGATAAGATCAGGGGCGGAACCAGCTGTTACTGTCCGAGGGGGCCAATTACACAAGATATAGATATTACTTTTCATCATAGAAATCTAAGCACTATGTTTATGCAAATTTGATTTTAAAAAGAGTTTTATTAGACATGAAAGTGTCTTCTCACAAATTTAAATACCTTTTGAAGGACATATAAATGCACTAAGAAAACTTCAAAAATAACATTATATCCTTATGAGTATGTTTTATGTGGAAAATAAGATATTTAAAAATTTCTAGAAAATAGTAAATAGAGGATTCAAAACCGTCATTGTCTTTTAGTTAATAGAAAGATTATTCACCTACCAATGTAAAAACGTTTTTCAAATTGAATTTATGAAGGAAGATGACTCGTGCCGTCTAGTCATTAATGCATTGCCAAACCACCGTGTTCCATCAACCAAGCCAAGAACTTTCTTGTAATAAAATTTTGACTGATTATAAGAAAGTAGAGAAACTTGTACCTTCTAGTTTTGAATTGGGTAGTGCGATCTTGTCTACTCGTTTGAAAACTAAGATGTCACATTGAGTAAAAAAAATTACTTCCTTTCATTAGACTACCCACTTGAAACGACATCCAACTAGCAACATGGTCGTCGTCGTCAAGTGAGAAAAGACAAACAAACTATTAACTTGATTGTGGTTACAAGAAAAAATAAAGTTAAATTGGTAGTGTCTCTACTGTAAAAATCTAAATGCTTTAGATAAGATTCTTCTTAACATCAATATAATTGTTAGTTGATCCACCTTTACCTAGTCTAGACTGTCTAGTAAGCGAGAATAAGGTTTGATACTTTTTCTCATAATCTGATGCTTTTCAATCAGATTTTTACAAACCATATGGATCTTACAATGAAATCCCCTTCCAG
Organism: Alisma plantago-aquatica; assembly: GCA_963693085.1. Classification (NCBI taxonomy): domain Eukaryota; kingdom Viridiplantae; phylum Streptophyta; class Magnoliopsida; order Alismatales; family Alismataceae; genus Alisma; species Alisma plantago-aquatica. The sequence continues at coordinate 515,789,365 of OY856415.1, forward strand.
TTTATGTGTGGGATTCTAGATTTGATGTATTTAACTTAGTCTGTGGCACAACAATCCACTGTCCCTCCAGTAGAAGAGATATTAAATTGACCCTTCCCGGTGTGTCAATGACCCAGACATGTGTTCCTTGTCAGCAAAAATAAACAAACACTCACCTGATTATTGACTATTTGATGCCTCTATAAAACTGCCTCATGTGGCTGTTCTAGGAGGAGCATCTCATATACTGTCAAAGTGATGGAAAATACACTACGGCAAGGCCCTGCTTAACGATGACGGTTTCAGTTCGCCTGCTAGTCCGCCAGTACATGTAGTTGCCCAATTTGTTATATTTATAGTCACTCCGACAACGTCAGTGTAGACGGCCTGGACACCTTTCACTTAAAAATCCTTCTCTTGATCTTGAGGGAGCAGAATATGACATGATTTTTTAACCTACGCACACAACTGCATTTATTGTTTTTACTTTTATTGATGATTAAAAAGGGTAGAACAAAAAGCAGTCAGAAGAATGGTGTTTTACCAGTATAAAAAGGAAGTGGATTACCTAATAAGGAATGAATTTAGCAATTAATGAGACGTAAAAGATGACTGCGTCATTTATAGAAACTGGATCATTATCTTGCTCCTCGCGCAATGAATTCTCACTAGAGTATTAATGACAAAGCGGACAATCTGGAAAAAAAATATAAAAAACTGAAAAATCCTAAACAACCAAACTGGATAAGATTGACTAAAATCATAAGATTAAAAATAATATTTTGTATGGTGTAATAAATTATTTTTACAAAATACAAATATGTACATGGAATCATAGTTATAACAAAAATATATTTTTTGAGGGGAGCTTCATCCTGAACAGCCCCCCCCCTTTGGCTCCTCCCCTAAGACAGCTGGTACTTTTAATGAACTTAGCCCCGACCACCGTGTTAGTTTTCTTTTTACCCGAATGTGTGTTACCGTGTTAGTTTTCTTTTTACCAGAATGTGTGTTATTAGGGATCCACATGATCATGATGTCAGTGGAATGGAGGGATGAAATAGTGAGAAATTTGATTAGTTAGTTAGTTGGGATGAGGAGTCACCTCGCGTGTCCGAAGAAAAATGACAGATTTTTTTTTTGAATCAGGACGAGTATTTCATTCATTCAGCAACATCCATCATCGCCTGTTCTGAAATCCAGACAGGATAAGGGCCATTACAAATTTCTAGTTGGGAATTTGGATACATATCACTTGCAACTAATTTACCTTATTCTCATCCCTCATTACATGGTTGTATGAAATACTCGTGAAGTAGTGATCTGTTTTCCCATGACTAGCAGGTCTCTAGATATCAGCCCTAGCAGATCCCTATCCCCAATACCTTTGGTAGCACTTTTGATGTGTGAAGAATCAGACTCCATAATTACCCTCTGGAAGCCCGCATTTGCAGCGCATATTAAGGCTCAGTTTGGCCGCTGTTTTTGTGAATACTGGTAGTTGGTATTATATTTGATCACGGTCGCGTAGTAAGGGGAACTAAGAACTGCTGCTCCTGAATTGTCGTAACAGTAACGGCGTGCTTCTCTAATCACGCCATATTCGGCGGGATGAACAACTACCACACTCCTCGTGCTATTTCTGCTATCCCTTACGCTGGCTGACACCCGCCTACAATATCTCGTTACTCGGCCACCCCCTGAAACAACGACAACAGCTCAACATATTACCGCTGATAAGAAATTTACTATGCCGATCGCCGGGATTTAGGAAGTCAGCACCCAAACCACCCTTTACTGCCAATCGAAGAGTTATGGCTTATGCAATCACTGGATACATCTCCGTCCAATGAGCAGGCTGATAAGAAATTTACTATGCCGATCGCCGGGATTTAGGAAGTCAGCACCCAAACCACCCTTTACTGCCAATCGAAGAGTTATGGCTTATGCAATCACTGGATACATCTCCGTCCAATGAGCAGGATGCAGCCGCTTTCATTACATGCAACAAATCCAATCTTGTTCCTCAGTTGCACGCACAGCTGATTGTTCCTTGTGACATAGTCGTTGTACTCTTTGCAGTCCGCAACAAGCCGCAACAGGCCCTGCATTAATCCGTTGAGTCGTGGCGAATCTGGATTAAAAATACGTCCATTACGCCTAGTCCAATTAACCCAACAGCAGGTCAATGCATTTTCTGCTTCCTTGGCTATGAGGTTATCCAGAATCTGGCTGCTATCAAGTGGTGCATCGGTAGTAGTTGTAGCTGAACCGATTGATTCCCAAATATTTAGAGCTTCTTTGCAAGACACCAAGGTATGGATAATTGTATAAGGCCCCTAAACCTTCTTAATGAGATGAATAAGTTTAATTATCATAATTAAATACTTAAAATTCTAATCTAACCTTTTGATATATTTTTAAATCATAAGACAAGCTTAAGTTTCAAATTTGATCCAATTTGAACATTGTTTGAGCAAGTTATGCAATTTTATGTATATTTTGGACTTTTCTACAATTTAATCAATTGAGAGGTTTTATTTACAATTTATCACTTGTATTATGTTCCTTGGATATTCTCTCATCATTCTTGAGCTTGTTGAGCCATGGGGTGCCTATTTAAACCTTAGTTTGAAGGTGTTTTCTTCAAAGGTATTTTAGGGTTTATCCCTTCACGGATGAGCTACCTTTAGTAGCTATCAACTAATGAATTATTTGAATGGTTGGAAAATTTGACAAAAGAAAGCTAAATAGGTCTATACACATGGTGGGGGAGCTTCTTGTGTGTGCTTGTATATTCTTAATAAATTAAGGCTATGGACACTTGGATAGATACTAAAATTTCAATTTTTTCTTTTTCTTTATCTTAAAGTTTCATATACTTATCCCCAAGCACAAAAACGACCCATTTTCTCTCCACTACTTCCCTCCTTCTCCCAACCTCATTCTTCCTTTGTGCTGCTGTGAATTGTGCTGTCCAAGGAAGATTAAAGTGGGGATCTTCTTAGAAAAGGGATCTAGGGTTGCAGTTGACTTCATTTTAGGGTTGAAAAAGCTTCCTTCTAGTGATCTTGACCTAAAAGAGTAAGAATTCCCTTTTTTCCACCGTTTATTTATTTGTTATCATTCCACCTAGCTTTATCCAGGTCGGAACCTTGCTGTTCCATGGTAGAAATTTCTCTAAAGCTCTAAAACCCTACTTTTCTTGCTCTTTATGCTTAGGGTTTGCTCATTTGATGAAGAAAGGTGCTAGATGGATGAATTCATAGCTTATTCTTGGATTTTCTACCCTACTTGCTCGAGTTTTCTTCTGTGTGGGATTTTATTTTCTCATTAGAGGAAAGTTTTGTAACTTGATCCACGTTTATTGCTTACTATAAGCTTGCTAGCTCATGTTCTTGCTTGAAAATGACGATCGACGCACTAAAAAACTATGCTTGACTTGGATATCAATTTTTATAATGTTTTCTATTTTGATGTCAGTTCTAGATGAACATGTGATCATGTGTACATTATTCCTAAGGTATAATATGACTTGGATCAGGTTGGTTTGGCAACTTATGGTGCTAAGCACCTATCAACCAATGGTCAATTTTAGGGTTTTAAGTTGATTTCTTCTATAAACCAATGACCCGATGATGGTACCTTGCAACAACCCTATGGTGTTGTCTTCATAACAACTGATGGTCAGGATCAAAGGTGTCAGATGATGGTGACAACCTATGGTCACCCCCTTAGGTCAGGTTTTGGATCAATTAGAAGTTTAATGATCTACCATTAAGTATCCTACTGATGTTATCAATCAATGTTGACATTATCTTAATATTTAATGTTGATTAATGAATATAGTATTGATCTAACAACCTATGATGACTTAATGGTCACTAATGATGGTGGATCAGATCTCTACAACTTTTGTTGAGTTAAGCATTGTAGTTGTAGCATCAATTAATCCTTAGACCAATGGTTTCTTGGATCATTTGATGCAATGGTCAGACCTATACTGTAATTGATGGTTTTAACATATGAACTTGACCCAATGGTCAAGACCTACTGTTTCTTCCTCCACTAAATTAGAATAATGGATAATGTAATATGTTGGTCCTAATAATGTGATGTATATGATTTCCTTTATATGATCAACCATAGGAGCTTACTTGGTGACAATGGATGGCTTGTTTAAAATGAATAGTTGATTATGGATTTCACCCTACTCTCAATGGAACTTTTTGTGTTGTTAATCAAGAGATGTCTAGGTTTATATGGTGAGAACACAAATCAAGGACTTTATAGTTGGTTTATATAAGGTTTTTACTTATGTAAACAACCAATGGTCTTACCTTTTAAACATCCAATGGTTCTGGGTGACAGTGTGGTATGGTGATATGGGTTGAATGATGATGGAACAAATGGAGGGTTACCCTTAACAAGGTAGTCTTACCTATTCACTCATATGAATAGAAGGGATGATAACCATATTGTGTGGATATGTAACCCTGATGAGGTATAGCTTGTTATACCTAGATTTAATATAACTAAATGATGGTAATTGGGTATGAATAGTCCTTGAATGATTAATACAATCAAGGAGTACTCTCTTATTGTTGTTGAAACCCTAGTATGCTATAACTGATGGTTACACCTTGATTTATGTATGGGTTCATACTTGAGAATAGTATAGAATGTGATGGTGATGCTTCACCTTATGCATCCATGATCCAATGGGGATGATGTGAGTTAGGGTTTTATAAGTGATAATTAGTAACATTGATATAATTTATCATGTTGAACTTGACTCTAATGCAAATAGATAAAGATGAGTATTCATGTTTAACATTCTTATATGATGGAATGATGGTGGAATAACTTCCTTAATATGATCATAACTTTAATATGTTAATTGGTGGTTGTCATAGTTGCATGGTTGATACTTTCTTATGCTAAACATGTGCATTATGAATATGATGAGGGTTAATCATATCTACATTCCTTGCATGTTGATGTAATAAAGGAATGTTCTTAACGTTAATATAACCCTGCTATGATTGTTTATGAATATCTCCTAGCTCATTAATGCAATATTGTGTTGATCTGGTGTATTATATGTAAGTGATGTTGTTGAGTCTTGTTATAAGGCATGTAAAGATAATGATGATCTAGCAGGGAATAGTATGATGGTCTTAATGACCTTTGGGCATGGTTGAGCCCTGAATAAGATGTAATCCTCTTGTGTCGATAAGGGTTGATACCCTATGATATTGTGAAAAGGATTTATATCCTGAGATAGTATGACGGTCTTAATGACCTGTGGGCATGGTTGAGCCCTGAATGAGGTGTAATCCTCTTGTGTTGATAAGGGTTGATACCCTGTGATATTATGAAAAGGATTTATATATTGTGATAGCATGAATGGCAAGTGAATAGTACCATGTGATGATGAGATGAGAAATTATGTTTCACTTATTTTATATCTTTTCAAAGTTGTGATATTTATATACTTTCTAGAAGTGAATTAGGATTTGTATGTCTGCTTGTTTGATGCAACCTTAGTTCACCCAATTGGCATAACTAATCAAGTGCAATTCTAATCATGTAGTTCCCTGTGCTATAGATCCATCTGAGTGTCAGAACTTGCCAGATGGTGAAACGAGTATTCCTAAGGAAAACTCAAAGCGCATACTGTTGAGTATGTGGGGGTGGCAAGTTGAGGATATATCCTTGTCATCCACAATGCAGGTTGTGGAAGTTGGCTATGGTCATGCCTCATACATCTGATGTGATTGAGAACGGTTGCGTCCGTTTCTCGGTGATTATATATGTGACAAGATTGGAGGACAACTGCAGTTGTAACTCGAATGGTAGGGTATGCGTACCCACCTCCTTTCACTAGTTTCGTGACCTGTACTAAGGACGGACTAGGTTGTTAGCAGCTTGACCTTATTGATCATTGTGGAAGACCCGTACTGACTGGGGGCGGAGAAGATCTTAGGCGTCTGGCTCTTCCTAGATCTTGTATGGTACTGATTTCAACTTAACAGTGGTCAGTTGGATTTTGAGTGGTATCCTCAATTTCCTTAGGGATTAATAAAAGATGTAATAAAGTTGTGTAGCATATTTGTTTAGGGTTATACACAACGTTTCACATTGGATGATAACCCTTGTTTGTTATCTTTACATAGAGATGATGCTTAGTGCAATTAAGAGATAGTAGATATACTTATGTTGTGGATATTCTTAAGATTGTAGTTGCGTACACACAGTAGCCATGATTATATTGATAACTATACTTCTACTGCTGATTATAATCATGTTCCTAGCTATCTCATGTTGTTAGTTATGTTTAGCATGCTAGCCATGCCTTTGTTACTAGAGACACATATATTGATAATCATGCTTATCTAAATAGTTGTGCTTATGTTATTAGCTCTTCTTATGATGTTGATATGTTCAACCAATTAGACATGCTCATGTTGTTAGCTATGCTATGTTACTAGACTTGCTCATGATGCTATATATGTATATGCTACTGAACTGCTTATATTATCAACAAGATAAAGGATGATAGTCTTTCTATTGATGATAGTTATTATCTGCTCCTTTATGTATTTTGTTAATCATCATTACTACTGATCTTATTTGTTAAATCTAATTAAACTTTTTAATTTTTTAATTACTTAAAAATCTTGTAATCAATAAATGTTGTTGGAGGTTATATCTCTTGCTGGGACATGGGTCTCACCTTTGTAGTTCGCCACATTTTTTAGGTAATTAGAAGTGACAAAAACAAACAAGTTGCAACAAAGAGGAGCTATAGTAATGAATCTTTGAGAAAGTTGATTAGATGTTTAGTGTGTCCTAGAGTCGTCCCTATACTCACAGGTTTGGGCATGAAAAGTTTGTATATGGTGTTTCAAACAAATCAAACTTTTGTTAACATGTTAATGCTTGTCTGTGTGGCATATATGAATAGTGTTCACCTATGTATATATGTTGTGGCTAAGGAGATAGAACAATTTGTATCAAATTCTTGGCATAGTATGGATACAAGAAGGATGTTGGGATCTTATTCAAACATTTCTGAGCGGGTGTTGATGTTGAAATTGATTTTAATTTACCCATTTTTTGGGTATGTGATTAATTAGTAATTGATTGTGTTTTATGTTTTGAGTAATCTCATTTAGTATAATGATTTTTCACAAGTTGGTATCAGAGCTTTAGGTTCACTGAGTCTACAGGGACACTATGACTTAAGACTAGGATGATGGCTAAGTTAGGAATATGACATAAAAATATGGTGCATACTGCCTAATCTCAGTATTTGGGTGCCCTGGGCAAGTATTCAATTATTGAAGAAAAGGTAAGTATGGAACTCTTAGATTGTTATCTTTCTGATTACTCTGATCAAGTAGTCATTTTGAGACTATCTAAAGATCATAATTAAAATGAAATCATGGTGTGAATATCTCAATCCTACCTTGAAGAAGATGAGAATTGTACCATAATCTATCAAAACTTGAATGTTTGGTAACTATAATAGAACAACACCATGACATCTAAATCTGAATACAAACAAGAAAAAGAGGAGTTCTTGAAGATGTGATTCAAGAAGATAATAAAGTAAAAGAAAAATAAGTCTATGCTTATAAAGTGATTCAAGGTATGAAATCCACATAAGATGGAGAGAACTCCAATGATAAGTATAAAATGAGAAGATAAATGAGAACAATGACAAAGGAATAAGGTAGAACTTGAGTTAATCTCAGACCAACCTATGTGTGTAAGAAAGTATTAATGTAAAATAAGCATGAAGTTTGAAAGAAATTAAGGCAGATGATCCATGTTTAATGAAGAAAATGTGGAATATGATGATTTACCTGTCAATAAGTGGTTGAAAAATATAATAAAATAAGAGAACATACGAAGTGTGATAAATAGTAATCAAGGAAGGAGTAATGCAATATGTTAATCATGATGATTACTATGCTAATAGCAAGGAACCTGAAACAAAAAAGGTAAAATGATACATAAGAAGTTGTAACATGTATAATGAAAATAGAATTGGTTACCTTTTTGCTAGTGACCCTTGAACAATGCTTCTATGATGTGGGAAGTGTGGTTCCATTTGTGTCTTTCCTTTCTAGGGTACATCTTTCAAGTGGATCATTGCCACTTGGTATGTGTGGAGCCATTGTAAACATGAGGTTGGTTGTCTTATTGTAGCATAAGGTTTCTTGGAATATGGTTCCAAGATCATAAATTTTGTGATGATTTTTCTTTTGAGCCTTCCACTAATTAGGAAGACTCCTCTTATATGTCTTAAGATTTGTAATGTTGGTAAAAGTAGATGAGAGAAGGATGTGAGTTCCTTATAGCACATGAGGTGGATGTCAAGGTAATGAATCCTAGTATCCAAGATGTCTCAATAGTATGAGAAGTATGTGAAGGTTGGAGATGTTTATTAAATGAACATTCCAAGTATTCCTCTCCCTTAGAGAGAGAGTTGATGATGACCCTCTAAATTTTGTTTGGAAAGAAGAAAAAAAAGTGATTCTATAATGTTGTGTATGATTCAGTGATAATTAGGCAAGACCACTATCAAGGATAGATGGTATGTTGGTCAATAGATATGTGATATGTGTTCCTTTAAGATTCACCTATGATAAAATATCAATGCATAATATTTAGATTGGATGACATAATTCACATGACCATGATGAGTTTAGAGTTATGTCCCATAGACTAACCAATGTACAAATAGAATTTATGAATAGGAGGAATAGAGTATTCCAGTCATGTCATACAAGTTATATCAAGCTTTCAATGATGACATATCAAAGTATTTCAAATATCGTCAAAAATATTATCAATATTTCTTCAAAAACCTTAGGGTTGTCGAAGCAGTAATAACTATGAGACAAGTTGAACAAGATTGAGATGGGGTTGATTAAGTGTCTTTATGAGATCATGATATGTCTTCTAAGTAGGTTGTGTAAGTCCTAGTGAGGTGAAGATAGTGTTGTTGTTTCATCCCTAACAAGGTTGACTAGGAATGATGTTTCCTTGTATGGAATGATAAGTGCCAGCGTCAGCATTTCTTTTGATGCTGAAAAAGAACTAATAAGAGTTCTAGTGTCAGTGTATAAAAAAATGGATACATTGCCTTTTTTATGCTTAAAGGAATGGTATGGGACACATGTCATGATTGGTAAAAAGCTAGCAAGTATGACTTTTGAGTAATGTGTTGATACAATAGATATAATTTTAGGATGATAGTTAGAATTTACAGTTGAACATTACTACTAGAGTTGTACAGATGACACAACAAGTTTCTACATTCCATATTGAGAATGTCTTCTTAGGTGGGGGTTTTTGTGTTGACCTAAGAGGAGATATGTATGAATTATAAACATCACCATGATATGAAAGTAACCATGTGAAGGAAATAGGATGATGTGTAAAGGAAGCACCCATCTTTGTTTACCTTGGATTTTGGGGGAGAAATCCTTGTTAGGGGTTTATAGTTGTAAGGCCCCTAAACTTGCTTAATGTGTTAAATAAGCTTAATTACCATAATTGAATAATTAGAACCCTAATATAAACTTTTGATATGTTTTGAAATCATAAGACAAGCTTAAGTTTCCAATTTGGTCTAATTTGGACATTGTTTGAGCAAGATATGCAATTTTATGCACATTTTGGATTTTTCTACAATTTACCCAATTGAGATGTTTTCTTTGCAATTTATCACTTTTATTATGTTACTTGCATATTCTCTCATCATTCTTGATCTTGTTGAGCCATGGGTCTCCTATTTAAACCTTGATTTGAAGGTGTTTTCTCCAAGGGTATTTTAGGGTTTACCCCTTCACGGATGAGCTACCTTTAGTAGCTATCAACTAATGAATTATTTGATTGGCTGAGAAATTCGACAAAGGAAATATAAGCAGGTACATACACATGGTGGGGGAGCTTCTTGTGTGTGTGCTTGTATATTCTTAATAAATTAAGGCCATGGACACTTGGATAGATACTAGAACTTCAACTTTTTCTTTTTCTTTATCTAAAGTTTTATATACCTATCCCCAAGCACCAAAACGAGCCATTTTCTCTCCACCACTTCCCTCCTTATCCCAACCTCGTTCTCTTTCTGTGCTATTGTGAATTTTTCTATCCAAGGAAGAAGAAAGTGGGGATCTTCTTGGAAAAAGGATCTAGGGTTGCAATTGACTTCATTTTAGGGTTGAAAAAGCTTCATTCTAGTGATCTTGTCTAAAAGAGTAAGAATTCCCTTCTTTCCTCCATTTATTTCTTTTTTATCCTTCCTCCTAGATTTCTCCATGTCAGAATCTTGTTGTTCTATGGTAAAAATTTCTCTAAAGCTTTAAAACCCTACCTTTCTTGCTCCTTATGCTTAGGGTTTGCTCATTTGATGAAGAAAGGTGCTATATGGATGAATTCATAGCTTATTCTTGAATTTTCTACCCTACCTGCTAGAGTTTTATTCTGTGTGGGGTTTCATCATCTCATTAGGGGGCAATTTTTATAACTTGCTCCACATTTATTGCTTACCGTAAGCTTGCTAGCTCATGTTCTTGCTTGAAAATGATGATCCATGCACTAAAAAGCTATGATGGACTTGGATTTCGATTTTTATATTGTTCCCTGTTCTAATTTCAGTTCTAGATGAACTTCTGATCATGTGTACATTATTCCTAAGGCATAATATGACTTGTATTAGGTTTGTTTGGAAACTTATGGTGCTAAACACCTATCAACCAATGGTCAATTTTAGGGTTTTAAGCTGATTTCTTCTATAAACCCATGACCCGATGATGGTACCTTGCAACAACCCTATGGTGTTGTCTTCATGCCAACTGATGGTCAGGATCAAAGGTGTCAGATGATGGTGACAAACTATGGTCACCCCCTTAGGTCAGGTTTTGGATCAATTAGAAGTTTAATGATCAACCATTAAGTACCCTATTGATGTTATCAATCAATGATGACATTAGCTTAATATTTAATGTTGATTAAAGAATATAGTGTTGATCTAACAACCTATGGTGACTTAATGGTCACTAATGATGGTGGATCAGGTCTCTACAACCTATGTTGAGTTAAGCATTTGTAGTTGTATCATCAATTAAGCCTTAGACCAATGGTTTCTAGGATCAATTGATGCAATGGTTGGACCTATACTGTAATTGATGGTTTTAACATATGAACTTGACCCAATGGTAAAGATATACTATTTCTTCCTCCAATAAAGTGGAATGATGGATAATGTAATATTTTGGTCATAATAATGTGATTTATATGGTTTCCTTTATATGATCAACCTAAGGAGCTTACTTGTTGACAATGGATGGCTTGTTTTAAATGAATAGTTGATTGTGGGTTTCACCCTAATCTCAATGAAACTTTTTGTGTTGTTAATAAAGGGATGTCTAGGGTTATATGGTGACTCTTTCTAGAGCAAAAATCAAGGACTTCATAGGTGGTTTATCCAAGGTGTTTACTTATGTAAACAACCAATGGTCTTACCTTTTAAACATCCAATGGTTCTGGGTGACATTGTGGTATGGTGATATGAGTTGAATGATGATGAAACAAATGGAGGGTTACCCTTAACAAGGTAGTCAATGTTACGACCCCACCTCCCAATAACCCCCAATTAAGGGAGACCAAGAGGTTGAGCCGCACCCATTAATCTCGGATCAAAGGTTTGACATATAACCATAAACAATGATTAAATTCTAACAGACTATACTGAAAATGGTAATAAATTTTTTCTTTACATACCTTTTGAAAACTTGGATCTCTATTCTTCTATCCACACCGAGACTAATCTATCTAATCCTCCTTGCACTTTAATTCTCATTTAGTATCACATGTGCCACTTTACTGTTTGTTCTTTTCATTGTACCTAAAACGTCGACAAACAAAACGTCGGTCAGCCGTAGCTGGTATGTGGGGGAAACAACAAACATGCAACTATGATAACAATGTAATCATTCAATTACTTATTTAACAACCAATATTACGTTTTAGATATAACTCCGCGATCCAAGAGTACCCTATCCTCTGTATTGCCCCCATTAAATCCCTCATGATCCACCTATAAGTGAATCAGTTTCTAGGGTTGAGTCACATGGCACTACTCGTAAGTAGACCACTCCTTAACTCGGGATTTACTAAAGAGTCTCTAACTCACGGTAACCTAGACCTTACTCTAGGATTACCCCTTTTTAGCCTTTTCAAAGTAACAGAGGTGGACCCGGATCTAGCCAGTTATATATGCACATTTATGGTGATAATCATAGTCACTTTATAGTGGCATGAAATAAATAAACATCCAACAGTTTAGTTGCATTCAATGTGATTAAACATTCGAGAATACATCAGGAAACTATAGTGATTATTCATAATCGTAACCACATACCTGATCCATAGTAACTTGATGTCCATGCATTAACATTCAACACAATTAACAAGCAATCAATAATATCCTGAAAATAATACATAACATCCAAGTGTCATTGTTTTATTCAAAACATCCACAAGATCAACTTGGATTCCACCTTATAATTTCTAGGCCAACCTTAGGGTTTTATTAGGTTTTTAGCCTTCATTATGCATTTATCACTTTTAATGCTCTTTTAGTTCACAAACCCTAATTTCTGCATCATAGGCACAATTGAATGTCAAATAAGTCTAATATGTTTCTTTTACACTAAAACTATTATCTTTATCCTTTTAGGTCATATCCAAAACATTAAGGCTAATTATCATCTTTGGTTTCTTTCAAATTGACAAATCATATTTCATTATAGTTCAACTCACATATATGAACTTTATTTATTACTATTTCCACCTTTATACACTAGGAAACGCTAATTATCCAAATAATTCACATTAAAGATCTTTGGTACTCAATTTATCTTTGAATCATCATATCTCCATTTTATTCTTCGATTTGTACAATTAAAACCATTAGAATTCATATCAACATAAATTAGGGTTTCTAATCCCATTAAGGCATATTCATGTACATAGAACCCTAAATTAAACCAACTATATCAAAAGATCATCTTTTTCAAATCCTATTTTCACTTTTATTAACAACAGGTTAATATCAGCTTGAATTATCCATCTATCATCAAATCTAAGGGTTTTTCCTTAGTTAAATCATTAAAGAGGATAACTTTATGTATTTTTCCAATTTCAAGCATATAAATTCTAAATTAAACTAATCATGTGCAAAGTTCTTCCTTTTTGAACTCAATGTTCCTTTTTACATTTAACAGGTTAATATCAACTCTAATGATCCATTAAACCCTATTAATCACTTTAATCATATCAAAGTAGGGTTTCTTTAATCATCATTATGTTAAAGTTGATAAATTACACTACTTTTCAAATTTCAAGAGGAACTAGCTTATAAACATAATTTATTTAGATTCCTCACGTCTTTCTGATCAACTTTCATATAAAACTTGTTCTAATCGGAGTTACGAATTCCAAGATATGAATTTTGCAAAATCAACTTACCCGGACCAATCAGAAGGTGCCACGCGGCCTTGTCCCCATGCAACGTTGGCTCTTTTAAAACATAACTGAATTACGTTTCTACCCTCGGTTAAGTAATTGGTTCTTCAGCCCGCGGAGGGGCATTTTCGTCCAACGGCCGCTCCTCCTTCTTCCTCCTCGCGACGGCAGCCTGCTGCTGCCCTAGCCTGCCATTTTTCAGCTGTGCGCGGCTTCCTTCCTCTCCTCCAAGGGTCGGCGACCCTCTGGGAAGGTCCTACTATCTCCTCCGCACACCACGCACCCGTTGGAGCCTCTGATCCGCGGCCAAGGTGGACGAGATCTGCCGCGCTAGTCCCGTGCTTGCAGGCGCCGGTTGCAGCCATGCAGCCGCCCTGGCGAGCTGTCTAGGGTACAAAAACTCCGGCTAGGTCATCCTATGACCTCGGCGCACCTCCAACTCCCCTCCTAGGCTTCTCTCCGTACCAAGGTTGCAACATCTTCCTCTACTAGGGTTTGCTTGCCATGACCAAGAAGAAGAAGAATAATAGGAGAGAGAGGCGCATGGGGTCCTTCTTGAACTCGCCCCTGGGCTCTACCCCTTTTATAGGGGTGGGAAACAAAGCCCTAGATTGTCTTATTCACAACTCAAAAGTCCTTTTCCAAGTAGGAAGTCAAAACCCTCTAATAGAGGTAATATCCTCTCTTTTCTTTATCCATGATTATTTTCTATTATATGGATATTAAGAATTTGAAATTCCTTCTTTCATATTCTTTGTACTTTCCCTTTTTATTTATTGGCCACGAATTTCTATTCTCTTTTAATAGAAATTACTTCCTTTTTCATAATGCCACTAAAATCCTTAATAATGTATCATATTATTCTTTATATTGCAAATTTGGCATTTTCTCTTTCTTTCCTCTTTATTGGGACTCCTTGGATCCCAAGACACTCCATTATTTTGAAATTCTTTTTATTGGATACTTATTATCCTTCTAGATGCATCTTTATGCCTTATTTCACATTATCTTGTTTATTTCCCATTTAAAATACCTCCTTTTGAGAATTTCCTTTGTATTTCTCTTTTATTATTAGAAACCTCATGGATACGAAATCTCACCAAGAAATCTCATTTATGCCTCTTTTCATTCATTTTCCACATTATATCATTATTTCCCAATTTCTTTCTTCATAAAGAAATACTTAATTAGTATTTTCTTTTCCTATTGCTTTCTTTTTACAACCTTGGACTCCTTGTTACCCAAGGAACCCAAGAGGCATGAAATCCTCTTTGGATTTGCCTTCTAGAGGTTTCCACATATTTCTTTTCTTAAAATTCAATTATCCATTTACTAATTGAATTTCCTTTGTTATTTTCCTTTTTATTGGGCCCAATAGCCAATAAAGCCCACAAATCAAACAACAATGCTATTTTAAATGAAATCCAATTATTCTCAACCAATAATATGATTATTTGTTCAAACATCTTTAATATGAGAAATTATATTTCTCACCACTTGAACTCAAAATTTGGGGTTATAACATCTTACCTATCCACTCATATGAATAGAATGGATGATAACCATATTGCATGGATATGCAACCCTAATGAGGTGTAGCTTGTTATACCTAGCTTTAATATAACTAAATGATGGTAATTAGGTATGAATATTCCTTGAATGATTAATACAATCAAGGAGTACTCTCTTATTGTTTTTGAAACCCTAGTATGCTATAAACGATGGTTACATCTTGATTTATGTGTGGGTTCATACTTGAGAATAGTATGGAATGTGATGGTGATGCTTCACCTTATGCATCCATGATCCAATGGGGATGCCAGGATTTAGGGTTTTATAAGTGCTTATTAGTAACATTGATATAATTTATCATGGTGAACCTGACTCTAATGCAAATAGATAAAGATGAGTATTCATGTTTAACATTCTTATATGATGGAATGATGGTGGAATAACCTATTTAATATGATCATAACCTTAATATGTTAATTGGTAGTTATCATAGCTGCATGGACGATACTTTCTTATGCTAAACTATGTATTATGAATATGACAAGGGTTAATCATATCTAGACTCCTTGCATGTTGATGTAATAAAGGAATGTTCTTAACATTAATATAACCCTGCTATGATTATTGATTAATATCGCCTAGCTCGTTAATGCAATATTGTGTTGATCTGGTGTATTATATGTAAGTGACGTTGTTGAGTCTTGTTATAAGGCATGCAAAGATAATGATGATCTTGCAGGAAATAGTATGATGGTCTTAATGACCTTTGGGCATGGTTGAGCCCTGAATGAGGTGTAATCCTCTTGTGTTGATAAGGGTTGATACCTTGTGATATTGTGAAAAGGATTATATCCTGTGATAGTATGATGGTCTTAATGACCTTTGGGCATGGTTGAGCCCTGAATGAGGTGTAATCCTATTATGTTGATAAGGGTTGATACCCTGTGATATTGTGAAAAGGATTTATATCTTGTGATAGCATGAATGGCAAGTGAATAGTACCATGTGATGATGAGATGAGAAATTATGTTTCACATGTTTAATATCTTTTTAAAGTTGTGATATTTATATGCTTGCTAGAAATGAATTAGGGTTTGTATGTCCACTTGTTTGATGCGGCCTTAATTCACCCAATTGGCTTAACTAATCAAGTGCAACTCTAATCATGTTGTGCCCTGTGCCATAGATCCATCTAAGTGTTAAAACTTTCCAGATGGTGAAATGAGTATTCCTAAGGGAAATTCGAAGAGCATACTGTTGAGTATGTGGGGGTGGCAAGGTGAGGATGTATCCTTGTCATCCACAATGTAGGTTGTGGAGTTTGGCTATGGTCATGCCTCATACATCTGATGTGATTGAGAATGGCTGCGGCCGTGTCTCGATGATTATATGTGTGACAATATTGGAGACAACTGTGGTTGTGCCTCAGATGGTAGGGTATGCGTACCCACCTCCTTTCACTAGTATCGTGACCTATTCCAAGGAAGGACTAGGCTGTTAGCATATTGACGTTATGTGTCGCTGTGGCGGACCCATACTTACTGGGGGCGGAGAAGATCTTAGGAGTCTGTCTCTTCCTAGATCTTGTATGGCATTGATTTCGACTTAGCAGTGGTCAGTTGGATTTTGAGTGGTATCCTCAATTTCCTCAAGGCATAATAAAAGATGTAATACAACTGTGTAGCATATTTGTTTAGGGTTATACACAACGTTTCACATTGGATGATAACCCTTGTTTGTTATCTTTACATAAAGATGATGCTTAGTGCAATTATAAGATAGTAGATATACTTATGTTGTGGATATGCTTAAGATTGTAGATGCGTACATACAGTAGCAATGATTATGTTGATAACTATACTGCTACTGCTGATTATAATCATGATGCTAGCTTTCTCATGTTGTTAGTTATGTTTAGCATGCTAGCCATGCCTTCATTATTAGAGACACATATATTGATAATCATGCTTATCCAGATAGTTGTTCTTATGTTTTTAGCTCTTCTTATGATGTTGATATGTTCAACCAATTAGACATGATCATGTTGTTAGCTATGCTATGTTACTAGGCTTGCTCATGATGCTAGATATACATATGCTATTGAATTGCTTATATTATCAACAAGATAAAGGATGATAGTCTGGATAATGATGATAGTTATTATCTGCTCCTTTATGTATTTTGTTAATCATCAGTACTATTGATCTTATTTTTTAAATCTGATTAAACTTCTTAATTTTTTAATTACTTAAAAATGTTGTAATCAATAAATGTTGTTGGAGGCTATATTTTTTACTGGGACATGGGTCTCACCCTTGTGGTTCGCCACTTTTTTTAGGTAATCGGAAGTGACGAAAACAAACATGTGGCAGCAAAGAGGTTCTATAATGATGAATCTTTGAGAAAGTTGATTAGATGTTTAGTGTGTTCTAGATTCGTCCTTGTACTCTCAGGTCTGGGCATGAAAAGTTTGTATATGGTGTTCCAAACAAATCGAACTTTTGTTTGCATGTTAATGCTTGTCTGTGTGGCATATATGAATATTGTTCTCTTGTGTATATATGTTCTGGCTAAGGAGATTGAACAATTTGTATCAAATTCTTGGCATAGTATGGATTCAAGAAGGATGTTGGGATCTTATTCAAACATTTCTAAGCGGGTTTTGATGTTGAAATCGGTTTTAATTTACCCAGCTTTTGGGTATGTGATTAATTAGTGATTGATTGTTTTTTTATGTTTTGAGTAATCTCGTTTAGTGTAACAGGTTCTCACAAGTTGTCTCCGGTTCATCTTTGCACAATGGGCACATGTCTTCCAGTAAAATATGTCTCTCCGCGAGCCTGTGTTTCATAGCTAAGCTGTTGGGATTAAGAATATAATCCAACCCATGTCCTAGTGGGATTTGGACTTGGGAGAGGGTTGGTTTGTGCTACCAGTCCTAATAAGAGTTAAATCCAAGAAGGAAAGAGGATGTTTTCCTATGTGCATCATGGAGTTGGATTAGGAGTGGGTCTAAGATTTGGACAAGGATTCCTGGTTGCAACCACATGCATGGATGCCTATAAATAGAGGCCCTGGGGGAGGCCATTAGGATCATCCCACCATCCACCGGTTGAGGTATGATCCCTCCAGTTGCTTGTTGGTGCCTTCTATGGTAGAGGGTGATAGAGAACAAGAATAACTGGAGGAGCTCTCTTGGTTGAATAAGAGAGGGTCAGCGAATTTGCCTTGAAGCAAAGTAGCACTGACAGACGATGACACATAGGGTGTACTGATAGAGCAACTCTCTTGGTTGATAAGAGAGGGTCAACAACTTTACCTTGAAGAAAAGTAGCGGTTGGCGGTAACTACCTAGATTTAGGTATAATTAGATCTGGGAGGTGTGAATTTTAATCTTTATTACATAGTGCTTATTGGCAGGATCACCTCGTGATTTTTCTCTCCTTGTATTGGGGAGAGCTTTCCACGTTAAATCTAGTGTTTCTTCTTTTAGTTTATACGCTTATCGATAACGCTTTCGTAACTTTTCGTCACTTCTGGGACTGTATCGGTACAACATCCCCAACAAGTGGTATCAGAGCGAGGTTGCAGATATTGGTTCACATGGGAAAAGATAAAGATGCGACGATGATAAAGTTGATAAGCACAAATTGGTAGATTTGGAAACCCAAGATGGAGGATATTCTCTATTGCAAAGATCTATACGATCTGATAGAGGGACAAAAGCCAGAGACTACGTCTGATGCAAATTGGAAGAAGCTAAACAGGAAAACTGTCGGAACAGTCCGGAAGTGGCCCGACATCTCCGTGTTCCATCACGTCTCAGAAGAGACCAATGCTAAAGATCTATGGGAAAATCTCAAGAAGTTATATGAGTGGAAGACTGTCACAAATAAAACTTTCTTGATCCGAAAGTTGGTGAACCTCAAGTAACAGGATGGTACAAGCATTGTCGAACATATGAATGAATCCCAAAGCCTTATAAATCAATTGGGGTCCATGAAGATGGTTCTTAATGATGAACTTCAGGCTCTACTTCTTCTAGGATCACTACTGGACAGTCGAGAGACACTTGTAGTGATAGTTAGCAATTCTGCACAGGAAGGCAAGTTGACACTTAACCAGGTGAAGAGTAGTCTGCTGAATGAAGAGACTCGATGATAAGCTTCAAGTGATAGAGGATCAGAGTTACACTTCACAAAGGACGGGAGAACTGACAGAGCGAGACACTGTGGCAAATCTCAGAGCCGCGGTGAGTTCTAGGGCTGCAGGAAGTATCGTGGTAGGTCCAAGTCCAAGAATAGTAGAGGGTGCTTCCATTGTGGCAAGCCCAGTCATTTCAAAATGGAATGCAAGGATTGGAAAAGGAAACAAAGGTCTAAATCCAAAGACAAGAAAGATGATGACAAGAACACTACAACAACAATATCAGATGACAGGAACGATGAGGACGATGTGGTCTTAATAGTCCAGGAACAATGTTTGCATGCTGATGAGGATGATACAGAGTGGGTGGTGGATACTACAGCTTCTTACCATGCTTTACTATGTGAGAGGAGGAGTTGTTTACTTCATACAAGAAGGGGGAATTTGGCAGAGTGAACATGGGAAATTCCAACTTCTCTAGAATTGTCGAGATTTGAGACATTTGTGTTCAGACAAGTGTCTGTTGCATGCTCATGCTGAAGGATGTTCGTCATGTTCTAGATCTATGGCTGAGTTTGATTTCTAATTCTTTCTTTGATAGAGAAGGTTTTCATCTTGATTTTGGTAGTGGCAAAAGTAAGATCACCAAGGGGGCTTTGGTTATTGTACGGGGCAAATTGTCTCACACATTGTACAAGACCAAGCTTAAAGTGCTCAGAGACGGCAGTATACATGTAGTTAAGGATAACCACATAGATCTATGGCACAGACGGTTAGGACACATGAGTGAGAAGGGATTGAATCTTCTATCTAAGAAGAGGTTGATTCCTTGTGGCAAGGACACTAGTCTCCGTTCATGTGATACATGTCATACAAGAAAGTATCGACACATTTCTTTCAAGACAAGATCAAAGGTGAAGTCATAACTTCTATAGTTAGTTCATTCAGATGTCTGCAGTCCGTTTGAGGTAGCATCACTGGGTGGCAATAAGTATTTTTTCACGTTCATTGATGATGAATCTAGGAAGGTGTAGGCTTACTTGTTGATGACCAAGGATCAAGTCTTTTAGTGTTTTCAGAAATTTCATGCCATAGTGGAACGGGAGACAGAGAAAAGATAAAATATCTCTGCATAGACAATGGAGGATAGTACACCTCCTGGGAGTTCCAGGATTAATACACCCAACATGGGATATGGCATGAAAGGATAGAGCCATGCACACCACAACACAATGGTACAGTTGAAAGAATGAATCGTACCATAGTGGAGAAAGTTAGATGCATGTTGAAGACTGCAAAGTTGCCAAAGACATTCTGCGGTGAGGCAGTGCGTACTATCTGCTATCTGATTAATCGATCTCCATTAGTTCCTTGGGGGTTTGATATACCTGAGAAGGTATGGACAAGCAAGGATGCCTCTTATGCTCATCTGTGAGTATTTGGGTGCAAGACTTATGTATATGTTCCAAATGAAAAGAGGCAAAAGTTGGATGATAAAGTGGTGCCATGTATCTTTCTTGGCTATGGAGATCAGCAGTTTGGTTACAAGTTATGGGATCCAGTGAAAAAGACCATGACCAAACACAGAGATGTGACTTTCTGTGAGAGTCAGACAGTGACAGAGCCTGATGTTGATGATGCAGAGACTGTAGGATCATGTGATAGTTCTTTTGATGATGAGTATGAGGATGCTTCCACTTCTTCATAGGTGCATTCTTCAGATGATGAACAAGTGGAGCAAGATCACCTTGAGCAGTCGAGTGATAGCACATCAAGTTCTACTATTCTAGATGTAAAGATGAGTGATTCAGACTCACAGTCAGAGGCTTCTGGGCAGGGGGAGAAAGATCATGACCAGGAAGAGTCCTCAGAGAAGCAGTTGAGGAGGTATGATAGAGTTCATCGTCCTTCATCTAGATACCTGACATCTCTGTATATTCTCCTTACTGATTAGGGGGAGCCAGAGACTTTTCAGGAGGTACAAAGTCATAGAGACAAAGTATAGTGACATCGATTGATGTAAGAGGAGATGAATTCTTTATAGAAGAATGACACCTATGAGATTGTGGCGCTTCCCAAGGGTCGGAGACCACTAAAGAATAAGTGGGTCTACAGGATGAAGAGAGATGATAGTAGCAAGGATCAAGCTTTCAATGAGAAGCTACATGGAGATGGACAACATCATCAGAGGATTTTTTTAACCTTGGTACAGATGGTCAGAAATAAGGTTTTCATCTATGATGGTTCAACATACCATTCAGGGGGAGCCAACAAACCTATATGGAGAGAGAAGCGGCGAGACCAGGATACTTCTTCTCAGTTGTCTGGGAACAATGTGAGTCAAGGCGTTACTTCAAGAAGACGGATGGAAACAATAGGATACTGCAATGTGTGAAGAGAATGGACTCATCACTTGTGATGATGGGATCCACACACTACTCCAAATGATTGCTAAATACCACGTCTCCCTCATGGGCTGCAGGGGGAGATTATTGGGATTAGCAATATAATCCAACCCATGTCCTAGTGGGATTTGGACTTGGGAGATGGTTGGTTTGTGCTACCAATCCTAATAAGAGTCAAATCCAAGAAAGAAAGAGGATAGTTCCCTATGTGCATCATGGAGTTGGATTAGGAGTGGGTCTAGGATTTGGACAAGGATTCCTAGTTGCAACCACATGCATGGAGGCCTATAAATAGAGGCCTTAGGGGAGGCCATTGAGATTATCCCACCATCTACTAATTGAGGTGTGATCCCTCCAATTTCTTGTAGGTGCCTTCTGTGGTAGAGGGTGACAGAGAACAAGAATAAATGGAGGAGCTCTCTTGGTTGAATAAGAGAGGGTCAACGACTTTGCCTTGAAGCAAAGTAGTGACTGATAGTCGGTGACACATAGGGTGTACTGACAGAGCAGCTCTCTTGGTTGATAAGAGAGGGCCAGTGACTTTGCCTTGAAGCAAAGTAGCGGTTAGCAATAACTACCTATATTTAGGGATAATTAGATCCGAGAGGTGTGAGTTGTAATCTTTATTACATGGTGCTTATTGGTGAGATTTCCCCATAGTTTTTCTCACCTTCTCTTGGAGAGAGATTTCCACGTTAAATCTGGTGTTTCTTTTTTGGGTTTATATGCTTGTCAGTAACGCTTCCGTAACAACTTTTTGTCATGTCCAGGACCGTATCAGTACAACATCCCCTTCCATCTCCTCCATGTAGGTTTAGGTTCCAATCCGGTGTATTCCCCACTAACCCAAACCAGTAGGCTTTTCATACTGTGAACAGACCACTACTATTAGGATACCAAGCATAATGATCTTTTTGAGCCGTAAGAGGCAGTGGGATTGAGAGTATTCTGTTCAATATCTGCTGGGTCACTATATTTTGGAGTAGTTCGATATTCCATGTACCATTATCATGATTCATAAAATTGCTCACCTTCAACCAATCTTCATTCCTAACAATATACGCATGATGCACTCCTTCTTTGAGATCTGATATCCATCTATCCTTCCAGAAAAGCACATCTTCACCATTGCCTATCGTCTGCTCTAATCTGTCGAGTAATAATGATTTTCCCCCTCATATACTCCTCCATGTGTAGCTTGGGTGGTGTCCCCTATTTGCCTCTGTCAAACATGTGTGTTTATAGTACTTCGCCTTTAGTACTTTGCCAACCAAGGAATCTAAGTTAGTGAATAATCACCAATATGATTTTGCCAAGAGAGCCTGGTTGAACACCTTGAGATCCCAGAATCCCATCCCTCCCACACGTTTTGGAAGACATAGTTGTTCCCAAAATTTTCAGTGTATTTTCCACTACATGCCTTTAGAACCCCATCAACATGCTATGCAGCTGTGTATCTCGTCAATAAGCCCATCTAGAATTTTGAAAACCCCCTTAGTATAGGTTGGGATAGCTTGTGAGACAGCCTTTATGAGGACCTCTTTTCCTAGTCGGGATAATAGTTTCTCCTTCCACCCTTGGAGTTTTCACCATATTCTTTCCTTGACTTGCGAGAAAACTGCTTTCTTCGATCTACTCATCCCTGTCGGTAGGCCAAGGTATTTATCATGCATGTCCACCTCTCGTATCTATAAGAATACATAAATCTCCCTCCTCTGGCTCGGTACATTCTTGCTAAAAGAGATCTCTAATTTAGTTATATTAATTTTTTGTCCTGATGCTCCCTCTACTTGCTGATAATTTTAGCTACACATGCGCATTCTTCCAAAGACGCCCTGGCAAAAAGTATACTATCATCTGTAAAAAAGAGGTGAGAGATACAAGGTCCATCTTGGCTCACCCGTGCCCCATGGATTTGCCCAAAGAGGGATGCCTTGTTCAAAGACATAGAAAAGGCTTTAACACAAAAAATAAAGAGGTAAGGGGATATGGGGTCAACTTGGCATAGACCTCTAGTTGGTAACATGTTTCCTTTATTTCTCCCATTTAGACAGATCGAATGGGAAACTCTAGACACATAATCATCTATAAAGGTGCACATCTTACCAAACCCATTCTTCCCATAACAAAGTCCAAGAAATTCCACTTAATTCGGTGATAGACTTTACTCATATCCAACTTCACAGCTATAATTCCTTTTTTCCTTTCTTTTTCAGTTTCATGGCATGGAATAACTCATAGGCCACCACAACATTATCTATAATCAATCAACCAGGCACAAAGGCACTTTGATTCTCAGCTATCAGCTTATTTTGGACAAGTTTAATTTGATTCGCCAGGACTTTTGATAAAATTTTATACAGAACGTTGCATAGGCTTGGGTTAAAACTTTGTCACCTTCTTTGGTTGTTGGCTCTTTGGTATAAGGATAATAGTAGTTTGATTTGCCTCTTTTAGTTCCTTCCTCCATCTCCACCAACCTATAATGAAACTAATCACATCCCCTTTGACTACTTGCTAAAACTTTTGAAAGGGGCCTTCGAACTGTCGGGCCCAACTGCTTTTGTCAGATGCATAGAATTGATGCCCCTAGATCTCCTTCTCAGTTGGTTCAATCTCCATCTCTGCTGCCTCCCTATCCAGAATCACATCACCCATTTTGAAAAGGTTTTCAAAATACCTCATTGCAAATGTAGTAATACCAGCCTCTCCCATTTGTAGATTTCCGTCCTCATCTAGCAAACCCTTTATAATGTTATTCCTCTTTCGTTGATTTGCCTTATGATGAAACTACTTTGTATTTTTGTCCTCGTCCTTCATCTCATTTACTCTGGCATGGAGATACCACCAACTTTCTTCTTTTTTCTGAAAGTCTAGAAGTCTCTGGTTAATAGACGCACATTCTTGTAACATGTTGTGAGAAGGTGATCTTTCTTACACCCTTATGAGTTCACTTTCCGCTTCTTTTATCTTCCTTTTAATATTCGAAAACTTCTTTTTGGCCTAGTTTGTGAGAGTTTCCCCACATCGCTTTATTTTGTCGGTCGCTTCCTCCCCATATCGGTCACCCCATGCACTTTTTACCACTTCCTGACACTCAGGACCCATCAGCCACAGTGTATGAAATTGTTTTCTTCCACAAGATCTAGTGAAAAAATTTCCTCCTCCTGTAGTAAGCCAGATAGATGCATGATCCGATTCTGTAAACAGGGGGTGTCAAACTTCCGGTCTACCATGTTTTTGAAGTCAAGCTTCATCAGCAAAAAACATATCCAATCTTTCATGAATTCTTGTGCTCGCAGTCCTCCCTCTGTACCATGTCATTTTTCTTCCTCTAAATCCCAGGTCACATACTTGACAATAATCTACTGCATTCCTAAAATCAACCATAGCCCGTTCCTCTCTAGGAGCCATAAGTTCCTTTTCGGAACTGGTCAAGATTTTGTTAAAATCCCCAAACCAAACTGATGAAAGATCATATCACCCATGTAAATCTCGCATCATGTTCCATGTTTTGTATTTGTCTTCGTTGTTGAGCCCAACTGTAGATCCCAATAGCTCACCAACTATCCTGTCCCGTGTCGTCTTTGACAATGCAGTCCACGTGAAGCTGTGAATATAAACCACTTGAATGACTATGTCTCTCCACCTGACTGCAATACCCCCAGCATGTCCCATACTGCTCAGACTACTCCCTTCTAAAAATTGCATCTTCTTTTGACATCAGCAACTGCCCTTATGTTTACCATAGTCTCCATTGAAAAACCACTGTGGTTACCTCTCTCCAACATCATTGCCCGAGAGTACGAACCGTGTCAGGGTGTCCCAGACCATGACTGTTCCATGCCAATATTTTTATTGTTTTTCACGAAGCGGGTCCACCCCTGTCTCTGCTACTTTGTCGAGACTATCAGCCTACTTCTCAACATGGCTCTTCTTGCCTAAGTGCTACATTAGAGTTATTGCCAACTGATCTGACTGTAATTCTTCCTCACTGTCTTGCCTCTTTTTTCCTCGTGAGACCTCCAGATCCTCTTTGTTGCTACTACCATCTTTACTTAACAATCCGCTGCAGTGTATTTGTCCCACCCCCTTTCCTGTAGCCCCCTTACCATTGATCTTTCACTGCCCCATCCCTATATGCTTCTTGCCATCCTTGCATCCCAAGTGGAACTCGATATATGTTTATTGAGAGTTCTTTTCTCGGCCAACACCAGACTCATGACATTCATGATCTTCTACAAGGATTGTACCTTGATCAACAGATTTAATAGGCTCCTCCCGTTGTTCCACAACCTGCTTGTCCCTCCGTGACTGAGTGTCATCTTTCCCGAGCAACTTTCCCTCCCCTTCTCGTTTGTCCTTCCCCTGCGTACCCACGACTTCCTTTGATGTGACCTCCACCTCGCCATCAGCTGCCTCCTCCCTGTCCTTCTCCCCCTCAAAAACTCGGCTAGGTTGACCACAATGATCAGACCTCTTACCAATCTCAGCATCATTCTGTTTGCGCCCCGCAGCAGTCCCCACATGCACTTCATCACCTTCCTTCCTCCATTAATTCACCACTTTCTTCTCACCTTTCCAAAAGCCTGATTGTTTGCTACCGTTAGATGTGTTGTGATTACTACTCGTGCACCATGGCCTGGTTTCGAAGTTCAGTTTCTTCTTGCATGCGCCCTTACCTTCCAACTCCTCCATAATAGATGTCTGATTGGGTCTAGCAGGTGCAGCCCTGATCCACGCCCCCCACTTCCGTTCCTGGCATTCATCATCATCATCTTCCTTTGGGCAGTCCCTATCGATGTGGCCTATAAAGCCACATAGATAGCAGAGATTTGGGAGTTGTTCATACTTGAGCTCGACCTCAATGACCTTCCATGTTCTATCTTGGATGCAGAGTTTCTGTTTGATAGGTTATGTAATGTCCAAGACTATCTTCTCTCTGCAGTAGTTGTCCCACCAGAAATTTCCTTCTTTGACTTCAATAACATCACCAATCCTTTTGGAAACCATGCTGACAGCCGCAGTGCTTCTGTAGCCCATGGGTAAGTCGTAAATTCGAATCCACAGAAGTCTTGTGTTAATGATGATTCCAGATGGTTGCTCATCGGGCATGATTTTGCGGAGCAATAGGAGATTTCCTTCAAAAATGCAGGGTGCGCCATCTAACACGCGTTCACGATCCTTCCAGATGGTGAATTGGATAACAAAGAGACTGCTTTCTATCTGTCTAAACACCACTTTCCTGTGCAAACTCCACACTGTAATCGAGGGCAAGACATTTTAGAGGCCCTGGGATGAAGATAAAAAATGAGCACTCTTTATACTCTTATTTAACAAATTTAAATAAATACAAGTTTAGTCATATAAAAAACACAGTAGCATCAATGCAAACAGATTTAGATTGCAACTTCTTACTTACTGTATTAACAATATATAAAATATAATGTCAAATAACACTACCCTACAACAAGAGATGTTTACAAAAATAAAATTGTGGGCCCCGTCTTTATTGGACCCCTGGCCGTCGCCCAAGTTGGCCACCCCAATGGGCCGGCCCAGTCATCATTGTCCTTGTGAGCGCATTGAAATTGAGATTGTGTTCAATCACCAGCCATCCCACCAAAGTGGCCTCGAGATGTACCTCTGTTTGTTTGATTCCTTCCGCCGCAAAACAAATAACTTCATCTTCGTCTTCGCTGAACCACAGTCTAGTGCAGCAAGATGTGATCTCGTCTGCCGTGGGAGAAACCTGCGAAGGAGAAAACCCTAAGCCAACAAGTGGCTACTACACCCAGATACCCAAGACTAAGGTTTCAGATTCACCGAATGACTGAGGCTATGTGGATCGCTCTCCCAGTCTACCCTTCCCTCGTGACTTGGCTGTCGCCAGAGATGTTGGGGTTTGCAGGAGACGACTTTTTATTTCGAAGGAAAATGACAGATAGAAGACAAATTCTAAAACAAAGGAGTGGTGGGCATTGAGGTCTCACTGTTTCTGCATGCCTCGTATGGGATCAATATATATATATATATATATATATATATATATATATATATATATATATGCTAGAATACACTCGAGTGTATCCGGAGCGGAATACACTCAAGTAGTTTTTCATGATGCAATATATTTTTAAAAAATCTAATCCATTGATCTTCTTAAACATCTCGTGAACAACTCATACGCAAAATTTGAACACATTTGGATATGTATAGCTCATGTTATGAAGACCGCAAAAATTATACATTTCAAATTAGTTTCGCGCGTCGATTTTGTTGCCCTTGGATGAGTGACTCAAACTCATCCAAATGGGCTCAAAATTTATATGTAGCCTAGTTATAGTATGACAGTGAAGATCAACGGTTTACATTTTGTAAAAAATAATCTTGATGTGCAAACACACTTGAGTGTATTCGTACGATCCGTACACTCGAGTGTATTCTAGCCTAACTCTCTCTCTCTCTCTCTCTCTCTCTCTCTCTCTATATATATATATATATATATATATATATATATATATCTATATCTATATGGAAAGTTATTAACAACACATCATCTCTACCAGCATTCACACTCCTACATCGGGAATACACAAAAAAACCACTATATATACCTTTTAGCACTGTGTGACACAGTCTTATAGGGTAAATAATTATTAGTGTGTTCTGCATCACTTTGTATGCATGTTACTGTATTAAAAGCAGCCGCTGCACTAAAATAGTCATGCAATAAAGCAGTTGCAGTCAACTATAACACTTATTACTCTTACAAACAAAACAATTGAAAATTTAAAATATTTTTTTTTATTCCCTCCACTTCTTAGCAGCTGATCCGACCAGGTGCACGTTTGTACATATTTTACGAATAAGTCCAGAATCACTACTTGAAAATATTCATTGTAGTGCCAAAAGTCATCAAGAAAAGTACTAAATAAAAACGGATGCAATGCGTACAGTCAGAGGTACATTTGATTAATGAAATAAAATACAAAGATAGTTGTTATTATGTTTATTTATTTTTTTAATTTGTTGTACATATATGCAATAAAAATCCAGAATAAACTAGCATAAATCGTCTTATTTTTGAAAAAATTATGGAAACATTTTTCCTCCATTTTACAACTATATAAAATCTCTGATTTCACCAAACTTATGTTTTTGTACATTTTGATGATAAGTTAAAAATTAGTATCTGAATGTATTGAAAAGTGTACTAAAACCAATACTACACAATACCAAAAAATGTATAGAACAATGCGACACAAATTTCTAGATATAAATATGGTAGTGCGATGCATGTTGCTGCTGCAACAAATCAATGTTGTCGTCCAGCCACCCACACCAACCACCGCTAACCAATTGTATTTAATTTCACACTTACAAATTTGTGTCTTTTCGGCTACTCACACTGTCTTTATTTTTATCCAGCACTGTATGAGTTCATTCGTTGCCCGCGCGAGTAGCCTGGATTTTCGCTACCCGGCAGCCAAAAAAGTAACTCTATTGGCAAAAAAGTAACTTTGTTGTCAAAAAAGTAACTACAGGAATAAAAGAGAACTCTGTACAAAATATACAACAGATATATATAAGGACGGATTTTTTGATTTTAGAGGGGCAAATGATATTATTTTTGGCTAAATTTTTTTGGAGAACTAGACAAAATAGTCCTCTATAATTGTGAAATTAAAAAAAAAAAATCGGAAGGGTGGGGAGTAGCTACCCGCGCGGGCAATAAAGATGGGATATATATATATATATATATATATATATATATATATATATATATATATATATATACTATTTTACTTATCTAAGCGTCACTACTGCACATTGTGTAGAGCCGCTTTCCGTAAAAAAACCCTACATTGAAGTCGCTGGACTCTCACACTTCCGACGAAATCGTCAGACTCTTGTTAGGGATCTGTTTTTGATGATATCATTGGAGGGAGATATCAGGAAGTGTAAGAAAAACTATTGCAGCCGCAGAAGGAAAATCGGGAGTGGGATACTTCCCCAGGAAGGATGCACAAGGACGTCGTACTGCACAAGAAGGCAGTTCCTGTCATCTTTGTTGCATTTGAAAAAGATTTGTCAGTTGTTTTTACGCTAGGTTTTATATTCTTGATATATCAAGCAGTGATTCGCTAATTTCCCTTCGTTTAATTGGACAAGCCATGGTTCTCTCCAAGATCGTAATGTTGATTGTGGAGCCAATTCAATTGTTGCCAACAGAAAAGTTTGTTCTTTGCTGTATGCTTAGGGATCCATGGTGCATCTGATGGAAAAATGATGGCCATGCAACGTTCCTTGTTATGGATCCATTTATGTTTTCAGAAATCGTGACACATGATGTTTATCATCCTCCTGAAGGGGTATTTTTCCGTCCAGTTTATAAATGGAAACATGAGTACATGTTTCCAATCATCTAGCCTTTCCGTAACTGTGTGATCGACTCTTAAAGAGAATAATACCAGTGGAATCATCAATACAGATATGATTATCTTCAAATTTTGAGTAACTGTTTCCCCTTTTAGAAATCTCCGTCCTGATTTAACTATGGACATACGAAGAATAGGCAGCGGACGACAATTATGGTCGACCATGTCCCATTGCAGCTAATCGTCAAACTTGATCTTTCTTCACTTTTCCCTCTAACATGGCATCGGAGCCCGCCATATCCCACCAGCGCCTGCGGTAGCTCAGTCTTTACATAATTACAAGGTACCTAGAAGACGGACGATGAGCCCAATGTGATGTGAGAACTTGACACTGCCATCGCTTGTGTGTTGCAAGCACCGCTTGCGGATGACATCCTTCATGCTCGGTGCATAAACTTCCGGTGAGAACTATCGACGAACACTAGGAGAGTGTCAGCTAGAGGGCCGAACCGTGGTGCTAGGATGCACATACACGTTGGTTTTAACCCCATGAGTCTGTTGCCTATCCGCCGTGAAAGGTTTGTTCATAGAGTCGAGCTGTAACATGTATCCCATCTAGGACGGAACGATTGGAGATGCATGTGATGTTTGCGTCGTGGCAAAGTATCTATCTTGGACGTTTTCTCTACCATAATAAACCAGCAGGCTGCGAGGTCACCATGTATTAGTTTTTCTTCCAATTGCCTTGTATACATTCTATTGACAATGTCAATTAGTAGATGTTGCCTAATGTGTGTCTCTTGTTCTCATTCTAATGCATTGTCTTTAGGAACACACCAACACAATATAGTCTATTGAATTTGAATATCATATTACTTTGATCGGACAAACTGTCTCAAAAACACGATCCAGGTCTGAGATTGCACAAATGTGCACACAGAATGCTCAGCCATCAACAAGGTTCATATACTGACTCAAGGAGATCAAATACGGAGGTTGCTGCAACAATTGAGTGAAAGGAGAACAGAAAACTCTGTCCTCAGATTTTCCGAAGTAGACAGCAGGTAACGCTGATCACCTTTTTAATATCACCGTCCTAGATATTCTAATCATAATGCATCTTGTGTTAACCTTTAGGTTCGTTGGAACACATCTTCAGGATGTTTATCCAAAGTGAAATTTCGTATTTACCACATGTTTACAGGCGTCTCTGTTTGTAAATATTTTTATCTATGAATGGATTTTTATTTAGCTTGCACAATCACTCCAAAAATATGGGTGCGGATTTGCTGGTCCACCCTTGGGAAAGGAGCACGTTACTACCGGCGTAACTGGAAGCCGCGCGGACTACGGAATCTCTCGCAGTCACCACGACGACCACTCCTTCCGTAACAAACCACCCCACGAAGGCAAACAAGAATGAACTACTCGGTGCTCTCTCCTCTTGCTAATGCACTGCTCCGTTCACCACCTTCCTCTCCATCTTCCTCTTCCACCTCCATCAAATGTTCCACAAAACCCTCTCCCTCACTCTTAAAACTCGCACGACGATGATCAGTTTCTGTCCTGCCCGACTGCGTTGCAGCTGATGAAGAAGAAGGGACCCTGAGAACTTGTAGGTGTCCTCCCCGTGTTGTGCCTGGTGATGGGGCTAACGACATTGCAGCTGGTGTAGTCAGCGTTGGAGGTTTCGAGTACAGAGTCCACCGCCTTCTCCTACATAAACACTGTGAGTAGATGATCCAGAAACTATGACATTATTAGCAGAAGCGATATCTGTCAAAGGGACGACGGTTTCGAGCTCAGCGTCTGCAACGCCGCCGTCTACCTCCCAACCGCACGTGAACCCACCTAAACCGCCGACGGTTTCGAGCTCAGCGTCGGCACCAACCACCTGGGTCACTTCCTCCTGTCACACCTCCTGCTGGCAGATATCAACAAGTCCGACTACCCAAGCCGCCGCATGATCATCGTTGGCTCAATCACCGGCAACACCAACACGGTAGCCGGCAACGTCCCACCTAAAGCCAACCTCGGCGACCTCCGCGGTCTCGCCGGAGGTGTGAACGCCCTTAACGCCTCCCCCATGATCGACGGCGGCAGCTTCGACGGCGCCAAGGCGTACAAGGACAGCAAGGTCTGCAACATGCTGACAATGCAGGAGTTCCACCGCCGGTTCCATGAGGATACCGGCATCACGTTTTCGTCCCTTTATCCGGGTTGCATTGCCATGACGGGGCTTTTCCGGGAGCACATCCCCTTAGACTGCTCTTCCCGCCGTTCCAGAAGTTCATCACCAAGGGGTTCGTCTCCGAGGCGGAGTCTGGGAAGAGGCTGGCGCAGGTGGTGAGTGACCCCAGCTTGAGCAAGTCCGGCGTGTACTGGAGCTGGAACGCCGCGTCCGCTTCGTTCGAGAACCAGTTGTCGGAGGAGGCTAGCGATGCGGAAAAGGCCAAGAAGGTGTGGGAGCTTGATGATCATAGGTGTTGCCGCACTAATATAATATTTTCTTTTTCTACCTAATCATACTAAAATATAATCTTTCTTAATTATCTATGTTTTCTGATTGATTCATATTCTCGCATTCGTTTATTCACCTCTTTCCTTAAAAACTAACAATATCCACTATTTTTATGTCTCCAATCACCCTCCTATACATTTTTTATCTCTTTTATCTTGATCGGAAACTCAGATCGTAACGTCCGGCTCAGTTTTCTCCCAAACTCTCTTTGTGTGCATCTCTGTCTTAGGTTAAGATGAGAACTTTAAGAAAAGGTGGAAGACGAAGGATTAGAGATTTCTACTAATCAGAGTAACTAAGAAGGTGCAACTCATTTTACAACACCTTTAGTTTGAGTAACATATGTAAAATCCTACATGATGGTTCAACCATTGGCTTTCAAATTTCTTTTATAGGTTTTCTCAGTGAATTCAAACAACCAGTTGTAGTCATTGATAAGAAGGTAAGTCTGTCCCTTCATGGATCCTTTTTTTCTCCAATCACCCTCCTATATGTTTTTGATCTCTTTTTTCTTGACCGGAAACTCAGACTGTAACGTCCGGCTCAGTTTTCTCCCAAACTCTCTTTGTGTGCATCTCTGTCTCAGGTTAAGATGAGAACTTTATGAAAAGGTGGAAGATGGAGGATTAGAGATTTCTACTAATCGGGGTAACTAAGAAGGTGCGGCTCATTTTACAACACCTTTAGTTTGAGTAACAGATATAAAATCTTACATGATGGTTCAGCCATTGGCTTTCAATTTTCTTTTACATGTTTTCTCAGTGAATTCAAACAACCAGTTGCAGTCATTGATAAGAAGGTAAGTCTGTCCCTTCATGGATCCTTTACCGACTTTTTTATTTTTGCCTATTATTTTTTTGCTCGGACATTCCAATGGTTTTAACTTCCAGAACTGTTTTCCATTGCCCTTTTTATTGTTGTTGTGGCGGGCATCGTTTAATATTATTTCTAAGTAATCAAAGTAGTTGTATCCTCTTTCAAGTAAATTTATTTTCTATTTTAAATCGTAACTGAACATAGAACAATGACTATGAATAACATAGTATTGTCATGCCTATATTTTTATCTACTAGCACATGGATTCAACTGGAGCAATCACTGCAGAGAGAGAGAGAAAGTCTAATACGAGGAGTGTAATTATGACCCATTGTTTTCAAGGATCATATTCTTATTATTTTTATTTTCCAATCATGATCTGAATTGTCCAATATCCACGCTTATGTCCCTATATTTTTATCATCTTTTATTCCTTAATGTTCTCCAACGTCTCCAAAGGGAACAAATTGATGCCCTGTTACAGTTAAGTTCTTTTGAACACCTTTTATTCTCTCTCTCTTAACCTTTCATTTCCAGTCTCTTTTCCTATCATATTTATTGTCATGCATTATCCATTATCGGTGATTACAAGGTACAACAACGACTTAGAATCTCTCTCTCTCTCTCTCTCCCTTGACTTTCATCTACTCTTTCCATATTCTTCATTTCTAGGTCTACTCCTCTCCAAAAACTTTCCTATGTATTTTCTTCTTGCTTCCATATTCCACATATCAAACAAAAAAACTTTGCTTTTTTCTCATCGTTCTTCTCAACGTCAATTACTTATTTTCTTGGTAATATCATTTAATTTCTTGGTAATCTCATTTAATTTAGTTGCAGTTGTTGATTGGTGTGCTGCTTCCACCATTCTGCATGCCAATATCTTCTCCTACTTCATTTTTTTTTCACTCTTATATAGAGGCACATTTCCATTTTTAGCTCACATAAGAACGTCTTCGGGTTGTATGTTAATTTTTTCAATTTGATTTTGAACAATGATAAAATGTTTGTGAATTACCCGTTCATATTGTTACTTCCACTCATTGTCTTTTCCTATTAACTACATATTTATATTAAATAAATATTGATTCCATGTGAAAGTATACTTCTACAAGTTCAGAACTTTAATAAAAGAAGTACTATCTACACTACTATATGAAAATCGATGTCTTTCCAATTATGTTTTTTTCTATTTTAAGTTTTTTTTAAATATAATCAATTTAACTGAAACATTTCAAATTTCCTACAACCCCCTCAACTCTCTTACTTATCAGGATATTTCTCATATATTCTCCTTAATTTACTTTTTCTTTCACATTTAGCTAATGAATTGCTCTTTCTCTCTATATTGTGCTTTGTAACCACATACCACACATAAGTTATATGATTGACAATCCTATCACAATAAACACAAAATATATGGTTAAATTTGTCATATTGGTTTTTATATAATAGTAGTCCAACATATTCACTAGAATCTATCTTTTTACAATTGAATGCTTTCATTCCTTTCCATTTAATTAAATTGTACCATTTTCAATTTACTATAACCTTTTTAACTCTCTCAACTTCTCTAGATATTCTTACCTATTCACTTCTTTGATTAGTTTTGTTCTCTCACATCACCTAACAAAATTTTACTTTTTTCCCATTGTAATTTGTATCCATATGCCCCACATATTTTTTATATTTTCCAATCTTAGTAAAAAAATGAGCTACATATTCAATTGGTTCTATTTTCTTAACATTTTTCCCTCCATTCTATAGTAAAATTAAATATATATGCTTCCTCAGATCATTTTGTTATAATAGAATAGTATACTATTTTTACATATCTTTGACTTATATTATTTTTGAGGTATGTGCGTGTAATTATGATATATACCTTCAAAACAAGTAATCATTTACATTTTCTACATCTGTCATCTACCCACATTCAACCATCATCTCTCTTTGAAAGACATAGACATGGTTTGGTAACGTCTTGGACACACGGTGGTGAGGGAAGATCAAAAGACAAACATGATCAAGCTTAAGCTGCTATTCAGATAGACGTTAACTCCATTATCTTTACAGTCATTTTATGTCCATTGCCATCACTGATTCCAAATTTCTCACCAGACACATTTCAGGCAGTAGTTTGTAGTGGATGCATGATCGACTTTCATAGAGATCAAGTTACCATACTGAACTGTCACGTCACCCATTATTATGGTAGGATAACATATATGCCTCATGTGAATTCCCTTCGTCATTTCCCCTTACCATATGACAACCTCCTATCTTCTCTTTCTTATTATCTCTTAGTCAAAGATAATTACACCACTCTCTTTGTTACACCCACTTATTGTTTCGGGAATACTGAACCAAAAAATTGATTCCACACTTCCCTCTAAACCTCCTATCTTCTCTCTTAGCTGGATGCATTCTCAATTCCTACTCTTTTTTTCATTTACATTAGAATTATCTTTGAGTATAAATTGTATACAACAACATATAAAGAAATGCCTTTTGAAAAATAAATCATTATAAGTCTTTCCTTTGACTATAAAAACCCCCACCCGACCAAATCTATGCTACAAGACCGAATGAATTTCCTACAAAAATTTTGCCAACGAACAATTCCATTCCCATACCCAATTAAACAAGACAACGAATTTTCTCGTTTCTAATTTAATACCAGTCAACTTCCTTGACCATTCATATGCCAATTTCCATGTTCACACCTCAACCAACCACCTCCACTCTATCTACATTTTCTTTTCTGAAAAAGCCAAACATATAAACCTACCATGTCTATCTTTCTAATTGACATTATAGAATGATTTCCAATCAATACCCAACAACAAGAAACATAAGAAAATAAGTAATGAGGATAGGATAAGGGTTTATCATTGAAATGCCATTTCATCTCTTAAAGTTTCTTTTATTTTATATCATAATCTAATATACGATTTCAGCTCTCAACATTTCTAAAATTCTATACCACAATCTAATATTTTCAATATACTTCCCCAAAATTGATTCTATTTATATATATATATATATATATATTTAATTATATCTTATTAATATGTTTATACAAGTAGGAATCAATATAGAAAATTACTGAGAACCAAACATAAATTAGAAAGGCATGTGTAAGATTCATGCATGTCATAAAAGTTGATTGTTGTGGTTGCATGTGTGATTTGAGTCTTTCTTAAAACCCTTTTCAATTTCAACAGTTTTTACAAGTCAAAAGAAAATTTATTTGCAAAAACTATTAAAGTATCATATGCAAATATGTACTGTTTTATTTTTTGAATTTCCTCAAGAATCATTTTATGTTTTTCCATTAAAACTGGATATTGATATCGAAATTGGAAGTGTAGCATGTGGTGGTAAACAAGTTAGGTGCTACAATATCTAATATAATCACTAATGACATTTAAAAATTTTAATTGGCAGTCCAATTTGTGTTTAGAGCATTGGGTTTGACAGGATAATTCAAGTTAATGCCACTGTGAAGGTATTTATTTAATTCGACATTTATTTTAAAATTCTAATTTAACTTTATTAAATTATTTTACAAATACATATACGTCTCAGTATTATACATCATATAAAGATTTGTAGCGACACTTCAATATTTGATGAGGAAAGAACACCTACCGGTAGATGAAAGTTATAGCCTCATGAACTATGCTTTATAAAATTAATCTTATTTTATTCTTCCATATGCGCATGCCTATGTTTTATAATATCTGATATATTTTGTATAGATTTAATGTGACACGTGCATGTGCACGTGTGTGTTGACTAGTAAAATTATAAATTCCACAATGCTACTCCATCATAAATTATTGGTTTTTTATATACTGGTTAAAAATTATGTATTCCATCAAATCAAAGAGATGGAAGCCAACGCTCGCGGCGCACCACACCCTCCCACTCAATAGGGAGGAAGATGCCCCTGGCAGATTGGAGACCTTGTCATAGTGGCAACCACAGTAAAGGAATGGGCCATCCTCTGCAAAAACCAAGTTGGAGTTGTCAACACCCGACTGGAGTTCACATATCTCATCCTGGACGAAGATACAATCATCATTCCATAGGCGGAGATAGACGAAAACACATCTTTATGGAGCAACTCCTTGGCGGAATACATCATCAGTTTCAACCCCCACATACCCATGTTGCAGGAGCACCTGACAAGGATCTGGAAGCCGACTGGATCCATTGAAGTCTTAGGCCAAAGCAACAGGAGTTTCATTATCAAATTCCAAACGGAAAGTAATTTGAATACAACTATGGAGGGTAGCCCCTGGAG
The DNA here is from genome assembly GCA_963693085.1 of Alisma plantago-aquatica. Lineage (NCBI taxonomy): Eukaryota > Viridiplantae > Streptophyta > Magnoliopsida > Alismatales > Alismataceae > Alisma > Alisma plantago-aquatica. The sequence continues at coordinate 515,826,985 of OY856415.1, forward strand.
TATCAAGGGTAAGCCCATGATTTTGAAGAAATGGGAGAGGGAGAACCACTGGAACAAGAGAAACTTACCTCTGTTCCAGTGTGAATCAAACTCACAAATCTGTTGCTGGAACTCTGGAGCGAAAAGATGATTGCACGAATAGCTTCGTTCTTGGGCAAACCCCAATGTCGTGTTAGGCAAACTAAAGCTATGAAGCACATCGATTACGCTAGGGTTAATGTTCTCATTTCCGCTTCATCAGTGTTCCCCCGTGAAGTGAAACTGAGATCAGAGAAAGGCTCACCATACTCGGTCACTGTTGACTATGAGTGCCTCCCGGAGAAGTGCCCGCATTGCGGGACTTTTGACCACGACAAGGTATTATGCCACCCGTCGGCACAAGCTACAAATCAAATGAGCACAACTACTGACTCAGGGAGGCCACCGATGAATGTGCCTAATCCCCCACAGGTCACCCAAACTAATGCAGTAGCCACCCCTCAACCTATCTGTACAAATATCCCAAAGGCAGTAGACAACACCAGAGTAAATCACAGATTCTCTCAGCCTCGACGCACTGCTAGTCGGCATGGGAGAAGAAGCACCCGACAGAACCACTCCAAATCCAAAACAAAGACAGGGAACATGTATTTACCCCTGGAGAACCAACAAAACAACACTGCAGAGGTGGGAGGCAGTCAACTCCCCCAATCCAAATGATTGAGCTACCTACGATCATGGCCTAGAATGTCTGAGGCCTGTCCCAGAGGGACAAGCAGGACATGGTTTGGGAAGAAATGAAGAGAGTGTGTGCTGATATTGCTCTCTTCACTGAAGTTAAAGTCAAAAGAAACAAGATGAGAAAGATGATGAGAGTCTCCTGGCCTACTCATCACTGGATTGATAACTCTGCTAGATGCAATAAAGTGAGAATTCTATTCCTTTGGGATAACCAAAACTACAAGATCACTCTTATTAGCCAAGCGAGACAATATATCCATTTCAGGTTGGAAGTTGACAACAGATTGTTTGAGATCACTGTTGTTTATGCTGACAATGATGATGGTAAGAGACTAATGTTATGGAATGATTTACGTGGTTTGAATCCTCAATCCCCCTGGTCCATCCTAGGGAATTTTAATGGTGTTAGAGCAATCAGTGAACGATGTGGACGATCTGCTCCCTCTGCGAGGTCAATGTCTAAGTTTAACCACTGGATACAAGATAGTAACGTGTTGGAACTCCCTGCTAAAGGTGCTTTCTTCACATGGAGTAATCAACAACAAGGTATCAATAACACGAGAAGTAAAATAGATAGAGGTTTCTGCCAGTTACAGTTCATGAATCTCCTTCCCAATATTTGGCTGGAAGTCATGCCCATGATTTATTCTGATCATCACATTTTGATCCAACATATGGATGAGAAGACACCAACACAAAAATATCCATTCAAATACTTCAATGTATGGGCGAAACTTGAAAGTTTCCAAGACACAGTAGAAAAATCCTAGAACCATGAGAAAAGTGGCAATCCTATGTATAAACTGTGCCAGAAACTTAAAATTGTTAAAAAATCCTTGCAGACCTGGAACTAGGAAAAACAAGGTGACATCACTGATAATGCCAAGAACAAAGAAAGAGAATCTCTTACTGCTCAAAGTCTGGCTGATGATGCTCCACACGATGGCCTACTCTGGGAGATAGCAAAGACAAAGAGAGAAGAAGCACTCAAAGTAAAGGAGGTTGAAGAATCCATCATTAGAAAGAAATTAAGAATATAGTGGTTAAAGCAGGGGGACAAAAACACCACTTTCTTCTATGATTCTCTGAAAACAAGAAGAGCAAGAAACCAAATCATGTGTTTTGAATACAATGATTCTCAAATTAGAGGGATTGACAACATCAAATGTGTATTTCAGCAACACTATAGCAACTTATTCCAGAAAATTCTCAACATGAGATCTCATAACTAGTTTAACATTCCTAAATTATCTGAACAAGAAATCACTGACTTATGTAGACTGGTCACTGATGAGAAGATCTTTGAAGTGATTAAAAAAGCTAATAATGATAAGGCACCAGGCTCAGATGACTTCAACGCCCATTTCTACAAGTCCACTTGGCATATTATAGGCCCGGAGGTTTGCAAAGCTATTAGGTACTTCTTCTTGAAAGGTAAACTCCTTAAAGAAATTAATAAGACCTTCATTTCTTTTATACCTAAAGTAAAGAAGCCCACAAAACTGAATGAATGGAGACTAATCTCCCTATGTAATTTTCTTTACAAAATTATATATGAAATCATGACTAATCGATTGAGAGACATCATGCCTTCTCTTATTAGTCTTAATCAGAGTGCATTTGTCAAAGGAAGGAAGATCTCTGGCGTGGTCTTACTTGCAAGTGAACTCATTCATGACTTCAAGAATTCCCCAGGTTGCAAATTATGTCTCAAGGCAGATTTGAGCAAAGCTTATGACACCGTAAACAGAGATTATATTCAGGATATTCTAAAGCAAATAAACTTCCCTGATTGTCGGATTCATTAGGTCAGTGAATGTATGAACACTTGTTCTTTTCAAGTCCCGGTTAATGGAGCTCCAACTCAGATTATACAAGTAGCTAGAGGCATTAGGTAGGGTGACCCCCTTGCCCCCTACTTATTTGTTATTGGAATGTAGGGTCTAACCTCTATTCTTGAAGAAGCCTGCTGCTAAGGGATCTATCTCCCCTCTCTGAGTTGGCAATGTAGATATCTCTCGCATTTTATTCATAGATGATCTGCTGATCTTTTCCCAGGATACTAATAAAGACATCACATGTATTTCTGAATGTATGAAGACCTTCAACCTCCTTTTAGGTCTTGAACAGAACCCGAGCAAAATTCAACTATTCCTGAGCCATGACGCCTCTGATGATGCTTGCAATATCTTGGGTGTTGAACGAATAGAGCTTCTAGTCAAATACTTGGGACTACCATTATTCTTTAGAAGACTAACCAAGAGTCTATGAACTTCTCTAATGGATAAAATCAAAACAAAGTTGGACTCATGGAAAGAAAGACTCTTATCTATGACAGGAAGAGTAGAACTTATGGTGTCCACCCTCTCAGCCTACCATATGTATTGGACATGTGTCTTTCCCCTTCCAAAAGCAACTATTGAGGAAATTGAAGCTCTTTGTAGGAATTTTGTTTGGGATGAACATGATGATGCCAAACATATTCATACTGTTTCATGGGACAACATATGCAGACCCAAGTTGGAAGGAGGCATGGGAATTCAGGAAGTCACTGACTGGAACAATGCTAGCCTCACTAGACTCTTATGGGACCTTGCCAATGGGATGAACAACCTTTGGATCAGGTGGATCCATAGTCGATATATTATAAATGAGTCCTTGTGGTCGTGTAATGCCAAACAACACCACAACTGGCTCTGGAGATCACTCCTCAAACAGAGAGATGCTCTTAACAACCTCGTGAGATTTCACATTGGCAATGGAGATCATATTTTTGTCTGGAAGGACCCCTGGGCTTCAGGAAGTTTTCTGCTAGACAAGATTGGGACTCAACTCAAACTCTGTAATGGATTTGACTCCTCCAAATTACTAAGGGATTTCATAGTCAATAAGAAATGGACCTTTCCATCCACCCGTGGTGCTGAAGACCTCCACACTATCTGCTCTAGTATCAAAATTACTGACAAGGACCTCTGTTACTTCAAGGGCTTGAGCATTTCACTCTTAGAGGTGCCTGGAACTTGCAAAGAAATCATGGGGCTGAACAAGAGTTGGCTAAATAGCTATGGAGAACCACTGATCCCAACCGAATCAAAGTATTTGCATGGAAGATGCTTCAGAAAAGACTTGTTACAGAAGACTACCTACATAACATGGTCTTTCAATTTGCCTTGAGATGCATCCTTTGCAAAAATAAGGCTAAAACCAGCAACCACCTGCTCTGGGAATGTGAATTTAAAAATGAATATGGCAAAGAGCACGTCACTTCATCCCTTGTGTGCCCAGATGTGAAGATGATATTCTGAAGCTCAATGATGAAAATGAAAAACTGATAGTGCTTCTGATCCCATATTGGGTTTGGAACACTAGAAACCAATTTATTTTTGAAGATGTTAATCTGGTAGCATGTGCTACTTGGAATAGAGTAACATCTGATTAAAGATGCCTCATGCATAGATATGTTTCTATTTGTTTCTCACACTCATACCACTTGTAAATTTGATATAGATGGAATAAAGGGAGTACCACACTTACTGATAAAAAAATTCATGTATTCCATCTTAGTTCTAACGAACAAAAAAATCTTATTTCTCTTGTATGGAACAACCGACATTGGAAGATGATATATTCTCAAAAACTAGTATAGATAAGTGTTTTATTTATTATATATTACAATTTAAAAGTAATTTATTTTCATCTTTAACCATGCCAATGTATTTTTCAATTATACTTTATGGCTCAAAAAATTATTTTTATCTTTAGGTCGGTGAATATTCAAGACACGAATTTATCTATCAATGATATGGTCAATCAATCTAACCAAATAGCTCAATCAACAATGGGTAAATTAAATTTTTGGGTTCTTGAACTGGATAATGAATTTGAGTCATAATCATTTGCAAGTGAATTCTATAATCATTATGCTCGTTGAATTGGGTTCAATATTTGTAAAAGAAAATGTCATAGAAATTTCAATAATGACATAACTTATACGAGATTTTGTTGCTCAAAAGAGGGGTTCAAGTCTTTTATCCATCCACGAGTTGTTGTGAAGAAGCATTGACAAGAAACATGGACAATATACTATGCTTTTATAGACATTCAACATCAAGGAGAAAAATGGAAAATCATAAAACTTGAACTTAATCACAACCACGATCTTGCTTCTACCCCTAAGCATCATATGCACATGTCTCAAAGAAAAATTTCTAACCCTTAGGTTGCACAAGCTGATATTGGTGTCTTTTCTAGAATCTATGTTGGACAAATGATGGAATATATGGGTAGACAAGCAGGTGGAGTGGAAAATCTTCGCTTTCTTGAAAAATACTATAAGAACTATCAAAATGGAAAACATAAAAAGAATATTGAAAAAGGTGATGTAGCTCTTATAGTTGACTATTTAAAATAAAAGAAGCCAGAAATCCTAGTTTCTTTTATGAAATGTAATATGATGAAGAGAACATAATTAGTAATATCTTTTTGGCAGATGCTAGATCCATAAGTGATTATTTTAGTTTTGGGGATGAAGTTGGATTTGATATAATATTTCCAACAAAAGTAGAATGTTGACCATTTGGTATGTTTTTTTGTGCGAATCATCATAGACAAACTATAATTTTTGGCTCAACATTATTGTATGATGAAACTATTTCTACTTGTATATGTTTGTTCAAGACATTTATACAAGAAATGTGTGGTAAAGAAACATAAACAATTTTAACTGATCAATATAAGATCATGGAGTTTTCCATGAAGGAAATTCTACCAAAATTACATCATCAACTTTGTGTTTGACATGTCTATCAAAATGATCTTAAACATCTCGGTGCTCAATTTAAAATAATTGTCAATGGAAAACAACCATTTTCTCATGACTTCAGTGGATGTATGTACGATTATGAAGAGGAAGATGAGTTCTTAAGTTCTTGGGATGACATGCTACAAAAGTATAATATTCATCAAAATAATGGCTGCAACAAATCATTGATGATAAAGATAGGTGGGCAATGATTAATTGTAAGAAATTTCTTACAACCGATATGAAGTCAACACAAAGAAATGAGTCGCTAAACTCTAAACTAAAACGTTATCTACTACCTCATTCTAACTTTTTGGAGATTTTGAACATTTTGACTATGGTTTGAAGAAAATGAGATATATAGAGGTGGGAGCCAATTTTTAGATGAAAAATTCTAGTCCACAGATTTGCTTGCCTTCTAGTATTTCAAAACTGATTGTGAAAGTGCACACACCATAAATCTTTTAAAAATTCTAAGAAGAGTATGCTCAAATTATTAATTATTCTTTACAAACGGTTGATGATGGACCATTAAATATTTTCAAAGTCAAAATGGTAGGAAAGGGCCGACAACATATAGTTGGCATATATGTTGTTATCACACAGTTGAATGCAGTTGTAAGAAATTTGAGTTCATCAGAATTTTATGTCGACCTGTCTTTCGAGTCTTCCAACAACTTGAAATTGTTGAAGTACCCTCAAAATATATTCTTAAAAGGTGGAGTAGGGATGCTAAAGCTAGTAATCTACTAGATTGACATGGAGAAAACCTTGATGTTAATCCAAATGTTGCACTTGTAAAATGCAATAACATCTTATGTCAAGCTTGTTAGTATGTATGCCTAGAGAGCCAATCATATGATGATTGTGATGGCATATTACATAAGGGATTTGATTAGTAATAAAAAGGCAAGCTTCCAACTTATTATGTTTCGCTCGGTTATGAGATAATGAGGAAACATAATGGATGTCTAAAGAATGACAATACTCAATTATGTATGTCTTCAAGTATGTGACTTGAACAATGAGATCATACATATGTTAAGAGTATGTACATTCTTATTATGTCCCTAGTCACTTGTAACCATGGAAGGTAGATAGACATCAATAACACATAAGACTGGAGTGTGGGTTGGTTGATGATAGAATCTCATAAGTCATGATATGTGATATCAAACCAAGCACACAAATACTTGTTAGAGAACAATGTATCAAACAAACCCACCTTGAGAGTGACACATGGAAACCATGCATGGTAGTCATACTCATCTCTCATACTGATGGTGGTGATTGTGGTTCTTAGACATGAAGTCACTACACTCATCACATGTCATTTAGTAATACTTTAACATCATCAAACATAATTGTGAATAAGAATTGCCATAACGATGATGATTGGGTAGCTGTGACACATGGGGACTGACTGTGAGTGATATAAATGGGATTTTTCCCTCGTACTGGAGTTTGATATACTAGACACTTGATAAAATAGACAAAGAAATGCATGCACATGAACATATGAATCAATATATCATATTGAGGTCACATATATCTCAAATAGTCTGCTCTAGGTTCAAGGAATGTGGATTGAACATTGAGAGGATGACATTCCATGCCTCGAGTTCATTCTGGTTATCAGAGAAAAAGGAATTAGACAATCACTATAACACCTTACATAGATTCTCAGTTGAAGTTGTTCTCCAACTTTCCATTCACTTAGACTAGGTACCACTCTTTGCTTGTTATGTCATAAACTAGTTATGGACATTCACTCCCAACGTGATATGGGACCTATACAGTCACACACGTAACAATTCACCTAGAAGAGGAGTTTAATCAATTGACAAAGTGTTTGGGTATTCAATTCAAGCAACAAATCAACTGAATAAACTCCCAGCCTATCGACGCATGTGATGAAATGACCAGTTGGAGTGTCAAGTTGATTGGAAATTGAATTTGTTGAGTTCTTCCTGAACTCAGGAGCAAACCGACCAGTTCACCTAGTGAACCGACTAGATTGGCTCACCAACTGGTCAATTGGGATCGTAAGGCAACTGAATCACAAGGGCGAGACACTAAGTTCATGGAGAAATTCAGTTACATCAAGGATTAGTGATGACGTGATGTTGATCATTAATTGGATTCGAATTGCCAATTCATATTCGATTGGAAAATATGGCGAAACGATCATTTTGCCGAGTGAAATGATTGTATCTCATGTGAACGACAAGTTTGGTGCTCATAGGTTGCAAAAATTCATGATCTTATGGCCCCTTCCATTGCCACACGGACTGGGAACCCAGACCCAAACCCCTCCTATAAATAGAGAAATACATGGGGATTCTTAGAACACTACTCAATTGCCTCTAACAATTGTTATCCTCTCTAGTAGTAGTAACCAATAGAGAGCCTAATAATGTCTTACCCGATAAAGGGAAGAATAATAAGGGAGAATAATTGTGGGAGAGCGTGTTGGTGACTAGTACACCAATGTGAGGGATAACTCCTTACTGTATGTTCTAGTAGAATGATAGGAGTTCTAGGTGGTCTGTGTGGACTACTATAGAGGTGAGGAGATTGTTGTCTGCCACTAGGAGGAGAACGTATGTAATGACCCCGCCTCCCAGTAACCCCCATTTAAGGGAGACCGAAAGGTTAGAGCCGTTATCCAATAACCCGGATCAAAGGTTCGATAAATAATCAATAACAATTAATAAATGTTACCAACTAAACTGAAAACTGGTATAAAATCACTACTACAGAAACGGCCTTTGGCGTCGGTCGTTTAACCCCATTTGGCGTCGGTTTCCAACCGACGCCTATGTGGGCGCCGCTAAAGGTCGAACACTTCGGCGTCGGTTTTTTAACCGACGCCTATTTAGCCTATAGGCGTCGGTCGTTTAGTAGATATCCGACGCCAAACAGGGTCCGCGCCACAGAAAATGGCGTCAGTTAGGGCACTTTCTGCGTCGGTTATTCATCTCAAAACCGACGCAGAAAGTGCCCTAGCTGACGCCATTTTCTGTGGCGCGGACCCTGTTTGGCGTCGGCTATCTACTAAACGACCGACGCCTACAGTTTAAATAGGCGTCGGTTTGATATGAATATCCGACGCCAATTCCAGGACTGCTTTGGCCACATAAGGCGTCGGTTATATTAAAAAACCGACGCTGTAGGTCTTTGCTGACGGTTTTCGATAAATAACCGACGCCTATTTATATTTTTTTTTTTTCATATCAGTTTGCAGGCCTGCTGTGGCTGGTCAGCAGGATGAGAACCTGCAGTTCAGTTTTCTGAACTGCAGGTTTACGACATCCATTGATATCAGCCTACAAACAGGCCGCAAACCTGCAAAAGTCACAAGCAAAATTCTACACAAGTACATTCATTCAGACATCAATTCAATTCTCACATTCACACATATAGAAACATTCAAATACATGCATTAACATTCACAAACATTCATTTACAAACATTCATTTACAAAGTATCATTCATTATCACTATCAGCATCCCAATTATATCTTACAGTTGCCACTGTTTGTACAGCTATTGCCCATTCTTCTCTTACTTCATTTAATGCTTCCATCGTATATGGAACATTTATTTTTTTTAAACGTTTACCTGTAGTGTGGTCAGTTTTAAACACCTGCAAAGAGAATGATGTATATATATAAGTAATAATATAAAAATAATATAAGATTGATATATTGCATACTAACTAATGAGACTATATATAATACCTCATGTATGGTATCGATGTCCAATGCGGCATATTTGATAATCATATGCATAAATCGCATCACATAGTATGCGCATGCCCAGCCATTGTCTTGTGTAGCACACTATAAATTGAAACATACAAAATAATACAACTAAGCACAATTCACATCAATAATATATATATTCGAGTCGGGAACTTACTTTTACGTTCTGCCAATTTATTGGCTGGTTCTTTTTCGTTGGGACCGTTCCTCCAGCCTTTTTGAATGCATCTAAACCCCTACATGTTAATATAACACAATAAATTGCATAAGTAAATAGTAATGTAATAAAAGATGTTAACGGATATAAAAATGAAATATTTCTCACCAGAATAGTGGCATTCTCATTACGTGTCCAATTTTAGTGTTCAATGTACTCCCCGCAGGATCTAGATAATAAACAGTGAATGTCTCGGGGGCAATAACTAGTAACTCCCAATGTCTACCGCTACAAGTAGAAGTTAACAATTAATAACTCAAAATGCAAAATAAAAATGGAATTTTCTAAAGTCCAAATTATAAATAAAGTAAACATACTTGACATTGAATGGAGCTATTATTATCTTCTTCTTTTGCTGACCAAAAATTGTAAAAGCATCTATACAGTATTGTTGAACATTATCAGGGTCTTTAGCTACCAAACTAATCAATGATGGAATCAAAAATCCCACATGATCAAATGCAAATTGTTTGCAATGATCTTCGACTAGGTAGCTGCAAAACATATAGGCGTATGCATTAATATATAAGAAACCAGATCACCGGAGCTTACACAAGGTATATGGATGTATAAACAAGATCTCACCTTATCCATGTCTCTATCATTGATGTATTCAGCCAATCATACTTAAACAGCTCAATAATATCTTCTATCAATAAAGAGCTATCGTATGATTGACCTGCATAATCTGCATCTAAAGAAATAATTATAGGGCAATGTACATTATGTGCCCGTAGCCAACATGCCATTCCCCTACAAGCAGGACCTAACGGGTATGTTAGGTCAGTTGGAACCCAATCGGGTAATGTGGGAACTGGAAGTGGAGGCCTAGGTGCTCCTGGTGTCTTCTTTTTAACCTGTACATATAATTTCAGATCAGTTGACATCATATATACACATTAACAGTCTAAATCAATGTAAATTTATCTTACAATTTCAGTCGTGTAGATGACATCTGCTTTGGGCCACAATATGACCCCGCCTTCTGCCTCACCAAGTGTATCAATATCCGGGTGGGCATATGGCAATGTAGCTTCTCTCCAATCGGGTAACACACGTATCGGGCTCACACGAACGTAGCCCTGTGGCATTGGAGTCCCGTGAAACATTGCCCCAGGAAGGGACGGGTAAGCCTGCGCCTCTGCGACAACGTAGTTTTGCATTCTTAAGCGGCATGGCTTCAATGCCTACAAATTTACGTAAAGAATATTATACATATATACATATCATCTTGAAAACATAACAACTTGAAAAGACTAACTACAATGTCATAAACAATACTTACAGCAGACGTGCTAGGCGATGGGTCTCCAGGATTACTCGCAGTGTGTGCATCAGGAGAAGAGTGGGTCGCCATAGGCGTATTGGAAGCCTGAGATGCCTGCCACCGCATCAATTCTTCCTTGACCTTCTCAGCAACTACATCGTTGACCTTCTTAGCAACTAAATCCTCAACTCTCTTATTCTCCTATACATGGATAAAAGAAACATTAGATTCTTATTAATGAATTTCCTTTTGCAGTAACATTCTAAAAAAAGAATAGGTTACCTCTTCTTGAGAAAGTCCCGCTCTGGGTTTGCGCTGGGATGGCCCAAAGAATGCTTTGATGCCAACACCAGCGCCGGCACCTCTAACACGTCCAGGATGCTCTGGGTTACCCAGAGCAACTGTCAATTCATCCCTTGTGCCCTGAGGGATGAACGTGCCTTGTTTCCTCTGCTCGTGCAGCTCCCGCTAATCACCATAAACAGAAATTGGTAAGTTAACACCACAAATAATCAATATTCAAACGATTTCTGTAAGAGTTGTATTTTACCATTTTTTCAGCCGCCTCAGCAGTTACAGGCTTCTTTATTTCACCCTTCTTGTTTTGCCTGCCAGCTATCCAGATATCATGGCGAGGAATGGGTGTGGTAGACTCCTGAGTAGGAGCAGACTCCTGAGTAGCCGCAGACTCCGCCTGTAGTCTTTGGCGAACGCTTGCATAGCCTTTTGGACCCATAGTGTGGTCATGCACATTCAGTGCACGCCTTGCTTTTTGTGCGTCACTGAGGGCCTAGTTAGTATGCACATTAATGATTTGGTTAGTAGCACTAAATGCTAATCTTGAATAGGTGAATACAATGTATATTAATTAAATTAGGAGTGACGCCTAATACCTTGAATTCTTCAGATTTTCTTGAAGCAACAAAATTGTCCCAATCTTCTTTGTCCAAGAAGTTCCATTGTTCAAGGGCTGACTTCTTCTTCTTATCACCCTCTTTTATGTATTCTCTATTCAGATTTGTCCTATAATTCCTAAGCATCTTTCCAGCGCGTTGCATCACATTTTTACGATGCAACTTCTCATCCAATGCAAACAGATTCTGTAAAATAGAAATGTTATTAACTAGTATCCAAAATAGAATTGCAAATAATAGAATTTGTAATCTACAAAATAGAATTGCAAATAATAATAACTCACGCATAAATCCTTCCATATCGAGTCTTTTTTCGCTTGAGGAACTTTATGCCAATTGTCATACTTAACACCACAATGGCTCCGAGTGGTACACCCAAGATAGTTCACAAAATTATTGCGGTTCACTCCAATTGGATTTCCTCCATTATCAAACTCCACCGCCAATTTAGATCCACTACCACTTAGCGCTAATAACTTCTTCAACAGAGTGATGCCCCTTTTCTTGTTAAGTGTCTGGTGTTGCGCATCAAGTTGCTCCAGTGCTTCAGTGGGTACAGGTGCATCAACCTAAAATTTGACAAAAATAAAACACACTAATTTAGCCCAATATAGAAATATAGGATATATGACATAACTAGAAGATAATGAATTTTATAGAAATACAGGATATGTTTTTAGAACTTACATTAGTATCCTCGCCATGCTCATCATGGACTTCATGCTCATCATGGACATCATGCTCATCATGGTCAGCCATCTGAAAATGTCATTAAAAAGGCAAACATTTAGCATTTGTATTAACTAGAAAAAGGCAAACATTTAGCATTTGTATTAACTAGAAAAAGGCAAACATTTAGCATTTGTATTAACTAGAAAAAGGCAAACATTTAGCATTTGTATAAACATACATGTCTCTAAAATTGTGATCTTTTATCAATTAACAATCCTTCATTGTGATCTCCGCGCACATATAAGTCATCATTAGCTTCAATATTTTGTGAAGTTGGCAACCCAACTGAGAATGGACTGGAGTCATCATACTTATCATAGTACTCTTCTTCATCTATAGGATCTTCAATGAACTGTCTTTTACCATGAAGAACAACCGACCATTTATCATTTGCAGGATCATCGATATAGAATATTTGTTTCGCCTGTGATGCCAATATGAATGGTTCACCCTTCTCGCCGATCTTTTCAAAGTTCACCAAAGTGAAACCCAATTCATCCACTATAACTCCTTTGGTGTTATCAACCCAATTACATTTAAATAGCGGAATTTTGAAATCTATGTAGTCAAACTCCCAAATGTCCTCAATGACACCGTAATATGACATTTTAGCTTCACGTGGACTCTTATCCTTTGCACTTGCAAAGTACATAGTCGACGCTTGAAGAGTGACCCCACTATTTTGGACGACACTCTTATCATCTTGGCGCTTTGTGTAATATGTGAATCCATTAATGTCAAACCCTTCATAAGACATAACATTCGGTTTTGGTTTAAAGGCGAGGCATTTGATAGTTTCTGTAATATCATTTGGTGTTTGAGATAGTTGATGTAAGACTTTATCTTCAAACCACTTAGTAAAAGTCTTATTATGCTCTCTAGCAAGCCACATTGAACTTGCTCGAGGATGTTGTCTCTTTATGAAATTGGTATGTTCCTCGATATAAACACTCACTTCTTCCATATTGTGTAAAATATACAAGTGAGCTTGTTCCAACTGCTCACGGCTGATTACTTTCACCCGTGATCCCAAAATTCCTTTGCCCTCGTCAATATTCTTGTCATTATTAGGAGTGTCATTACCACTGAGAAAGTCATTGCAAAAATCCATAACCTCTCTCGCCACATAACCTTCAATAATACTCCCTTCAGGCCGATAACGGTTTCGAACATCACCTTTAAAAACGCTCATGTATCGTTCAAAGGGATACATCCAATGCAAGAAAACTGGTCCCAACATTTTCACTTCCCTAGTCAAGTGGACAACAAGATGTACCATGATATCAAAGAACGAAGGAGGGAAATACATCTCAAGCTGACATAGGGTAACAACCACTTCTCTTTGCAAATTATCGAGAGTATCAGGGTCAATAACTTTGCTGCATAGACTGTTGAAAAAGAAACAAAGTCTGGTAATCGCAAACCTTACATGCTTCGGCAATATAGATCGAATTGCCACAGGCAATATTTGTTGCATTAGAGTGTGACAATCATGAGATTTAAGACCTATCAACTTCAGATCTTTCATTGATACCAATCTACGGATGTTGGATGAGTAACCATGTGGCACCTTAACATTTACCAAGCATTCACAAAAAGTTTTCTTCTCCTTTCTAGACAACGTGTAACAAGCGGGAGGTAAGTATGTTCTTTTATTACCCATTTCACGTAATTCTGTTAATTCTGACCTTATTCCCATTTCACGTAGGTCCAGTCTGGATTTTATCCCATCTTTAGTCTTACCTGGTATATTTAATAGAGTACCAATGATGCTATCACAGACATTTTTCTCAACGTGCATTACATCGATACAATGCCTGACTGTCAAAGAACTCCAATAAGGAAGATCCCAAAATATTGACTTCTTCTTGAATAAAGAATTGTCACTCCGTGTGGCCATACTACATTGTGATTTCTTACCAAATTCATTGACAATGTCTTTTACTCTTTCATAAACAACATCCCCTGGTATAGGTTTAGGTGCACTTCGTTCATCATTCCATCCATTGAATGCTTTGCGCTTCCTACGATACGGATGGAATTTTGAAAGAAACCTTCGATGACCAAGATATACAGTCTTGCCGCCATGTTTTAGTCTTATTGAATCAGTGTTTTCTTCACATATAGGACACGCTTTAGCTCCTTTGACACTATATCCAGACAAATTCCCATATGCTGGAAAGTCATTAATAGTGCAAAACAACATAGCGTGCAAACGAAATGTCTCTTTTGCTGAAGCATCATAGGTCATCACACCTTCAGCCCAAAGTTTCTTTAAGTCATCAATCAAAGGTTCAAGATAAACATCGATATCATTTCCGGGTTGTTTAGGGCCCGATATCAACAATGACAACATAACATACTTATTTTTCATACACATCCAGGGAGGAAGATTGTATATAACAAGCATGACTGGCCAAGTGCTATGTTGGCTGCTCAATGTCCCGTACGGATTCATCCCATCTGTACAAAGCCCAAGTCTTAGATTCCTATCTTCTTCACCAAATTTAGGGTACAATAGATCAATCTTCTTCCACTGTGGGGAATCAGACGCATGTCGTAGGATCCCATCATTATTTTTCTTAACATCTGCATGCCACCTCAGATTCTTCGCATCTTTCGGATTTGCAAACAAGCGTTGAAACCGTGATATTATAGGTAGATACCACAACACCTTGGCAGGAGAACCAGTTTTGAACTCCCCCGAAGTCGTCAATTTATACCGTGACGCACCACATTTTGGACAATCTTTCAAATCTACATAGTCCTTTTGAAATAATACACAATCATTCGGGCATGCGTGTATCTTCTTGGCCTCCATTCCCATTGGGCACAACATTTTCTTTACCTGGTATGTTGAGATTGGAAGCTCGTTTCCTTCAGGAAGCATTTCTTTCAACAAAGTCAACAATGAAGTGAAGCTTTTGTCGCTCCATCTATTGTTAGCTTTCAACTTATACAATCTCAAGACAGCGCTAAGCTTCGTAAACTTAGCACAACCTGTGTATAACGGTATCTCAGCATCATGCACAATGTTTGTAAAGATAGGAGGTGGATCGGTGTGCTCTACCCTACAACTATCCAGCATCGCATCAACGATGTCTGCTGGAACTGGTTCGTTCACATTTACGTCATCAGAGGCAATTTCTTCTTCCACCCAAGCACTGCTATCGACATCTACTGGTTTCGATTTTGAAATTTCTCCATGCCAGTGCCATTCTGTATAGCCTTGTACAATCCCGTTGCACATGACATGACTTTTGATTTCCTCACCAGTGTTGACTTTCAAGTTGTTACCGCAATGCCTACATGGACAGTAGAACCTATCTGTAGGTTTTTTCCTATGTTCCTCGGCAAATCTAATAAACTGATCAAGACCAGATATAAACTCTGGGGTACAACGATTACGAATCGACATCCATGATCTATCCATTCTATGATCAGAGAAAACAAGTATATATTAGGAAACAAGTATATATTAGGAAAAGATTAGGCAACATTTCCCCGCTGTTCTCTAAGTACATATATACTTAGAGAAGAAACGGGGAAATGCCAACAAACACATGTGATGTCATTCTTATATATAATAAATGTGTACCACCTATCCCATCCTTGAACACCTAATCTCACTAGTAAGTGTATAATGGGTATTGGGTTTTCAAGAAAATTTCGGCAGCATTTCCCCGCTGTTCTCTAAGTACATATGTACTTAGAGAACAAACGGGGAAATGCTACCAAAATTTTCTCGAAAACCCAAAACACATTATACACTTACATCCTAAGTGAGATTAGGTGTTCAAGAACAGTCCCAAACCGGGGACTATCCAAGATTTACTCCTAATGAGTCAATCTTGGACGGGTTTCTAGGCCAACAAACACATTTGATGTCATTCTTATATATAATAAATGTGTACCACCTATCCCATCCTTGAACACCTAATCTCACTAGTAAGTGTATAATGGGTATTGGGTTTTCAAGAAAATTTCGGCAGCATTTCCCCGCTGTTCTCTAAGTACATATGTACTTAGAGAACAAACGGGGAAATGCTACCAAAATTTTCTCGAAAACCCAAAACACATTATACACTTACATCCTAAGTGAGATTAGGTGTTCAAGAACAGTCCCAAACCGGGGACTATCCAAGATTTACTCCTAATGAGTCAATCTTGGACGGGTTTCTAGGCCAACAAACACATTTGATGTCATTCTTATATATAATAAATGTGTACCACCTATCCCATCCTTGAACACCTAATCTCACTAGTAAGTGTATAATGTGCATTGGGTTTTCAAGAAAATTTCGGCAGCATTTCCCCGCTGTTCTCTAAGTACATATGTACTTAGAGAACAAACGGGGAAATGCTACCAAAATTTTCTCGAAAACCCAAAACACATTATACACTTACATCCTAAGTGAGATTAGGTGTTCAAGAACAGTCCCAAACCGGGGACTATCCAAGATTTACTCCTAATGAGTCAATCTTGGACGGGTTTCTAGGCCAACAAACACATTTGATGTCATTCTTATATATAATAAATGTGTACCACCTATCCCATCCTTGAACACCTAATCTCACTAGTAAGTGTATAATGGGTATTGGGTTTTCAAGAAAATTTCGGCAGCATTTCCCCGCTGTTCTCTAAGTACATATGTACTTAGAGAACAAACGGGGAAATGCTACCAAAATTTTCTCGAAAACCCAAAACACATTATACACTTACATCCTAAGTGAGATTAGGTGTTCAAGAACAGTCCCAAACCGGGGACTATCCAAGATTTACTCCTAATGAGTCAATCTTGGACGGGTTTCTAGGCCAACAAACACATTTGATGTCATTCTTATATATAATAAATGTGTATCACCTATCCCATCCTTGAACACCTAATCTCACTAGTAAGTGTATAATGTGCATTGGGTTTTCAAGAAAATTTCGGCAGCATTTCCCCGCTGTTCTCTAAGTACATATGTACTTAGAGAACAAACGGGGAAATGCTACCAAAATTTTCTCGAAAACCCAATACACATTATACACTTACATCCTAAGTGAGATTAGGTGTTCAAGAACAGTCCCAAACCGGGGACTATCCAAGATTTACTCCTAATGAGTCAATCTTGGACGGGTTTCTAGGCCAACAAATACAATAATAGATATCTACAATGAAGCCATACTCCATACAAACAATATATAATTTAGTGATTGTTCATTCTAATTTATACCAATGTACAAGTAATATAAAGAACAATGTGGATTATATGGGACATAAATTCATTGTTCATTGTCCAACATTAGGTTCAACACTTGAAACATACATTCATTTACAACATAAAAAATTTGTATCATTAGGGTCCATCAATACCTACTATTAATCAGTAATTAACTAAGTATTCATCAATACCTACTATTAATCAACACTAATCAACACATTCATTTCAACACTAATCAATACATTCATTTCAACACTAATCAACAAATCAGTAATTAACTAAGTATTCATCAATACCTACTATTAATCAGTATCTCTAATCATTAAAATCGGCAAGCAGATGAGTAATTGTAAATAACAAACTACGAATTGTTGAATTAAAGTAATCACTAAAGTAATACTAACCAGTAGGCGAGCTCCCAGCAGTGGTGGCAGTGACCGGCAAGCTCCAGGCGGCAGGGCAGCAGTGGTGGCAGTGACCGGCAAGCTCCAGGCGAGCTCCCAGCAGTGGCCGGTGAGCAGCAATGGCCGGTGAGCAGCAGGGAGCGGCAGGAGGCGGCGGGCAGGAAGGCGGCGGAGAAGGAACAGGAAGCGGCGGCGGCAGAAGGAGAAGGAGCAGGAAGCAGGCGGAGAAGGAGCAGGAAGCAGGCAGGCGGAGAAGGACCAGGAGAGGAAGCGGCGGCGGCGCACAGCGGAGGGTCGGGCAGCGTCGTCGTCGGTGAGCAGCGGCGTCGTCGGTGAGCAACGGCGTCGTCGGTGAGCAGCGGCGTCGTCGGTGAGCAGCGGCGTCGTCGGCGTCGTCGGTGAGCAGGGGCAGGAAGTCGGCGGAGAAGACAATGAAACAGGAAAGGGGACCTAAAGTCGATCGATCGTGCGGCTAATAAGTGCCCAAAGGGCGTCGGTTATCTAAAACGCCGACGCCTAAGGTCTTCAGCGTCGGTTCCTAATAACAAACCGACGTCCAATTAGAAAAAATTTGCCCTAAATAAATTGGCGGGAACCACTATCGGCGTCGGTTATCTAAGGATAACCGACACCTAAGCTATAAATTTTCGCGCAAATTTTCATCTTAAATAGGCGTCGGGTTTGAGGTAAATAACCGATGCCGTATGTGACATATTTTTTTGCTCGAAAATTGGTTTTGGCGGGCAGTTTTAGGCGTCGGTTTTTTACCAAAAAAACCGACGCTTAATACAAGCGGTACCCGTGTCTTGGATACAGACGTCGGATGACCTAGATGACCGACGTTGAATGTTATAGGCGTCGGTTTTCCTAAATAACCGACGCCCATAAAAGCGACACTGAATGTTGTTTCTGTAGTAGTGAATAAAACTTTGCTTACCTTTTAAAAAATGGGATTTCTAACTTCTATCCATGAAAATACTAATCTAACTAATCCTCCTGTGCACGTTATTTCTCATTTAATTCCACATATGCCACTTTACTGTTTGTTCTTTTCATTTGTACCTAAAACGTCGACAAACAAAACGTCGGTCAGAAAGAAGTTGGTATGTGGGGGAAACAATAATCGTGCAACTATGATAACAACATATTGCAATCAAATATGATTTAACAAACAACTTTACATTTTCAACATAACTGCTCAATCCTTACATACCCTAACCTCTGCGCTATCCCTGCAGTGGACCTAGATGCTACCTTCCTCATGGTAGATCCCCATTGAACCCTGCATGATCCTACCTAACAGGTAGATCAATATCTAGGGTTGAGTCACATGGCACTACCCATAGGTAGCCCAATCCCTAACTCATGGTGTGCTAAAGATTCGCATGGTACTACCCATAGGTAGCCCAATTTCTAACTCACGATAACCTAGACCTTACTCTAGGTTACCCCTTTTTAGCATGTACAAGCCATAGAGGTGGATTCAGATCTAAGCCAGTTATATATATATATATATATATATATATATATATATATATATATATATATATATTCATGGTGATAATCATAGTCACTTTATAGTTGCATGAAATAAAAGGCATCCAACAGTTATTTTCAAGCAACCGATAGAATCATTCGGAAATCACCGTGAAACTAAAGTGATTATTCATAAGCGTAACCACATACCTGTCAGGCAGACTCAGATGCAAGAATAGTCCAAACAAACAAATAATCCAGAAGCAAGCAAGTACATAGTTCAATCCTGAAATATACATCCAATTCCTTTTTATCAAAAACTATCCAAACCATCTTGCTACTTATGGTTTCTATTCCTTTTTAGGGTTTCTTCCTCTTTTTAGGGTTTACTTTGCAATTAGGGTTTTACTTCCCTTTTCTCTTTTTTAAACCCTAATTTTCTCATCTATCCTTCACGAAGGTTATTAAGGTTACCCTTTTACAAACACATAACCCTAATTCCAAACTAATGTACAATTAACCATCAATTAAGTCCATTAAGCCTCTTTTACATTAAAGCTACCGTTTTTATCCTTTTTAATCTATGACAAGGTCATTATGCTCATTTATCATCAATTCATAGTTCATTATGCTCTAATACTCATATGAACGTTATTTATCATTAATTCTACCTTTTATCCACTAGGAAACCCTAATTTCCACATTAAGGGTATTTAACCACAATTAGGAACTTTAATGCTCGAAATAGCTTACAATCATTATATCTTATCTTTATTCACTACTTTGAATAATTAAAGCCATGAAGAGTCGCATTTACCAACATTAGGGTTTCAAGGCCCATTAAAGTATATACATGCACATGAAACTCTAAATTAACTAACTACATGCATAGCTCATCCTTTTTGTTCCTAATGTTCTTTTTTTATCATTAACAGGCTAATATTAACCTTAATCATCAATTAAACCATACTAATCACATTAATCATATCAAAATAGGGTTTCTTAACCTGTAATCCATTAAAGTTGATAATTTACACTACTTTTCGAATTACAAGAGGAATTAGTCTTCAAAGGTATTTTTATTGCATTCCTTGAGTTCTCCTAATCAAAATTCATGTATAATGAGCATCTATCCGAGCTACCGTTAATTAGTTATGAATTTAGAAAAATTCACTTACTCTGGCCAATCGGAGGGCGCCACATGGCTGTTTCCATGCAACATTGCTTCGGCTTTTTGGGAAACATTTCGAAAAGACTGAAAAGCCCTTAGTTAAATGATGGGCTTCTTTAGAACGCGGAGGACAGAGCTGTCCAAAGCGCCCCTCCCTTCTTCAACCTTCAGCAGCCCGACGGCTGTCGCCCTAGCTGCCGAGGGCAGGGCTACACAAGCGTGCCCCCTCCTTCTTGGGGCCCACGGACCTCTGTCAATGGCCGCCTAAGCTTCCCTGCGCTTAGTCGCACCTAGGGCACCACCCAGGTCATGGTTTATCTAGCTAGTGCATGAGGACTCGATCATCCAAACATGGCCGCCGTTGCAGCCATGTAGCTACTGTTGCGCAAAGCCGGGGTCGATGGGGCGGTATCCAAACGGCCATGGGTGGTCATGGAGGTTTCCTACTTCAAGTAAGACCACAAAACACACCTGCGTTGCTCTAGGGTTAGATCTATACCCTCGACTAGGGTTTACACATAAGGAACAAGGAGGAGAATGTGGGATCTTTCTCTCTCTCTCTTGGGCTCGAACTAGGGCTTTACCCCTTTATATAGGGTGAGTATCCACGCCCTAAGATGACCATCTATGGGTCAACTAGTTCTATTTCCAATAGGAATCAAATTCCTTTATGGAGAAGAAATTCTTCTCTCTCCTATTTACCTTCTTGATATTCTTTATTGCATGGATAATTAGAAATATGAAAATTCTCTCTCTTATTCAATTTATTCATGCCTTTTAATATATTGGCCACGGAAATATATTTCCTTATGTAGAAAATACTTTCTTCTTAACAAAACCACATAATTCATTATTTATGTATTCCCATTACCCTTTATTTTGCAATTTTAGTATTTTCTCTTTCTTTCCTCTTTATTGGGACTCCTTGGATCCCAAGAAACTCTATTATTTCGAAATCCTTTTTATTGGATACTTATTATCCTTCTAGATGCATCTAAATGCATTATTCTTTATTATTTCTCATTATCTTATTTATTTCTTATTAAAATAGCTCTTTTTGAGGATTTCTCTTTATTTCTCTTTTATTTTCCTCATTGGTATTCCTTTTATCATTAGGAATCCTTAGGATATGAAATTCCACTAAGGATAACTCAATTGTACCTCTTTTTACTTATTTTCCACATTTTACCATTGTTTTCAATTTCTTTCTTAATAAAGAAATATTTAATTGATCTTTTCTTTTCTTATTGCACTCTTTATGCAACTTTGGACTCCTTGGGACCCAAGGAATCCAAGAGGCACGAAATCCATCCTTGGATTACATCATTTTTCCTTATAGAGGTTTCTATCTCATTCTTTTCTCAAAACCTCAATTATTCATAAACTAATTGAATTTTCTTGTTATTTGGGCTCAATAGCCAATAAATCCCACAACACAATCATCAAGGCTATTGTAAATGAAATCCATTTATTCAAAACAAATTATATCATCTGTTGTTCAAATATCTTTAATATGAGAAATTACATTTCTCACCAAATGAACCCAAAAATTGGGGTGGTAACATCCTTCCCTCTTATAGGAATTTTGTCCTCAAAATTCTTTTCAAGCAAATACACAATTCACGATAAGGCTTTTCCATGTCCATCATTGGCCCCTATGTGGCTTCACCTAACTCATGGCGCTTCCAAAAAACCTTTATCATTACATATTCTTTTCTCTGAGTTCTTTCATCCCGGCGTCTATAAACTGCACAGGTGACTCAGGCCATTTCAGCCTCCCTTGGGTCTCACTAGGTTCATTGCTCAACACATGGTCTAGGTACCTCACATAGTGCTCTAAATTGAACACATGTAACTCATCACACATTACTTTATCCTGAGGGGTAAGATCAACCTTAACCTTCTCCACCAAACCATGTCAAAAGAACCCATGCATCGGGGACTCAACTCTCTTAGCTATAACTTAGAGGGGTCGGATTTGCATGTCACATATTCTCCCACAGTGAACTGCATGTCAGTCTACTTTGCATCTGCTCACGACTCTCGTCATCTCTAGGCTCCTTTCAGCCATTGCACGATCAAAGCGACTTCATCTACACCCACTGTGGTCCTTCTCTAACCATCACATGGTCCTTTCACCAACATCACCTTATTGAAGTGGTGACTGACATAACCTCCCTTACGGAGCTTCTTTAAATCCCGATACTGGCTATGGTGGTTATCATCACATCTTTCATAGGACAAGAATTGTCTCTAGATATCACCCTGAATGAGAACACATGCTCTCATCAGACCCTTTAGTTTGGATCATACTAACCATTAGTTAGGGGTGATAAACTGTACTAACATCGAGTTCTTCTTGTACCCACTTTCAACTTTTGGAAGGGAACCTTTAGGTCAAACTCAAGAACCTTTGAACTCGCATCATGGTGTAGTTGAACCATCTCTCTCATGGGTAGTTCAGCTAGATCTGTCCCTTGACAAAACTCTTTCTTTCTCACGTCATCTAGGTAAGGCGATCTATCAAAACCCATATTGCATCTCGACCTTCCTTGGTCCAGGGGAGACTTACAACATCCATAGTGATGAACTCCCTTTCTCTTTCAGGGACTCTTTATCCCTTATATCAATGCACTGGGTTACTGATGTTCGTCCGTCTCCCTCGTCTTGCATGGCCATATACCACATGCTAATTTATCTTAGGCATCTATAGTACTACTGTCACTTACTATCTTTGTAGTATCATGATGTATGGTGATCTTAAAATCATGATTTCCTGTATGTCATGATTCCTCAAAATCGATCCCTTAGAAACCCTAAACCACTCTCATCAGGGTTTTATTACCTCCTTATCCAAATAAGTGTATCCGAGGTTCTATCACCATCCTTTCATTACATCAAGGACTAGACTGGCTAATCAACCAACCATTAAATTGTTCAACATATCTCGTTACATTTGAGTGTTAGACAAAACACATCTCCTTTCCAAACTTAGGGTTAGCCTAACAACCTCTTCTAGCCAAACTAGTCAGATATATCTCAACCAGAGCATTCATTATCACTTCACATCCTTAGGTATTAGGTAACATTGAAGACATATGCTTCCATGTATCTCACTTATCATCTGAAACTCGAACTGTAAGTCTATCTTCATTGAGAACACTCTGAGCTCATCCTCTTGGTTATCAAACTCAACCTTGTATCACTTGTAAATTCCACATTGCTCATGATAAAACATTCTCACCATATGATTACCTTAATACTCTTATCGTTTGTACATATCGTTCACTTTGTAAGGGTATGTTATCGTCTCTCTCCTCATACCTCATAGCAACGTTCCAACTCACCTCATCTTTATCCTTAGTGTAAGGCATGCGTACTGTCCTATCTCTCACTCTCATAACAAGAGGAAATAAGCATTTGGCGGCCGTCCAAACACAAAGTTCTTCATGTTCCAAGAGTAGAGATGGTACGTCCCATCTTGCCAGTACACCTTCAAATCCAAGTTGAAACGTACAACTTATGCCTCTACATCACAAACATCATGATATCAAAAATTACTTCCATGGAAAGCTGGTCTCGAACCTACTTGGGTTACTATACAATCCCTGATCATCTCCTCTAGGTTTATAGGGTGTCGGCACTTTTGGGGTCATCCCTCTTCCCTTATGCATCCAGAGAGTGCCCTAGTCATCTGCCCTTTGGGTCCCATGAGTTCATGAAGGTGATCAATCTCCTAACCCATGGCCCTCAGACAATGATAGTTGTTACCTCCCGACCCTGTGGTCATGTGCAATTAGGGAATTAGGCAACTCCTTCTTCCATCAGTCTTATCCCTACCTGACCCTAGGACAGACTTAGGATTCTAACATAGTACATGTTCAACTTAGAACCTTACCCAAGCCTTCATCATCTCTCTCTCTGCATTCATGGTTGACTTTCATCCTTTTAAAGGGATCATGGTAACCTGCCTACCTTAGTCAAGCCCAATACCGGTTACCTACATGGTAACATGTCCACATGCATGTAGAGATGGATATCTATGGGTCTGTAGGTTCATTCTCATACCATGTACTCTTCACTTAGCTTCACAAGATCCTCTGAAACCTCTTTAGGTTACCTCAAAACCAACAAAACTGGTATACACCCTACAAAAGGGTCGCTCTCCCAGGATGGGAGGAAACTACAACTCTTGACAACAAGGTCACAACCGTCCTTATGTTTAGGGTCTGCATCCACATGAGTATGCTTAACCCTAGCAAGCTACTAAGGCACAACAAGACCACCTACTAAACCATACTAGGTCACCCTTATTCTCAACCTCTACATTAGATCAACTTAGTTGTGAGGGGTTCATCACACATATCCTTAACTTAAGGGGTTTCCTCTACCTCTACACATGAGGAGTACCATGCTCGAAACTATAGAGACTCAAATCTCATCATGAGCATTGGGTACATTGTTTCCCCTCTTAGGCCTAGGAACCCTAGGTTCACCTTTGGGTGTCCAACTGCATGCTCAAACTCTTAACCACGAATCAAGCATGTATAAGGCATGACATGCACTCCCTGTCATCCTTCTACTCGAGCAACATATCAGGGTCGAGTCCTCCTCAAGGACAACCAACAAGGTACAAGGCCTCACAACCTATTACCAAACCTCTCCAGGTATAAGGAACTCTTCTTCCTATCTCAGAAGGTAAACACCTATACCACATGCACATAGGTACCAGAAGCATCATCCTTTCTCTAGGGTTTGGTTCCTCTAAAGGCAACCAAGATATCATCATCCTCCAGGGATCATGCATGAGGCAACCACTATCATCCACTTAGGTCGCATTATTCTCGACTCCCCATTTTTCCTCACATCTCGGGTTTTAGGTTTCCAACCTTCTTGCTTGGTTCCTTCTTTCTTTCTCTAAAGCTAACTCCACATCCAGTCATACTACTAGAGGTCATCTCTCCATGAAGGATCAAGCTCACAGGGATACCTCTACATGGGTGAAGCCTATGCCCAAACTTATGTTTTCTCATGATTATCCATAGCCCCCTTATGCTTATCTCATAATCCATCCATCCTATCCTTCTAGCCTCAGTTTTAACTTACTGCTTGTGATACTGAAGCACTCTGGGTGCAAGCTATACCCTACATGCCTAAGCCCATAGGGTATCTATAGGTTCTCCTCTAACCTCATCCATGAAGGAGCTATCCTTCGCTCTAACATGCACGACCCTCTCCAGGGTTGGTCACCAAAGGTACTAGGTCATCTAACCTCTTATGGCATCCCAAAGGCATGTCCAACCAAACACTCGGTCAACCATGACATCTAACTCATCATGTCATCTTCTCTCTAACCTTCACTTAGGGTCAGGGTTAACATCATCCTCAAAGGATGTGCTAGGTCTCTACTTTTAATGGAGGTCTCTACCTCCAAGACTAACTCTCTCTACTCATCCTCCTGACAAACAGGTCTATCCTTAGGTTCTCCTGAGAGCAATGAAAACTCGTGTCATACGACCTAAGCATGTATCTATTCTTTAGTTTGCGCTTAATCTATTAAGCTTATGTCCGTGACATCTTATTTACATGATTTTCATTAATTTGGTGGAGTATTCCTTAGACTTTATTAACCTTACCCATACCTTAAGAGGGTGAGGAGAAGAGAGGAAACCCTAATCCTTGAGGTCCTTAATAGAATTTGAGTTGAGAAGGGATGAACAAGATGAGAGAGTCCTAAAAGTATCTTATTTCGAGTCTTTTACAAACACATAACCCTTTTACAAACACATAACCCTAATTCCAGACTAATGCACAATTAACCATCAATTAAGTCCATTAAGCCTCTTTTACATTAAAGCTACCATTTTTATCCTTTTCAATCTATGACAAAGTCATTATGCTCATTTATCATCAATTTGTAGTTCATTATGCTCTAATACTCATATGAACATTATTTATCATTAATTCTACCTTTTATCCACTAGGAAACCCTAATTTCCACATTAAGGGTATTTAACCACAATTAGGAACTTTAATGCTTGAAATAGATTAGAATCATTATATCTTATCTTTATTCACTACTTTGAATAAATAAAGCCATTAAGGGTTGCATTTACCAACATTAGGGTTTCAAGGCCCACTAAAGTATATACATGCGCATGAAACTCTAAATTAACTAACTATGTGCAAAGCTCATCCTTTTTGTTTCTAATGTTCCTTTTTTATCATTAACGGGCTAATATCAACCTTAATCATCAATTAAACCCTACTAATCACATTAATCATATCAAAATAGGGTTTCTTAACCTTTAATCCATTAAAGTTGATAATTTACACAACTTTTCGAATTGCAAGTGGAATTAGTCTTCAAATATATTTTTATTGCATTCCTTGAGTTCTCTTGATCAAAATTCATGTATAATGCACATCTATCTGAGCTACCGTTAATTAGTTATGAATTTAGAAAAATTCACTTACTCTGGCCAATCGGAGGGCGCCACGTGGCTGTTTCCATGCAACATTGCTTCAGCGCTTTGGGAAACATTTCGAAAAGACTGAAAAGCCCTTGGTTAACTGATGGGCTTCTTTAGAACGCGGAGAGAAGAATCGTCCAGAGCGCCCCTCCCTTCTTCAACCTTCAGCAGCCCGACGGCTGCCGCCCTAGCCGCCGAGGGCAGGGCTACGCAAGCGTGCCCCCTCCTTCCTGGGGCCCACAGACCTCTGCCGATGGCCGCCTAAGCTTCCCTGCCCTTAGTCGCACCTAGGGCACCACCCAGGTCATGGTTTATCTGGCTAGTGCATGAGCACTCGATCATCCAAACATGGCCACCGTTCCAGCCATGTAGCTACTGCTGTGCGAAGTCGGGGTTGATGGGGCGGTATCCGAGCGGCCCTGGGTGGTCGTGGAGGTTTCCTGCTTCAAGAAAGAACACAAAACACACATGCATTTCTCCAGGGTTAGATCTATACCCTCGATTAGAGTTTACACATAAGGAACAAGGAGGAGAATGTGGGATCTTTCTCTCTCTCTCTCTTGGGCTCGGACTAGGGCTTTACCCCTTTATATAGGGTGAGTATCCACGCCCTAAGATGACCATTTATGGGTCAACTAGTTCTATTTCCAATAGGAATCAAATTCCTTTATGGAGAAGAAATTCTTCTTTCTCCTATTTACCTTCTTGATATTCTTTATTGCATGGATAATTAGAAATACGAAAATTCTCTCTCTTATTCTCATTATTCATGCCTTTTAATATATTGTCCATGAAAATATATTTCCTTAAGTAGAAAATACTTTCTTCTTAACAAAACCACATAATTCATTAATTATGTATTCCCATTATCCCTTTATTTTGCAATTTTGGTATTTTCTCTTTCTTTCCTCTTTATTGGGACTCCTTGGATCCCAAGAAACTATTATTTCGAAATCCTTTTTATTGGATACTTATTATCCTTCTAGATGCATCTAAATGCATTATCCTTTATTATTTCTCATTATCTTGTTTATTTCTTATTAAAATAGCTCTTTTTGAGGATTTCTCTTTATTTCTCTTTTATTTTCCTCATTGGTATTCCTTTTATCATTAGGAATCCTTAGGATATGAAATTCCACTAAGGATAACTCAATTGTACCTCTTTTTACTTATTTTCCACATTTTACCATTGTTTTCAATTTCTTTCTTAATAAAGAAATATTTAATTGATCTTTTCTTTTCTTATTGCACTCTTTATGCAACTTTGGACTCCTTGGGACCCAAGGAATCCAAGAGGCACGAAATCCATCCTTGGATTACATCATTTTTCCTTATAGCGGTTTCTATCTCATTCTTTTCTCAAAAACTCAATTATTCATAAACTAATTGAATTTTCTTATTATTTGGGCCCAATAGCCAATAAAGCCCACAACACAATCATCAAGGCTATTGTAAACGAAATCCATTTATTCCAAACAAATTATATCATTTTTTGTTCAAATATCTTTAATATGAGAAATTACATTTCTCACCAAATGAACCCAAAAATTGGGGTGGTAACAACGTCAGCCTACAGTCTGTGGTAAAGATCAGGAGATGCACAGACGTCGTCCAAGAGCAACTAGAAGATAGTTGCATGACTACTACAATGAGTTGTAGTCGTTAGCCTTACTCCAGGACCAGGTATGAACTCATTATACCATCCTTCCCATTACATAGTTTTTGACATGATCTTGCTGTCATGGGGAATATAACAATATTTTTTTCCCGTTGCCTAGTTTGTGCCTATATTTTCGTCCAATAGTATCAGAGCTACATCAATTCATTATGTTTTGGGATAACCAATATGATCTTATTTTTGGGTTTTCATCATTTATTTATTGCAAACAATGATAATACTTAAATGAATTAATGTGCAAATCTGGTCAAAGACCATATAAAATCTCAAACTAATATATACATACATATATATATATATATATATATATATAAGGTATGATATATATAGAATTTATATGAATCACCCTAAAATTGGTTTTGATGGTGGATGTGTAGCATGCTTATGTCCAATAACCCAAATATTTGTGTGTGGTTGGATGGTCTGGTTTTATTCCTATTTTATCTTCATTTGCAAATCGAGCCTCTACCTTCTTTTTCCCAATGTCAATGTATTATTCTTTCCTACCTTTTCTCCCCTTGTATGTAACTTGAGGTTTCTCATTGCCATGTAATAAGTTTGATTCAAATAGGATAGGGTCCATTCTTGCAACGACGAAGACGACAATCAATGTTAGGCGAGTCAGTCATTTCACGTGACAAGCTGATTGACTGGAGGATTGAGGATGGCAGACCGCATGAGGAGTGAACCAACCGACTGATGGTCCCAACCGACCTTCTAGAGGTGTCTAGACGTCAGTTGGATAGGAGGCCGACTGATTATTTTAGACAACCAACCGACTGACCAAGAGGCAAGACGACAAGTTCAAGGGTTGATCTGATCCCCCCAGATTGGCAAGCACATATCTACACCAATAACATGTTCATGCATGTGATGTTGACCTAGGTGATAGTAATTCCTTGTGGCTCCAAGGAATGAGAGTAGATATGGCCATAACCATCACCTTTTGTTTTATATTACATGTTTATGTTGTGGAACATAGCATAGCATGTATATCATACATATGAGTATGTGGTGATTGGATATATATATATATATATATATATGATATATATAAAATCTCTTAATCAAACATATTAAGTCTAAGATGCTTTCCATTAGTGGTACACATGGAAAGCTTGACTGACTAAGTGTGGGCACCTGAAGGGTGGTGCATTATCTATCTTGTGGAAGTATGTTAGTAATAATGTGGGTCTGCCAAGCGGGGTACATTATTATCGTGTCGACTTTTGGGTCAGACTTGACTGTGTGATCTTAATGAGATTAAGCACCAGAAGCATACAAATAATTATGACAAAGAGTTGTGTATATTATCTATCTAAGAATTGCATAAGATACAATTGGCAAATGTTGGCTACCTTAATGATTGATTATGCACGTTGGCGTTGACCAAGTGATAATTGAATTATTTTGGATATTGGCTCATTAGAAGATTGTCTGCTACAATCTTCCGAATTGATAATTGAGGGTTGTCAAATTGATCAAAATAATGAGAGTGATATCTAATTAAAGTCCTGATTAACATCATCAAATTTAATTGAATCAAATCAAATAAAAAATGAGTTTTATACAAAATTGCAAATTCTTTTGTAGAATCAAATGGAAAAAAACAAAAACCACTTTTCTATGTGATCGATCCTTGAGAAGGAAAAGTTAAATGAGAATGATTTCAATGACTAGTTTAGGACGCTAAGAATCATTCTCACACAGGAGCTCCAGTTCTATGTTCTGGAGACACTAGAGCTAGACGAACCCCTTTCCAATGTACCAAAGGCTGACAGGGATGCTTACAAGAAGCATATTGAAGATGTCATTGATGTCAAATGTCTGATGCTATTCTCCATGAACTATAAGTTGTAAATGCATCATGAGAACAAGGATGTTATTGAAATGGTCACACATATCACAAACATGTTCCTAGATCAGGCAAGATAGGAAAGATATGATGTCTCCAAGGCATTGTTCAAATGTAACATGGGAGAAGGAGATGCAGTTTGTCCTCATGTGCTCAAACTCATTGGGTATGCAGAGAACCTTGATAGACCGGGATGCCCCTTGGTTCAAGAGTTGGTAACTCATGTAATTCTATATTCTTTACCAGGATCATATAGTCAGTGTGTCATGAACTACAACATGAATGATTTCTACAAGCCATTGATAGAGTTATTGGAAATGTTAACAACAGTTGAGACACAAATGATGAAAGACAAGCCTAAGTCTATGATGATGATCAGCAAGACAAATGGAAAGTATAAAGACAAAGGCAAATCTAAGAAGAGTTCTAAAGGTAGCTAGAATCCCAAATCTTTAGATCTCAAGACAAAGGGAGGAGTAAAGAAAAGAGGCAATTGTCACCATTGTCACCAGTCTGGACATTGGAGAAAGAATTGCCCTCTCTTTCTAGAGGAATTAAATTAGAAGGAGAAAGGGGATGAGGCCTCTAATCCATGAATAAATGTTGTAAGATAAATTTGATTACTTCTTCATCTTGGTATATGATACCAGATGTAGACTTGACATATGTTGATGTGTAGGATCTGATAAGAAGAAAAGCCTTTATGAAAGGGAAAAGATAGACTATGTGTAGGAAGAGTTGTTGCATATTTAGTCTACATTTGAATTTATCTTAACCCATTAGACATGTAATAGAGTTAGTTGAACTACTATTCAATTATGCAAAAATAGAAACATCTTACTTTATGAATCTTATATGTCAAGGATGATAAATAAATAAAAAGTTATTAATGCTTCTATTTCAAAGATGTTATATTGTATGGAAATGCCCAATCCTCTAATAATATTTATATAAAAGGATCTAAAGATGAAAGTTTATAACATAAATATCAAAGGATTATATTTGACAACTCAAACAATCTTTAGCATTGTCATCTAGAGCACATATGAGATAAATGCATTTCTAGAATCCACATTGATGCTTATCTAGACTCTTTTGATTACTGAACCCATAAGAGATATGTAAGTCTGAATTATGAGAAAAAAAACACCTCTCATTAAGTTTAGTGGAGAGAGTAAACATTGTATTAAGCCCTGTACATGTTGATGTATGAAGATCTTATAGAATAAATGCTAAAGATAGATTTCGTACTTGATTATATACGCTGATGATATTAGTTGATATGGGGTTTGTATTTAATGAAATACAAACATAATTCTCTTGAAGTGTTCAAGGAGATTATAAATGAAGTATATATTTGATAAAAGTATTAAGAAACATTGATATGATCAAATGTTGAAAATACTTTACATCAACAATTTGAGAACTTTCTGGATAGACCATGATAGTGTATCACTAGTCAAATCCCCTTGAAGTAAGATGATGTATTAGAAAGAAGGGATTGTTACGTCCTAATGGATCATGATGTGATTATCATTTAATCTAGTCTTCTAACCTCTTCATGGATATATACTTTACACTAAACTAATTATCGTCTAAAATTATTCAAAGATATCATATGAGACATGATATGGGAATGTTCCGATATGTCTTGAAGGATTGAAACCTACATAAAGAAAGTAATTTCTTGGAAAGGTTTATCCACAAACCATAATTGTTGAATACTACATTTAATCCTAATCTGATAACAAAAGTGTTTTATTTCTAGTATAACTCAGTTCTAAAAGAATCAATGGGAGTAAACACAAAACTCAAAAGGTTCGAGGTCAACAAGGAGGTACAATAAGAACAAGTGGGATTCACATGTTGTTGTGGGATGAAGCTATCAAGGGAAGTTTTGTTGGTAAGGTATGCCCATAGGGCCAATCATATGATTATTGATATGACATAATTACCTAAACGGATTTGATTAATAATAATAACATATATAAAGACAAGCTTCCAATTCATCTATTTCACTCAGTTATGAGATAATGAGGATACTGAGTGAATGTTTGAAGAATTATATTATTCAATTATGTGTGTTGTCAAGTTACTATCCTTGTGGATGAGATCATATGGATTTTAAGAGTACATATACATATTCTCATTATGTCCCAGCTCGGTTGTTATTGTGGAAGATTGATAGACAACAATAACACATAAGATCAGAGTGTGAGTTGGTTGATGACTAAATCTCATTAGTCATGATATGGTAATATCAAACCAAGCACATAGTTACATGTTAGAGAATAGTGTATCACATAGACCCACCTTGAGAGGGATAGATGGTTGTGGTGGCTACAGTCATCTCTCATAGTGAAGGTGGTGATTGTGATCCTTAGACCTGAAATCACTACACTCATCACATGTCATTTGGTACACTTTGACATCATCAAACATATTCCTAAAATATGGGTAGTTATAGCGGTGATGATTGGGTGACTTTGACACATGGGGATATAATGTGAGTGATATATATGGGATTTTTCCCTCCTACTGGAGTATGATATCCTAGCCACTTGATAAGTGAGACTGAGAAATGCATGTGCATGAACATGCACATGTGAATCAATATATGATATAGGGGCCACATTATCTCAGACAGTTTACTCTTGGTTCAAGGAACATGGATTGAACGTTGAAAGGATGACCTTCCATGCCTCGAGTTCATCCTAGATATATATCAGAGATAAAGGAATTATACAATCACTGCAACACCTTACACATATTCTAGGTTGAAGTTGTTCTCCAAATTTTCATTCACTTGGGTAGCATTGATGTGTGACTAGGAACCACTCTTTTCTTGTAATGTCATAAGCTAGTTATGGACATTCACTTCCTAACATTACATGAGACTTATAGGGTCACACACATAGGAACTCATCTAGAAGAGGAGTTTGATCTTGAATGACAATTGGATTGATTAATAAAGTTTTAGGTATTCAATTCATGCAACAAATTGAATTATTGGCTGACTGGACTGCCAAACAACCACCTCATTGAGTGAGATGGCCATTTGGGCAGCCAGACTGGCGGCTCAAACTGTTGAGACAGTTGTTTGGATTGTTAGGCTGATCGAGGATCGAATCGGCTTAGGTATGCCCTTGAACTGACTGGTTTAATATGATTGAACCGACCGGCTCATCTCAAATCACTAGACGGTCGTCTAGGTGAGTGTGATTGGCATCTCGTTGGGGTGAGACAACCCGGTTGGGGCTAAACTAAGTTTGGGGATATTTCCCGAATAGTTTTGATGGCACATACTTGGAGTGCAAGTAAACTAATATGTGATATTAATTGGATTCGAAATTTCCAAATTTGTATCCAATTGGGAAACTACTAAACAGATGTTTGGCAATTCGAGATGAACATCTTACACCCCAGACAATCGTATGGGTGTGCCAAATGACTGTTTGGCATTTTGCAAGTTGTGAAAGTTTAAGTTCTTTTGGCCCATTCCATTCCCACACTATCATATAGTGTGGGAACCGTAAACCTAACCTTGCCCATAAAAGAACCGATACTGGGGTTTCCCAAGATACAACATAGATAACTGAGAATCAATTCTCTGAAAATTGTTGTCCTCTCTAGTTGTGGTTACCAAGAGAGCCTAGGCAAGTCCTACCCGACAAGGAGGGATAGCCAATGCGAGAGAACAACTGAGAAGTTGTCATTGTGGGAGAGCAAGTTAGTGACTAGTACACCAATGAGAGGAACAATTCCTTCTTGTCTGTTCTTGGTGAACGATAGGAATTC
This sequence comes from Alisma plantago-aquatica, assembly GCA_963693085.1. Lineage (NCBI taxonomy): Eukaryota > Viridiplantae > Streptophyta > Magnoliopsida > Alismatales > Alismataceae > Alisma > Alisma plantago-aquatica. The sequence goes on from OY856415.1 coordinate 515,861,466, forward strand.
AACTTGGTATGTGTGGACTACTCTAGAGGTAGGAGTCTTTTGGCTGCTGCTCATAGAGAAAAGTCAACCTACAGTCTATGGATAGACCAACGGAGTGGCTGCAGAGCTTGTGTATATAGTTGTTCATGGTGAAGACCAGGAGCTGCACAACAACCATGCAAGAGCAACTTGTCCGTAGTTGCAAAGAAGCGAGTTTTGTCACTGGACTTGCTCCATGACGAAGTATAACTCGCTAAAACCATCCTTCATATTTCATAGTAGTTGATGAGATCTTGTTGTTATAGGAATATGGATAGAATTTCTTTTTATTTCCGTTGCTATACTCTGTGCCCGTATTTCCCAACAATGGTATCAGAGCCACATCAATTTACTATGTTTTAGGATAATTGATGTGATCGGATTTTTGGTTTTATCGTTTATTTATTATATATGATGCAAATATTTAAAGAACTCTCATATGTGAATCTTATCAAAGACCACATAATCCCAAACTAATATATATATATATATATATATATATATATATATATATATATATATATATATATATATATATATATGTATATATATATATATATATGGATGTATGTATGTATATGCAATTTATGAATCGCCCTAAAAGTGGTTTTGATGGTAAATGTGTAGTGTGGTTATGGTCCGAACCCTATATCTGTGTGTGGTTGGATGGTTTGCTTCTTGTTTTTCTCAGTCTACATATCTAGCCTCTACCTCCCTCTACCCAATGTAAAGTTAATGATGTCCTACCTTTTCTTTCCTCGAATGTAACTTGAGGTTTCCCTTATGCAATGTAATAAAGTAGCAATAGGATAGTTTCTTTACATGCAATGATGCTGAAGATGATCATTGCCAGTTGAGACAACCAGTTTGTGAGACGAGCCGACCGTTTGGAGGACCATGAAGGATAGGATGATGGAACCATACGAAAGCCTAATGGACCAAATTGGCCATTTGTAAGGAGTCCAAACATTGGTGGGACATGATCCAAACGACCGTCCCAGAAGGCCCAGCCGACCGTTTGGAAGGAGTACAAACATTGGTTGGACAAGAGGACCAACCATCTGGCCAAGAGGCAAGACGACCAGCTTAAGGGTTGAACCGATCTACCCAGATTGGAAAGTACATATCTACACCAACAATAGGTTCACACATGTGATGTGAAGATTGACGTAGGCGGTAGTCATTCCCTGTGGCTCCTAAGAATTATAAGTAGACATGGTCATAACCATCACTTTTTATTTTATATTGCATGTTTACATTGTGGGATATAGAATGTAGATGATACTTACTATATATGTGATGATTGGATATTATATATATATATATATATCCCTCAATCAAACATATTAAGTCTAAGATACTTTCCAATAGAAATACACATGAAAAGCTTGATCGTACAAGGGTAGATTTGCACAAAGCATGGTGATCCGTCTATCTCATGGAAGTGTGATGGTAGATATATTCATTTGCACAAAGTATGGTGTGTATCTATCATATTGGCTATTGGGTTAGGCTTAACTGGTGATTTTGAGTGCTCAAGCCCAGAGGCATGCAGATGATCATGGCAAGGTGTTGCACATATAATCTAACCAAGAGTTGCATGTGATGTAATTGGCATGATAGCCTACCTAAATAATCAAGTTGTGGGCGATCGGCAAAAGATAACTCATGATTTGACAAAATATGGATCTTATATCATTAAAAAAATTGTTCATTGCAATTTTCTAAATTGATACTTGAGGGCTTTCAATTTGAACAAAATAATGAGAATGATAATTAATTGAAGATCTAATTACTATCACCCAAATTTAATCAAATCAAAATGAGTTTCTACCAAAATTGCAAATTATTTTGAAGAATCAAATGGAAACAAACAAATATCATTTTTCTCGGTGATTGGTCCTTGAGAAGAACAAGCTTTGTTTAAAAAAAATTGGCCATTCATTCATCATGTGGTCAGGGGGTTTCGAACTAGCGACCTCTCAGCCTTTCATCAGTACTTTCACCAACTGGGTGCCACATCTTTGGCTTGGGAAGGACAAACTTACTGGGAACAATTTCCATGATGGTTCAGGATGCTGAGAATTGTTCTCACACAGGAGCAAAAGCTCTATGTCCTAGAACTGCCAGAACCATTGGAACCAGAAAAAAATGCTCCAAGGGCAGACAAGGATGCTTATAAGAAGCATACTAAAGACAGTGTGAATGTCAAGTATTTGATGCTACGCTCCATGAACTATGAGTTACAAAGGAAGAATGAGAACATGGGATTGATTGAGATGGTCACACGTCTCAAGAACATGTACCAAGATTAGGCAAGACAGGAGAGATATGATGTCTCCAAGGAACTATTCAAGTGCAACATGAGAGAAGGAGATCAAGTAGGTCCTCATGTACTCAAGCTCATTGGGTATGTGGAGAACCTAGCTAGACTAGGATTCCCCTTGGTCCAAGAGTTGGCCACTGACATGATTTTGTAGTCCATGCCAGAGTCATATAGTCAGTTTGTCATGAACTACAACATGAATGACTTTGACAAGCCATTGAAAGAGTTATTGGGCATGTTGAGTACAACTAAGACCCAAATGAATAAAGACAATCTCAAGCCTGTGATGGTGATTAACAAGAAAAAGGGGAAGTCTAAAGGCAAAGGCAAAGATAAGAAGAGTTCTAAATCTAGCTAGAATCCCAAGTCTTCAGATCTCAAGTCAAAAGGTGGAGTAAAGAGACAAAGAGGAGATTGTCACCATTGTCACCAGCCTGGATATTGGAAGAGAAATTGACCACTCTAGTTAGAGGAACTAAAGAACAAGAAGGATGAAACTGATGCCACCACTTCAGGTATAAACAATATAAGATAAATTTGATTACTTCTTAAATTTTGGTATATTATATCAGATAAGATATCTGGCATACTAATGTGTAGGATCTGAAAACAAGTAAAATCCCTCATATAAGGACAAAGATGGACAAGACAGAGCAAGGATTGCAGAAGACATAGTCTGCATTTAAATTTATCTAAGCCCAATTGGCATGTAATAGAGTTACTAGAACTGCTATTCCTTTATGCAATTAGAATAGAAACATTTTCTTTATGCATCTTTTACGAACAAGGATGATTATCAATAAATATTTGTTAGTGCTTCTATTTCAAAAGATATGATCTTGTATGGCATTGGCCCAAAAACATCTTATGATATTTATGTGAAATGATCCAATTATAAATGTTTATAATGTTTATACCAAAGGATTATAATTGATAACTCAAGACTATCATTATCATTAGTCATCTTGTGAGAATATGAGAATTACATGCCTAGAATATATATTGATGTTGATCTAAATTCCCTTGGTTATTGAACGTAGGGAAACATGCAAGTCTTATTCATGCACAATATGATATGACGTCCTTCACTAAACATAGTGAGAGGATAAGCTTTTCATTAGACCTCATAAATGTGTTGCATGAAGATCTTATGGAATGAATGCTATAGATAAATGATTATACTTCGTTTAATTTACTACTCATATGATAATATGTACTTAGTAAAGAAGAAACATAAATCTCTTGAAGTGTTCAAGGAGATTATAAATGAAGTATGACTTTGATGAAAGTATGAAGAAACTTTGATGAGATCAAATGTTGAAATATTTTGCATCAATATATTAAGAACCTTCAAGAAAGGATTGTGATAATGTGTCACAAGTTAAAACCATCCGAACATAATGATGTGTCAGAATGAAGGAATTGTAACATGATGAATCATGATATAATTATCAATTATATCTAGTATTCTTATATCCTCACTAATATATACCTATCACTAAATAATGTACCATCTGAATGGTTTATAAGACATATCCCAATATATCTAGAGGATTGAAACCTACATTGAGAAAGTAGATTCTTGAAAAGGATTATCCACAAAGCACAATTGTTGAGTGATACTATTAATCCCAATCTAATAACAAAAGTGTTTTGTTGACAGGATAACTGAGTTCCTAAAGAATTAGTGGGAGTAAATGTAGAACTCGAAATGTTCAAGATCAACAAAGAGGTACAATGAGAACTAAGAGAATCACAAGTTGTTGTAGAATCTCAAGTTCATAATATGATACAGAACAAAATAGTTCTAGTAGAGAACATCTAAAGTTAGAGGACTGTGAATCTAACAATTCAGATGGTTGGTCATACATGATGAACCAACTAGTCAACTAGAAGCTATTTTTGAGTAATATAGGATCCATCTGAGCTAACAAGGTAGGATCTTAACAAATCCACCTTAAAGGGTAGAACTTAAAAGTAATAATAGGGTCATATGGAAAAGACATACATGGATAACATATAATGACAAGTAGGTTGAATAGTTTTTCAAATCAGTTCTAGTTATTGAATGTGATAGAAATTCCTTTACCTATTATCATGCTTGTTGTTGTAGTTAAATAGACTATGAGATTTGGCATATGAAGATAAAATAAGATTCCCGAAAAGGAATACATCAGAGGATGTGTTAATGACACAACCTAAAGGGTTTTATAACTTTATGAATGCAAATAAAGTCTATAAATTACAAATTTCAATCTGGGATTGAAACAAGCATATCAGAGATGGGATCTTTTGATTTTTAGAAGATAGTCAAAGAAGTCAAGATAAAAGATGAAATTTGTGATTTCAAAATATTTAGAGGGAGCATATATGAAAATTCTACATGCGATGAGGAATGGCATCTCAATATTGTGAATGTTGAGAACTTGCATGAAAAACCCCTTCAGTAATGAAGGATTAGGTGATACTTTTTATGAGATAAGGATTAAGGTCTATAGAGATAGTTCTTGAATGTTTCACAATGGAAGTTTAAGCACATACAACAAAAATGTGTTGAAAGTGTTCAACACAGAATGATTCAATGAGAGAGAATGTGGATTGGTCTCTCATGAACCATAAATTCCAATTCTTGTGAAGAATGTAAATGACATGATTATGATTTTATGAGACAACCCAACAGTGGATCTATCATGAAAGCTATTAACACGCTTATCCCATATAATCTTATATGTATTGGACATGACAAGATGACGTAAACTTCAATAAGGGTTATTGAAGAGTCATGAAAAGATATCCATCAATACTTGTGAAGTACCTAAGGATAAATTTCTTGTTAATTAGGATGACAATAAAAGTAAGATTTGGATGTAAAGAGTTACATCAATGCAAGCTTCCATAAATGAAAAAAATGAGCACAAAATCCAATATGTTTTGATTTTAAAAGTGAAAAGGATATTATTAGTTGGAAGGGTTTTGAACTAACAACCATTAATTCTATTCTACAATAGAAACTGAGTATACTTGTGTTGTGAACATAGAGTGATACTATACAGATTTAAAGGTTCATGTGATGAACTTATAGATGTTCCAACCATTGATGACTTAGTAAAAATATTGTGATACCAATGGAGCTAATGTTAGGCAAGGAATATCAGATACCATATTATGGAGGTTTCATCTCACAATGAAGTGATAAGGAACATGCAATATCCCAACTATGAGAAAAGTGTTGCTAACCCACAAAATTTGCACTACCGTAGAAGAAGCATGTTGGACATGTTCAGATCACTAAGGATGAGATCTGTGGGTGATTGTCTCTAAGTGCAAGTGGGAGTCTATTGTTAAGGTATGCCCATAGAGCCAATCATATGATGATTGACATGGAATAATTACCTAAAAGGATTTGATTAAGAATAATAACATATATAAAGGCAAGCTTCTAATTCATCTGTTTCACTAAGTTATGACATAATGAGGATACAAAGTGAATGTCTTGAGAATTATATTACTCAATGACATATGTTGTCAGGTTACTACCCTTGTAGATGAGATCATACATATGTTAAGATTACATATTCATATTCTCATTATGTCCCAAATTGGTTGTTATTGTAGAAGGTTGATAGAGAACAATAACACATTAGATCAGATTGTGAGTTGGTTGATGACTAAATCTAATTAGTCATGATATGGCAATATCAAACCAAGCACACAGATACATGTATAGAACAATGTATCAGACATACCCACCTTGAGAGTGACACATGGTTGTGATGTTCATAGTCATCTCTCATAGTGAAGTTGGTGATTGTGATTCCTAAACCAAAATCACTGCACTCATCACATGTCATTGGGTACGCTTTGACATCATCAAACATAGTATTGAAACATGGATTGTTATAACGGTGATTATTGGGTGACTTTGACACATGGGGATAGATTGTGAGTGATAGATATGGTATTTTTCACTCCTACTGGAGTATGATATCATGGCCACTTGATAAACGAGACTGCAAAATGCATGTACATGCACATGTGAATTAATATATGTTATTGAGGTGACATTATGTCAGACAATCTACTCTTGGTTCAAGTAACATGGATTGAATGTTGAGAGAAAGAACTTCCATGACTCAAGTTCATCCTGGATATCAGAGACAAAGCAATTATACAATCATTGTAACACCTTATACAAATTGTAGGTTGAAGTTGTTCTCCAACTTTCCATTCACTTGGGTAGCACTGATCTGCAACTAGGCACCACTCTTTCCTTCTGATGTCATAAGCTAGTTATGGACATTCACTACCAATGTTACATGGGACCTATAGGGTCACACACATAGGAACTCATTTAGAATAGGAGTTTGATCTTCAATGACAATTGGATTGATTACAAAAGTGTTTAGGTATTCAGTTCACGCAAAAGATTGACAGATTGGATGACTGTACTACCAATCGGCCATCTAACTGAGTGAGAAAACTATTTGGGGGTCAGAAAAGTGGCTCAAACTGTTGAGATGGTTGTTTGGATTGTCAAGCTTATCGAGGATCGAATTGGATTAGTTCTTCCCTTGAACTAACCAATTCAATATGATTGAACCAACCGACTCATCTCAACTCATTAGACGACCGTCTGGGTGAGTGAGACAGGCGTTTCTCTTAGATGAGACAGCCTGGAGGGGGCCGAATGAAGGTTCAGGGAGTTTCCTAAATAGTTTTTCTTGCACATACTTTGAGTGAAGTAAATTAATATGTGATATGAATTGGAATAGAAATTTCCAAATTCGTATCCAATTGCGAAATTGCCAAACGGCCATTTGGCAGTGCGAGATGACCATCATGCACCCCAAACGTCAGTATGGGTGTTCCAAATGACCGTTTTGCATCTCATAGGTTGTAAAACTTCAAACTCTTCCAGTCCTTTCTACTCCCATTCAATCCCATACCAATTGGGAACCCTGACCCTAACCTCTCCTATAAAATGAGGGGTATTGGGGGCTTCCCAAGTTGCAACACTAACAACCGAGAATCAGTTCCTCTAACAATTGTTGTCCTCTCTTGTTGTGGTAACTAAGAGAGCCCAAGAAAGTCCTACCCATAAGGGAGGGATAGCCAACAGGAGATAACAACTGAGAAGTTGTCATTGTGGGAGAGCAGGTTGGTGACTAATACACCAACGGGAGAGACAACTCCTTCTTGTCTATTTTTGGTGAACGATAAGAGTTCGTATGACCTCCCTGGATTTTCTAAAACTTAATCTGATGTGTGACGTCCAAATCGCAACCTCTCCTCAACGAGAATTCCAATCTAAACACCACACACTAGGCTAAGAACAAGAAAATCAGATGAAGTAAGAAGGAAACAATCAGTAGTACATGCATATGAAAAATAATAAAACCATACAACACATGTCACCATTCAACATATAATTACAACATGAATTATTACAAAATTTGATATTACATATTAAATAGAAAACTTATACATATACATGTACTACCACTAAACAACAAGATCTTAAGACAACATGTCCACATGTACATAAGCTCGCCACACAACTCACAACTTTCTTGGTCTGTCAAGATCATATATCCACAACCTAAACAAAAGATTACATGTGGTACACATCACCACAATATTCAAGAATATTGTACTGAGTACACCTACATGTCTTTTATATACCTCTCATCATATCTTGGCAATAAGATAAAACTAATACTTGGTAGTAATATAAGAATGTAAGAAACACATATACTTGCACAAAGATATTCATTAACAAAAGAGAACACATATTTTAAGCTTATTTTCCATTATATCATCCATGCATTACTACCAAGGAGTTGAATGCATTAAAGCCTTTATGTTCACTACCAAAGAGTTGGATCATATGTGTAGTGTGACCACTACCAAAGAGTAGGGTCCAATCACACTACCAAAGAGTTAGTGCTTCCATATGTACAATGTGACCACTACCAAAGATTTAGGTCACCTCCAAGCACACTACCAAAGAGTTGGTGCTTTCATATAATGGAACAAATATATTATGTTTGATGTATTCATAGCAGTAAGTATGGAAAATCAAGAAACATATCATACAAGAACAATCATTTCAACCAATACCATATTCCAAGTCTTGAATACCATATAACACAAGCATATTGTATAAAAAGCCAAGTAAGAGGTAATGGCGTACCTTCCAAAGAGATATCCTAATCACATATTCCTGATGTCATCTATATCTTGGTCAACCCATGATTAAGACAAGATCACATATCACCATCAGGTTCTCATCATCTTAACCCTAGTCGTGTTCATATTAGGTTTTCATTTATCATATTAGGGTTAATCATATTAACCTAGGTAGCCTTCATTAATCATATTAGGGTTACATAACATGTGTTAAGGGTCATCTTCATATAACATGAATTCTATGCAACCAACTGGTCTCACAATTTCATATTAGCTTCTAGTTACTGATATGAGGATGTTCTGTGAATTTCATCATTTATTGGGCATGTAAATATTTTATTATATTTTATTTAGGGTTATTAGCCCTAAATATCCATATGGAGCAAATTACATGATTTCGTACATCAATATCATAAATACTGGCATCCAATGGACTATAAGCATGAAAATGGATTTACTGATATTTTATCATAATTTTAGGCCATCTTTTGATATTTATAATACATGATAAGAGAATTTCACAATTTACATGATATCACTGAAATTAATGCATCAAAAGCCATATATTATGCATTTTTACTGTTCTACACATTTTTTTGAGAATTTAGGTACCTTATTTGTATTTTTTGGATCATCGAACTAATTACTATGATTTATTTAAGATTTGAGTGTTTTCTGAGATATTTACCTCTAGTGGCCAATCAGACCACGCCACGTGGACAAAGGTCGTGACTGCTTAGAAGTTGGGCCGGTTGGTCTGGGTGTTGAACCGGTCTACCTTCTCCCCCTGAGCCAGGCTGGGCCGCTCACGTTCCTTCTTCCGATATTGCATTCCTCGCGTGCTCTATTAGCATTCTGCCCGACGCTTGTGTGCGTTGGAGCTCCGCAGCCGCCACCACCACTGCTGGGCTTCTCTCCGATGAGCAAGCAGTAGGTGTCTCCTCCTCATCTTCGACCTGCTAATGCCAAGAGTTTCTCTAGACCTCCTATTGCATCAGTGACTTCTCAGCTGTCTAGACAAGGCCCCATATCTCGTCCTCGCTGAACCCATCGGGACTAGGTGCCGCCACGATGGTCGAGTCTATGGCCAAAGGTCCTCCTCCTATCATGACCTATCGCACTGCCGGTGCCTCAAGCTCATCGCCATGGCCACCTCCACACCACCTTCAGATGCGCTCCCTCGGTGTCTCCGACCTAGTGGTCTCCTCTGTCGAGCAAACGTCTTTGCTCCCTTCCTCCCGACTCTCCTTATTGCCATCTTGTCATGCCCCTAGAGTTAGAGTCAAGGTCAGGAGGCACTTCTCATCTGGTCTAGCTTTAGGTTGACCTCTGGATCTCGTATTCAACAACCACTGGTGTGGTAGTGGGAAATGAGGGAGACGCCTTCACTCATCTCCGACCATGGATATAGCTTCCTAGAGTTACGAGAGAACTCTCACCTATAGAAGATGGTGGAGAAGCTAGAGGCTAAGGCTATTTATCTCTCGCATCCAACTGCTTCGTTCGTTTACCAAACCACAAACACGACATTGTAATATGCGGAACATGGTGTCTCGTACACCTTAACTGCTGTGAAGAAATTTCCTCTTCAACCATCCGATTATATCTAAGGGTCCTGATAAGTGCTCAACAAAACTTGATCCGTGGCCACTTAAATAAGGCCTCATTGTGCATGCACTTGAGCGGCTGAGCCGATAGTAGACTTAATAATATCATAGCCTAGTTTAAATAATTGAGAACTATATTCATCAATCGTAAATCTAATCATTAATTTGTCAATATTCAAACATATATATCTTTTAATAGGAACCTCATTTGAACATGAAACTTCATATTTAGGCCCATAACATCCTAAGCTACCTTCTTGCCAAAATTGAGTTCAAACTCCAATGTTCAATTAGTTGGTTCATTTCTCCAAAGTGGAACATATCTAAGTATATGAAGCACGATGTCCTTATCAACATAAATGCATATACTTAAAAGGCATTCAAATTCTCAAATCCATAGTTCACATATCCAATTTCTAAAAGTTCACTCTATTACATCATACACACCTTAAAAGAAATTTCCTCCTTAAAATTAAGCCAAAAATTCAGTCCATCACATCATATATATCTTAATAGAACATTTTGTCCTCAAAATTAAACCATTCTCATACTCCTAGGAAAAACCAAAAGGTCTTCATCTGTATGTAGGATACCACTTCATGTGCAACATTCCCATGAATAAGGTCTCTATAACAAGGTCCACATCTTTCTAGGCGGTATTATGATCATCTAAGATGAACACCCCTTCATATCAGGTTGAAACAAGGTTTCAATAGCCCAATCTATGGCATCACATATCTCATTCTTTATTATTTTCAACCTTACTTTATACAAATAAAAGGGTTCCAACATCATGTTACCGTGTTTACAAGGAGTTAATTATAATTAACTCATTATATCAAAAGGTGTTATCAATCATTTTATTTAGCTAATTGATAGAACATGTTCAGCATTAACATATGCCTTTTAGGAGGGAGTTAACTATAGTTACTCCACTTTATCCAACTAGATCATGTCAAGATGTCATAATCATTATGTTTTGCTGACTATCAAATTATATTTTTCATCTTTATTAAGCACTAATATAAACACCTCATGTAACATGTTTCATTCATATGATCTTATTTCCTTGCTCATAATAAATTGTAACATTTACAAGTGATTTCATCACAAGATTAACCAAGAATATCACATTATCATCATTATTGATGTATATGGTTAACCACTTATGCATTATAATATTAAACCATCTCTAGGTTTCTATCATATCATCTCTATGTATATCATGTCTTGATATTAGATCATATCTTACATATACTATATCATGGTTGTGCTAGACAAACTTATATGAGTGGCTAATCAAACATATATCAAAACTTCATCTAGTCCAACTGAGGTTATCCTGACCCATATCATGAGGGTAGTGTCATGCTCAGTCTCTATGAGCTAACTCAACTCTATGAGTATCTCATATGTACAAACTATATCTTCCCTCTCGGTCTAGGGTTCTCAGGTATACCTCATTGGCACTAGAGATAGCCTTACAAGCTCTAGCCACATAAGCACAAGCTAAAACATGATATGACATACTCTTCATATATCTCTAATAATGAAACATCTTACCCAAAGCTCTCTTATATACATCACTATATTCCTATGTTGGAAACCACCAACCTGAGCATGAGGCTTCATAGAAACTAACATAGCTACCTCCTCCTGGGTCTTGGGCTCTCTCCCTCACCCAGATGGCAGGCACTCATATTCATTTCCACTTGCACACATATATCGAGCCTCTCTCTATCTCTAGGATTTGGTCTTCCCAAGGACATCCATGGTTCAATAAACTATAGGAATCATGCATAAAGCTACTCATCTCAATCACTTAGTAGTCTAGTTTAGGACATATCATATCACAAATCTCATAATTCTCATATCTTGGTGTTCAGGTTCTCTAACCTTCTCCCAATGGGTCTCACTCTCTCTGGAGTTAACCCTAAAACTGGTCCTAACACTAGAGATCCTCCTTTGTAAAAGTGATCGAGGCTCATGTTGATCCACACCTTATCTTTACTTAACTTATCTTATCTCTTAAAAGTCTATTTACTTGCATCATCAAAAAAATTCTCAAATCCTCAAAACTAAACTTAAGTCCTCAAAGACAAACATAGATCATCATAACCATCTTATGTCATCTATATAAGACTTACATCATACCATCAAAACTTATTTCATCTATTCCATCTATCACATATTCTAACAAGGCTCTAGACATCTAATCTAGAACTACTTTCTCTTCTAGACTGATGTCATTCAATTTCACTTAGGTTACATGACCACCTCCTACTCATACATGTGTGGGGACACCTATTGTAATACATATATATAATAAAATATGATATAGTTTTTCTCCGATAAAACAAGCGTCAGAGAAAGCTAACGAGGTTCGATTCGATTGGAATCAAAAACCAAATCCAGAAATGAGTGTCCCACACATAGTAGAGAGTGCAATGTCATGAAAACTAGTGAAAAGGGTGAGAACATGGTGTAGACTAGTGTAGTTACCCTAGACAATGAGCACCATGTGCCTAGGATTTCTCTTCCCTTGACGTACGTCATTTCTAAAAAATGCAACGTCCTGTACCGTTGCACTATAAGGAAAGTACGACATCTAAGGACTTGCTATACAACAAGCACCAATATAGACCTAGTTATCAGACATCTAGGTACTAACCTAGAGGCTAGGTCAGATCTAGTCTCTAAAAGATGACTAATCTATCCCTAAAGATTATTAAGTTCAAGGTTTTCTTTAGTTTGAGTTACATAATGAGAAAATGTCAGGCTTTGCTATTGTTCATGCTCTGATACCACCAGTGACCTCCCTATATTTTCTAAAACTTAATCTGATGTGTGATGTCCAGATTGAAACCTCACCTCAGCAAGAATTCTAATCTAAACACCACACACTAGGCTAAGAAGAAGAAAATCAGAGGAAATTAGAAGGAAACAATCAGTAGCACATGCACATGAACAATAATAAAACCATACAACACATGTTCACCATTCAACATATAATTACAACATGAATTATTACAACATTTGATATTACATATTGAATATCAAACTTATACATATACATGTAATACCACTAAACAACATGATCTTAAGACAATATGTCCACCTGTAAATCAGCTCGCCACACAACTCACAACTATCTCGATCCTTCAAGATCATATATCTACAACCTAAACAAAAGATTACATGTGGTATACGTCAGCACAATATTCAAGAATATTGTATTGAGTACACCTACGTGTCTTTTATATACCTATCATCATATCTTGGAAATAAGATAAAACTAATACTTGGTAGTAATCGAAGAACATAAGAAAAACATATACTTGCACAAAGATATTTATTAACAAAATAGAACACATATTTTAGTCTTCTTTTCCATTATATCATCCATGCTTTACTACCAAGGAGTTGAATGCATTAAGGCCTTTATGATCACTACCAAAGAGTTGGATCATATGTACAATGTGACCACTACCAAAGAGTTGGGTCCAAGTACACTACCAAAGAGTTAGTGCTTCCATATGTACAATGTGACCACTACCAAAGAGTTAGGTCACCTCCAAGCACACTACCAAAGAGTTGGTGCTTTCATATAATAGAACAGATATATTATGTTTGATGTGTTCATAGCAGTAAGTATGGAAAATCAAGCAACATATCATACAACAACAATCATTTCAACCAATACCATATTGTAAGTCTTTACTACCATATAACACAAACATATTGTATAATAATCCGAGTAAGAGGTAATGGTGTACCTTACAAAGAAATATCCTAATCACATATTCCTGATGTCATCTATATCTTGATCAACCTCTGATTAAGACAAGATCACATATCACCATCAGGTTCTCATCATCTTAACCCTAGTCATGTTCATATTAAGGTTTCATTTAGTTCATTGGGATATGTGCATCATTACTTGCATTCTTATCTTACATTTTTCTTGTTGATGTCATTTTTTAGATTATAGTTCATCAATTGATAATTGTGTTTCACATTATTATGTGAACATATTAACGTAGGTAACCTTCATTAATCATATTAGGGTTACACAACATGTGTTAAGGGTCATCTTCATATAACATTAATTCTATGCAACCAACTAGTCTCACAATTTCATATTAGCTTCTAGTTACTGATATGAGGATGTTCTATGAATTTCATCATTTATTGGGCATTTAAGTATTTTATTGTATTTTATTTAGGGTTTTTAGCCCTAAATAGCCATATGGAGCAAATTACATGATTTCATGCATCAATATCATAAATACTGGTATCAGATGGACTATAAGCATGAAAATGGATTTACTGACATTTTATCATAATTTTAGGCCATCTTTTGATATTTATAATACATGATAAGAGCATTTCACAATTTACATGATATCACTGACATTAGTGCATCAAAATCTAGATATTATGTTTTCGTATTGTTCTACAAATTGTTCTAAGAATTTAGGTACCTTATTTGTATTTTTCGAATCATCGAGCTAATTACTGTGATTTATTTAAGATCTGAGTGTTTTATGGGATATTTACCTCTAGTGGCCAATCAGACCGCGCCACATGGCCAAAGGCCGCGACTGCTTAGAAGTTGGGACGGCTGGTCTGGGTGTTGAATCGGTCTGCCTTCTCCCCCTGAGCCAGGTTGGGCCGCTCACTTTCCTTCTTCCGATCTTACGTTCCTCGCACGCTCTGTTCGTGTTCCGCCCGATGCCTACGTGCGTCAGAGCTCCGCAGCCGCCACCGCCACCACTGGGTTTCTCTCCGATGAGCAAGCAGTAGGTGTCTCCTCCTCATCTTCGACCTAATAACACTAAGAGCTTCTCTGGACCTCCTACTGTGTCGATGACTTTTCAACAGTTGTCCAGACAAGGCCCCAGATCTCCTCCTCGCTGAACCCACCGGGACCAGGCACCGCCGCAATGGTCGGGTCTACGGCCAGAGGTCCTCCTCCTATCACGACCTACTGCACTATAGGCACCTCAAGCTCGTCACCATGGTCACTTCCACACCACCTTCAGATATGCTCCCTCGGTGCTGTCGGCCAAGTGGTCTCCTCTACTGAGCAAAAGTCTTTGCTCCCTTCCTCCTAGCTCTCCTTATTGCCATCTTGTCATGCCCCCGGAGATAGTGCCAAGGCCAGGAGGCACTTCTCATCTGGTCTAGCTTTAGGTTGACCTATGGATCTCATCTTCAACAACCACCGTTGTGGCAGTGGGAAACAAGGGAGACACCTTCACTCATCCGCGGCCATGGCTATAGCTTCCTAGAGCTACGAGAGAACTCTCACCTGTAGAAGATGGTGGAGAAGCTAGAGGCTAAGGTTGTTTATGTCTCACATCCAATTACTTTGTTTGTTTACCAAACCACGAACACGACATGGTAATATGCGGAACATGGTGTCTCATACACCTTAACTACTACAAAGAAATTTCCTCTTCAGCCATCCGATTATATCTAAGGTCATGATAAGTGCTCAACAAAACCTGATCCATGGCCACTTAAACAAGGCCTTATTGCGCATGCACCTGAGTGGATGAGCTGACAACAGACTTACTAATATCATAGCATAGTTTAAAGAATTGAGAACTATATTTATCAATCGTAAATCTAATCATTAATTCAACAATATTCAAACGTATATATATTTTAATAGGAACCTCATTTGAACATGAAACTTCAGATTTAGGAGCACAACATCCTAAGCTACCTTCTTGCCAAAATTGAGGTCAAACTCCAATGTTTATTTAGTTAGTTCATTTTCCAAAGTGGCACATATCTAGGTATATAAAGCATGATGTCCTTATCAACATAAATGCATATACTTAAAAGGCATTCAATTTCTCAAATCCATAGTTCACATATCCAATTTCTAAAAGTTCACTCTATTACAATTCTAATGGTCTGTG
Source organism: Alisma plantago-aquatica (assembly GCA_963693085.1). Taxonomy (NCBI): domain Eukaryota; kingdom Viridiplantae; phylum Streptophyta; class Magnoliopsida; order Alismatales; family Alismataceae; genus Alisma; species Alisma plantago-aquatica. The sequence continues at coordinate 515,877,539 of OY856415.1, forward strand.
TGGACTACTCTAGAGGCAAGAGTCCTTTGCCTACTGCTTGAGGAGCAAAGTCAACCTACAGTCTGTGGCTAGACCATCAGAGTCACTATAGAGCTTGTGCATATAGCTATTCATGGTGAAGACCAAGAGTTTCATTCCACCGTCCAAGAGCAACTTGTCAACAGTTGAAAAGAAGTGAGTTTGTAGTTGGACTTGTTCCAGCACTTGGTATAACTCTCTAAAACTATCCTACCCATTTCATAGTAGTTGACACGATCTTGCTGTTATGGGAATACAGATAGATAAAAACTTTGTTTCCACTGCTATACTTTGTGCCCGTATTTCCCAACAAGTTCACCTTTCTTGGATGGCTCGACCAGGATTCTCTTGTGATGGAGGAAGCAATCCCCAGGGGCTTGGTAGCGACATGGATGGAGGAGATATTATTACTAGTGTTTGAGTTGGAAGACCTCCTCCTCCTGGGATCCCCTGACGGCATGACACGAGGTAGCGTCCTAATCATATCAGGGTGGAGAAAGAGCCATGTCAATGGTCAAATATGTTCAAGAAACCTACATCTAAGACAGAGATTGGAGCTCTTACAGTGAAGGAGTTGATGATTCGAGAAGAGTCTATAGTGTACTCGAAGGTGATTCCTAAAAAAAACTCTCCTAGATGGAAGTTATCAGTTGCGGGTTATATAGTAGATCTAAAGCCACATTGATTGTCATTACAGACATACCTCCAGAGTTTGTGGAAATTTAAAGGGAGTATAGAGATCATCTTGAGAGGGAATGGTTATTTCATTGAGAATTTCTCTAAAGCAGAGGACATGAAGATGACCATTGATAAGGGGTCATGGTTTGTAGTTGGGAAACCTCTTATCACAAAGAGGTGGGCGAGAGGCACTTCTTTGGAGAAATTGAATCTTATAGAGGTACATATATGGGTTAGGCTTTTTGATCTGCCATTGCAACTTTGGGATGAAGAGAACTTTAGCAAGATAGGTTCCTACATTAGAAGGTCATTTAAGGTTGATAGAGCTACATTAGATTTCAAGAGGTTGGAATTTCAAAGAATGTTAGTCCTGATTCTTGCTACTTCTGGATTTCTAATGAAGGTTCCTTTAGTGAGTGATCATGGGGTTGAAGATAATATCAATATACAATATGAATGGGTTCCAAGTAGGTGCAGTACCTGTGATACATTTGGGCATGAAAATGCAGGATGTGAGCAAGTTTTGGAGAAGGGAACAAGAAATTGGTTTGGGTTCCAAAGAAGGTGTATGTTGAATTATCAAAGGTGCAAAATGATGATGACAAACTTTGCTCTGATGTTGAGAAATTTGTAGATGCTACTGATGTACCTTCAAAGGAGTTGGAGGGGGAAGTTGTGATTGGTTCTCCAATTGGTCATGATAGTGAGTTGATTATTCTGGTTAATAATGCTAATAAGAACATTAGTTTTATGCCTGCTCCCATTAATTCAAGGAAGAATAGAAGGAAAACCAAATCACCTCCTAGAGGTCCTTCAAAATATCTGGAGGTGGCCTTTAGATTTGGAGTGCATATTTCTCTAAACTCTTTTCAGCACCTCTTTGTGGATGAAGGTGAAAATGGTTCTACTGAGGTTGGAAGGCTTTCAACCACCATTATTCCTAATGGTTAGTTCTCTCTGCATTGCCTCCTAGAATGTAAGATGAATGAATTATCTTGGTCGATAGTCTACACTTTAGGATATGATGATGAGGAGTGGGTGTTTGTTGGTTTGTATCCTTGAGTCCAAGCTGACAAGAAAGAAGGTCAAGAAGACTATGAATAGGATGTTTGGAGATGGTTTTTGGACTTCTAATCATGATATTCATGCCTTGGGGAGAATTATTATTGCTTGGGTTAAGAATGATATCAATGTTATTAAAATGTATGAATCTGATCAGTTCTTACATATCCATGTCTCCACTCTTAATGGCAATTTTTCCTAAATGCTATCTATGGTTACAATAATCTTGACCGATGAAATGAGTTGTGGAATTATGTTAACACTACAACAAACATTCACATTAGTGGCCTTTTAGAAATGCCACTGAAAAAAAATAAACGTCACTAAACATGTTTAGTGGCATTTGTTGACACTTAAAAAAATGCCTCTAGTACCAATGCCATGAGAAAGATAGTGGCATAAGTTTTAAATGCCACTAAATGTTTGGCTTTAGTGGCTTCCAATAAATGCCAAATAAAGGCCACTAAAACATCATTTGGCATTTATAAAAATGCCACTATCCATCAATTGGCTTTTATACAAATGCCACTATTTTGTATTATGTTGGTGTATGAAATGATTCTTTCTGAGTGTAGTTGTGTATAAAAAAAGCCACTAATGACATACTAGTTCTGTATTACTACATTTTTATGGCTTTTAGTCATTCAATTTTCATTTCATTATCAAGTTTTCTAATTGAATGCCAATTGCAGCCGAACTCAATTTTCCAAAAGTATGAATATTTTTTATTTATAATCAAATGACAATTACATGAGAAGGACATTTTACCTTGCCCCTTATATTGAATACAACACAATTGATATACTTTCATACAACATTTTTCTATTTAGTACAATAACTTCTACATCATTGGATTTGTCTCTTCCATGATACGACTATCTACTTTTCAGCATGCCGACTTCAGAGCTCCTTCAGGAAATAGCTTTACATTATGGTGGAATCCTTGAACCACCTCCCAGAACTACTAGATAATAGGTGATGCATTGTTGTAGCTGGAGTATTCTGTATTTGACCTCAAATCTTCCACTACAATAAACCATAAGACAATTAGAAATTAATATAACCACGTATACAGAAAGTAGAAATGGGTGTATGATTAGTGAGGCTTAGCATCATCATTTATGTGATAATAAAAGGCTAGGCCTGTCCTTTCTTAGACAACCAACATTTAATATCTATCATGATGGATCAACTTCAGGAACAGATATTGAAAAGAAACACGCATCATAAATATATCAACAACCACATGGACCTGAGCATACAACATTTCCCCATAATAAGCAAACTCTACATGAAGAAGTCCAAACCCTTTATGGAAAACATAATCAAGTGAGAACTCAAACCTAGAAGTTGTAATATGCCAATTAATTAGCATGAGTATAAGAGAATCAAACTTTTCATAAGATTTGAAATATACCAGGAATGTAGTGATTAATATAGACCAATAGAATTTTTTGAGAGCATAATTTAGATTAAGACTTAGTTCCTAGTAATCCAATACAAAATAGTTTGGTACCAAGTAGTCCTAAACTCAACAGTCTGGTCCCAAGCAGTCTAATCAGGTTGTGCAAGGAGTTAACATACATATTGAAAAGTCTCCCAACTGCAAAAAAAGCATATCAAAACTGAGGTCCATAAGATGAAATATTAGAACTGAAATATGGAAATACAATAACATGGAAACCACATGATTAGTAATATAAATGAGTGAGAGTTTATGTCCATGGCAAAAAGAAATTTATATATTTGGTATGTTATAAAAAAAATGAGATCGTACAAGTTCATATACAATATTCAAAGTTGCTGAATATATATATATATATATAACTTTAAAATGATGGCATAACAATGTGAATGATCATAACCCATAGAGTTGAAAATTATGAGGAGCTGACTCTACAGCTCTCGTGTCCTCGGTGGAAGAACTTGAAATAATCTACTTAGAGAGGAATGTTTAAGTCAGGGAGGAAAACAAGAACAATAGTTGCTATGTAAAAGAGGTTATACAACAAATTATATAAAAAGATCTATCAATATCATTGGTTGTACCTACTCTAGATCTTGGAAAGGAAAAACTTGAAGATCTAATTCATTCACTGAAGAAGAATCATGACAAGAGAATAAACATCATCGTAATGCCAAAGACGGCTATAGAGATATGTAGTTCTCTAGTCTGAAGTCTAAAAAGAATTCCATCATGCTTCTCAGGCTCTAGATTCTATGCAATTATATGACATATGCAAGTTGATATTGAGAAAGCCATGCAAATTGTGATAAACCATCTAACATCATTTGAAAACAAAGTCTTGAAGCAAGGGTATTCTTACTAAAGCAAGAGAGATTATGATTGTAAGGACCACTTCAACTGCTTCAAAGTCACTGGCTGAGAAAGCAGATTCATTGGTGAGGGGGGTTTGGCTAAGAAAGCTCAAGTTTGCATAGTGTTCTAAAACATGTTGTACCTGATCCCTAATGGGTTGGTTGGCTGAGATTGCCTTCACTTTCATCTCTACATTAGTCATATGAGTTGTTTAGAGGCATATAAGAGTCTGGCAAAACTAAAACCGGTACAAAGAATCTGAAGCAGATCTCATGTTAGATAAAAATACAACATCTAAACTAAAAGCACATGTCATACTAAAACCAATATAAAGGCCAATGCCTATTGGCTTATATGGAAAGCTGGTAGTATAGAGCTATGAGTTTAGTCAATCTACAACATCTAGTTCCTACAATAGTATTATCTTGCCAAACACATGTCATATCAAACGAAGCATTAGGCCAATGCCTATTGGCTTATATGGAAAGTTGGAAGTGCAAAGTTACGAGTTTAATCAATCTACAACATTTAGTTCCTGCATACCAATTAATCCATAGACCTCACTATCAAGAAACCAGCAGATAGGATCCATGAAACATTAGAGAGCATAAACATAAGTGTAAAATAGAACCCACCTCTTCTTTTCTAAGGTCTTCAGAACTAAGATTACCACAGTAAAGGATCTACAATAGTGCCTATGGTTTGGATAAGCTATCTCCAATGTTGTGCCAGGCATTTCCTGGTATAGCATACTTAGATTAAGCATCTGGAATGATAATAAAGCAACATAATTAACAATCATTGATGATAATCCATGTAATAAGGAAATTCAAAAGGGAATGATGGTAATCCACTATGCATAAGGAATGAAAGAAGGCCCACATAGTTAGATACCTGAAATATAAGATGTTAGATTCAAATGATATCCATAATCATGAAGCAAGCCACCTCATTAGCAATCCAATGCCTCCTTATCAAACTGATATCATGACTACTAAAGAAAAGAGGAATCAGAAAAATTCCAGCCCAACTTTACACAAAGATGATAAACCACCAAATAAGGAGCAATAATGCGGGAGCCATAAATATATATTATAAAAACTTGCGGTTGCACTTTTTTGGTTGATTAAATTGTCAAATATGTTGTAAGTGTAAATCAGTGTGGTTTATTTTAATCACAACTTCACCTCCTAGAGACCGAGAGGCATCAAAGACTGACCGCAAAGAGTGGCATCATTGGTCAATGCACTAAAATCTGCATTCCTTAATACTGAAATAGAATTTGATTACAGAAATGTTCATGACAATACATAAAAAAACAATTAGATCTAAATGCTAAGCTGTATCCTTCCTCACAATAACATTTTCAGTACGCAAATGCATGATATATGTGACAAACTATGCATGCTTGACACGATGCTGCAACTTGAGGATGCGTGTTTCAATAGTTTATCAAGGTAAATTCTCGGCTCCTCCCCTTCCCCTTCCCGCATAGGAGCCCCATTCCCCTTCCCCCATAGGAGCCCCATTCCACTTCCCCCATATTTCATTGTACTTGACCTTCTCTATGTAAAGAGCGGGCACAACATTTTTGTTTATGAAGTAGCATACCCTGAATTTAGTTGAACTTGTTGAACTACAGAACTCTGAAGATATTGCTACACTATTTTAGCAGGATCTCCTGAGAATATTGCCAAACAATGTAAAACTTATTTTGGATGATGTCTATTAGGTTTATTGCTCTTCCTCCATGCCAAGCTTGACTCCCACTTTGTGCTCCCTGTTGGTATGAGTTGTGCATATTCTCTTGAAAACCTAAATGGCTGTGTTTTCTTTTTTTGGGGTCCGTATCCATTCTATGGCATTTTTGTTTGGCTATTTTAGTTTCTTCTGGATGTTAACTTCTATTAGGCGTGCATGCTCTCTTGGTTTATTTTCAGTATATACCATTTCAGGCAATGTCTCTCTTTTCTATGTTTCATTTGGATTTCTCATTTTTTCAAAATGGTGGTTGGAAGGTTGCATACTCTAGTATTGACAACACTGTCTTACATGAGTCTACTTCTATCTATCAGCATACCATCTACTATTGAAAAAAACAATTTGTTTTCAAGTTAAAAAAAATAGGATTACTTTCTTTTGGAAGCAATTGATGAGTTTTTACTCGGGGCATTCTCTCACTGCTTTTAAATATGTTGTACACTCTCTTGGGGAATCATGATAGCTGCACTCTCTTCTTCCTAGACAGCCTCAAATAGTGAGATAGAAAATATGATCACCTCAAGATGATAGACTACCAGCATTCCCATTCTAGGTTGGTATTTCTCTTATCACTAAGACACTTCTTAATTCTTATATGAGTCTATGGTGTTGTGCCAACGTGGAGGTTACAAAATTGACTCATTATTGGATTAATATGAGAGAAAAACCCACTCATGTAGCTCACCTACATCAGTGCCCTCGTCTTAAGAGGTCATCTTGTACTACATCTATAAGTATTGCGTGAGCAAGCTTGTATCTTCCTGTATCTACTTATAGCTTTCATCTGGGGGGAGTAAGGACAATTCTAATATCAATTACTTATTTTCTAATTAAAATTATTAGAGAAAGGTATCTGTAAGTTTTGTTGTTTACTTGCTTATTATCCTATGACTTGCTCCTCTTTTAAATAGGGCATAGAAATATCTCAGTCAATATAATTATAACTCTTTTGATAGACCTCACACGATGTGGTTGTCCCTATGTCTTATAAGGCCTCCTTGCAGCCACTAGTAGTGAAACCTGCCTGGATCACTCATTGGTCATCTAAGAAAATTACATCACACCATTGGATCAGGGCCAAAGGTAGTTCATCTGAGTAAGTACAAACTTAGTCCTTAATAATTATTCCTCTATTTTTCCACTGTACTACTCTTCACCTTCATTATCCAAATAATGTGTAGTGTAAGTCTAGCTATATTATATTACAATTGCATAGCTAGAATATGACTGACACTTAATTAGCACTTTTGCGAGTTAAATTTAATGAAAATTGTCATATTTCAGTTGAAAAGAAGCATTTGCTTACTAATTTATTTAACAAAAAGTAGACGAATCTTCAACTAGTAGTTTCATTTATTTTAGTTCTATACATAGGGAGTCAATTTGCCATCCATGCTTATGTATATTATGTCTAAAACTACTATTTAATCTATGTAATGTTATCTTTGATGTTTTATTTACATTTGAGATTCTCCATCTTTTGTTATGTTTCATAAATGGACATTTATATGGTTATTTTAGATGAAAGAACACTTTGCCCTCCATCTACACCAAAAAAGACAAGCTATATGCAGATATTCAAGAAATCCAATGTTGAAAAAGAAAGAAAGCTTAAAAGGCAGGGTTGTCATTGAATGAATGAAGATGGCTCTCATGATGGTTTCTTTGACATATAAAAACCTGCTTCACTTATTAGACAAGTAAAAGACAGTTGATTATTTTTTGATGCTAACATCTCACCAACCATCTTGCAGACTCTGGGATCACAAAGAGGCCTAGAAGAATAAGAATACAAGGGAATAGTCCTACATAAAAGTGCAATGTGTTAGTTGAAGAAACAAGTGGCTATTTATGTAAGAATCAGAAGCCATTATGTGAAGCTTTGAAGCAACACAAGTAGATACTATAAATAGGAAATGGATCACCCTCCACAGTAATGAGAAAGGTGATGATGCACCCTCTTGGGAATTTGAATGGAATGACAACTACTCCCTGTAGTTGGTAAAAAAGTTATTGATGCCAAATCTTACAGGACATTAGCTTTACTTAAAGTGGGTTTGGTGGAAGGAGACTCCTCCACAAGATAATGCTACAATTTGGAAAGCAATTAAACAATGCTTTGCCTAAAGATGATAATATTGTTGAGTGTGTGATCCTTCTTGCATCTAAATGTAATTGTTGTGATATACCCCATAAAGATATGTTTAACCATCTATTGATTACAATTCCCCATGGTGGTTTCATTTTCATATGTTTGTTTATGCAGATATAGATCCTCCTTGATCATGTAACTTCTAAGATTTTCTTTACTAATTTGAAATCACTGATCTTAATGTCTAGAAAAAAGATAAAGAATAAACCAAAACCACTATAGTAACTTCCATACCAACTTGCTTGTTGTTTCTCCACATACCCTGCTCCTCGGCTACTATCCTTGACACCTTCTCCATGATCTCGTAACAACATCCTCATGCCTCTACAAATCAAGACCAATAGAAATTAGCTCCTCTCTTTGTATGATCTGAAGAACATTAAGGAAAAAGAATAACTCCAGGATGTATGACATCAAAAAGCTCATAAATCAACCTCATGCCTCATCTTAACCAATCATACTATAGATTAGGCTCGTACATAACCAAAAAGGAAGAATATACACTTCTCCAAGATCACACACTCTGCAAACCCAGAAGGCCTTCAATGAAACTAGATATCACTTCAGATCTAAAACAAAAATAGTAATTGCATTCAGAATAAAAAATCTACATGAAGAGAGCTTCATACTAACTCTCATCGTCCATGAACACTTAACATCATCCTAAAATCTCCATAAAACAAGACTATCAGACAATTGCTCCTCTCTTTGCATGATCTGAAGAAATTTCAGAGCAAAGAAGAAATTGTTTGATGCTTACAACATAAGACTTGAAGGAACTGAAGATAACCAAATAAAACTTTTGCATGAAATTCAATTATGTAATAGGACAGTAACTAGTAGTAACTACATGTATAGAATTCAATTTCAAAAAAGATAATCTTCCCTATGTAGAGTACAAGACAAGCATATGATGTTCCAACTACCTGAAGGAAACCAGCTGTAGATATCTTTGATAGATAGTTATCAAAATAGACCAAGAACTCACAAACACTGGAAAAAATTTCTAGTAACTGTTGAGGGGATCTACAATATGGAAGGGGAGTGCTATAATCTTCCTGAGATTATATCTTTGTGCAAAAATATAAGGTCGTGTGTAAGCCTACATTTTCTTTGCAAAAATTTGGTTTTAATTTTTCTTGTTTCATACAATTGCTTTGTGGAATAGGTGTATACACACTTGGATGAAGCACACAACATTGGTGCAATTGAGAAATCAGGTCGAGGTGTTTGTGAGCTTATAAGGGTTGATACAGATGACATTGGCATTGTCGTGGGAATCTTTACAAAGTGTTTGGATCTTGTTGGGGGTTATATATCTTCATCAGATATTAACTCTACCTTTCCATCTGTCATGTAATAGTTGTACCTGGTTGGGAGTCTATACTTCTTATCTAGGTTTAACCTATTTTACTAGAAACTGCACAAAGTATAATGTGACTGAAGTTAGAGCTTCTAATCACTACATAAAGTATAATCTCCAGAGGACAGCATGCTACTCAACTTATAGAAGGTCAAGAGGCATTCAAATAAATAGAATGAATCATAAGAATATCCACAAGTCTATGTAGAACAAGGTGACATTCAATAATTCCTCAAATTACAAAGCAAGTCCACTACAGATTAGTCACAATATAGACATAAGAATAAATGAAGCGATCAATTTGCATTCCAAGATATGACATGATTTTTTAGCCAAATCAGAAGCCAAAAATTACAAGTTATGACATGATTTTTTAGTGCATTCTGTTTTATATATTCCAAAATTGCAATTGCAGTTTTGGTGAAATAGGAACCGTGTCAGTGCCATGAACTACAGTTTTGTAGCCATTTGCAATAGTAACAGATGATATAGTAGCAATTTTATTTAGAATAGAAAATAGACGAAGATCACCAGCCATATGAGTGGATGCACCCGAGTCAATGCACCATTGTTTGTTACCAGATGATGGAGAAGCGAGCATGGCAGAGGACCTGGTGTAGACAAGGATGGCAGCTGTGCGAGACGCTCCTGGAACATCTTCTTAAACTTAGAACATAACTATTCCGCGTGTGCAGGAGCAGGAGGTGCGTCAGTGGTAGAGTCAACAACAATTTCTGTAGCAGCCTGGTTAGCCCACGTGGGCTTGTCGTGCTTAATACAGCATCAATCTTCAGTATGATTGTCCCAGCCACACCAGTTGCAGTAGCGAGGACCGGAAGGAGCACCATGTCCAGGAGCATATGATCCTCGACCTCCCGAGGGAGGAGGGCGACCGCCACGGCCACGATCGCGACCATAGCCACGACCAGAATCAGCATAGCAAGCAATAAGCGTAGGGTGCTCAATAGTAGGTGTAGGAGTCATCGACGGCAGGCGTTGGAATCTTTTGAGAACATCCCGAAGGGTAGGCAGCAGATCACTTGACATGATCTGGTCAACCACACCAGAAAATGAGGCAAGAAGAGCAACCAAAAACTGAACAAGTTGCAGTTCGTTGCGTTGCTTCTGAGCAATTTTGATGTACACCGTCAAGGGGTGGTAGAGTTTAAATTCATTCCACAGAGACGAGCATTGATTGTAGAAGTCATCAATGGAAGTGTCAGAGGAGAACTCCTTTTTTGCCAAGTTTTTGAAAATTTCAAAAACTCGCTTGGGATTCTCCTGATGAGAGTAGACGTGGGATAGTTGATCCCACATAGCCTTAGCATCATGAAGGCAGAGAAGTGATTGGCTAATTAGGGGCTCGATACTATTGAGGATCCAAGACATGACGCCGGAGTCATCCTTGGACCATTCTGCGTAGCTTTGTCTGTTTTTATCATCTGCATCAGCAGTAGGAACAACAAGAGGCTCAGCCGTAAGATGGTGATACCGACCTTGTGCTTTGACATATAGAACAAATGACGCCGACTACAGATGATAGTTGGAGCCGCCGTCGAGCTTCACTGTGGTGACACATAGAGAGCGATGAGGCTCAGATAAGGCCATGACAGAGGTAGTAGTCGGTGCAGCAACAAAGTAGATTAGAGACCCACAAAGGGGAAGATAACATTAGCAGGGATCTGTCGAGTCAGACCAGGGAACCCATATAGGGTAGAATATGTATATATATAAAGAAACCTACGCCGTCATGAGGAAATCTCAATGTTCCTTCATGAGGCGCAGGCAGAGAAGACGGTGAGATGAAAGACTCTCAACTTAGACGGCCAGTGGATGTCCAAACTTGGATACGAAGATCACCCGGACGTAGAGAAGAGGAGAGGTAAAAACCAGTGGCAGCCCGAGCAGGGATGGGAAGAGGAGGAGCCGAAGGGGAGGAGGTGGCGGTGGGGAAGAGGAGGAGGGAGGGGGTGGCAGTGACTGGAAAAGGAGAAGAGGGGGTTGGCAGCAAGGAAGAGGAGGAGGGAGGGGGTGGTGGTGGCTGGAAAAGGAGAGGGGGGGTTTTCGGTGGGAAGGGGAGAAGAGGGGGGAGGGTGGTGGCACCGGAAGGTGGTGGGGAAGGAGGCAGGGGCAGTGGTGGGGGAGGAGATGGGAGAGGCTGGCGGCGGTGGCGTGAGGACGGCGTCGGGGTGGGGGGAGCAACCTACTCTTGATACCATATAAAGAGAAAGGGAATTGTTTATTCAGTGAGTAAAACTAGTTACAGGATAGTCTCTAATATAGCTAATGAGAGTAGAGACATAAGTACAAGTGAGAAATATGGGACTAAAAGTAAAATAGTAAAATACAGTAACACAGTATATCTATAGTTTGGAAGCTTGCTACAAATCATATGATTTGGTTGCGGTTTTGACATTGTTCTCAATCTCACACAAGGTATATTGTGGGGTCTATGTTTTTGTTTTTAGTTCAGTATTATGCTATTGGACATCATGTTTGTCAAAAGCTTTATTCCTATCCATATTTTCTTAAGAATTAATTGGGGTTGTCATTTGGTAGAATTTGTATCTCATGTTTGTTAAAAGTTTTATTCTTGTCCATATTTTATTCCTATCCATATTTTCTTAAGAATGAAATGGTCAGATATAATCCACAGAAAACATATGGAGAGTATAACTACTCTCAATTGTTGCATCGTTGTAGAAGTAGGTGTGGAGGTATAAAGTATTGAATTACCTTCCAGCTTAGCTGGAAATTGGGTTCTTTGCTGCTGATTTTGAACTATTAAATTACTTTCCTTCTTGTTGGTGGTGGACTTTATGCTCAGCTGGAGCTGGTGCTCCATGATTTACTAGATAATATTTATCTTCACTCTTGACTATTGGATGAGAGTCAAGTAACAAATTGCACATTAATTTCTTTAGTGAGTAACTGCTAGTTATCACGTCTCCAACTCTGCTCGAGCAGAGATTTTGGCAGCTCTTTTTCTTTTCACTTCCTTTGTAGAACTCCTCTTCAGACTCCATTTCTTTTCTCTGCATTCCCATCTGTTCAACATGTGATACAAGATCTGGATGATGCTAAAGTTGACTTTGTATGGGGGAAACTACACATATTTGACTATGAATCTTTGTGTCCAAATGCACCAATACCCAAATATAAACAACATTTTACATGGGTTGTACATTTTGTGAAATTTTCTACTTTTATGAACTAGGACCGGCATCCCTGTCATTTTGGGTGGTTGGACAAATTTCCATATCATCTATCTCACAATACTAATTATGTTATAACCAAGTGAAGTATTTGTCCATACACAAATTGACCTTAGTCTTAAAGCTAGATTTATAGTTTCTATATGTAATGTTTCAAACAAGAATAGGAAATGATTAGATTGGTCCATTGCTCTAATTACATCAAATATGGTCTCACAACTTGAAGTGCCCCATTGCTAGAAATCTCAGGTTATGTAACTGAGTACCACCTAATTCACTTATGTGATTGGCATGTTTGTCCAAACAACCCAACAAATTTAAGCCCTAAACTTTTAATAGTAAACTCTAACTTGCATTCATAAGCAATTAGGACTGAATATTCTATTATTATTTTATCTATGTATAATCAAGGCACACTTGCAAGGTTCAAAGAATCATTACACACAATTAAGTAAGAGCAGATAAATATACCAGACATTCAGTAACCTTGGATTCAATATCCATTGATGGATAGATCTGTTGTACAACTTACTCTAGAAAATTGCTTTTCAACTTCAAGGTTTACCAATCCAGCAAGAAGACCCAAACTGAAGTAGAAAAAACAATCATAAACCAGACTTCTAACAAAAAAAGCCAAACACCAATTGGCAATCAGTATACTCCCAAATAAAATATAAAAAATTGCAAGGCACATTACTCTCATAGAATCATTTGATAGTGATAATAGCATGTTGTAGTCCTCCTACTCATATTGATAGAATCCACATGACTTTCAATAGACCAAAAGACGTAACTTAGTACACTTACATAGATTATAACTCCTTTAAAAACATGGGCACATATTGTAGTATAAAAAGAAAGATTTGTAGTACTAATGTGAAGGTTACAAGTTTATATGTTGCTCAATTTCTTTGGAAACTCACTAGTTTGATTGCGGTCTAGTTCTAAATCTGATTAAAATGATTGTGAGGATATAGTTGTGATGCTAGTCTACACATTTGAGATAGTGTCCTGGATAGAAGATAAAGTTTGGTGTAAGGCATTCTAATTTGTTATGAATCCATGCAAAAGAGGAGGTGAAGAACAATATTTGTGGCCATTACCGATCACCACACAAGAAAATACAAGAAACAGACTGTTTGCTTCAAATTCTGTGCGATAAATCAATTGTTGATGCATGCATGACCTTATTGGCTTAAAAGTATGTACGTGATAGATAACTTATTGATGATCAGATGAGATAGACCTCGACTCAAATAGAAAGGACATAACCTTCAATGACATGGGGGATCCAAATGGGGTACCTTGCCATCGATGAGGAGCCAGCAGTCCTTGGGGTCACTGTGCTTGGAAACCTCCTCCAAAGTGAACACCTTAGCACCGTCGCCACCCTCTTTGCTCATCTCTGCTATGCTTTCTCTATCTCGCGACTGACAGGGAGTGGATCCTTTATTGGAAGGACTGATGGGGTGGACCAACATATGGGAATAATAGGTCATCGCACCTGTGCTTTGAGATTAATATCACGAGTAGGAAGTGGGTGGAAAGAGTTGAAGAATGAATGCCCTCGCCTTGGCTCGACACATGCGCCGCTACACGCTCCTCAGAATTGGGTGTGCCTTGTGGGGTTAGGATGGTGGGAGGAAAGGACAAGGAGGAGTCCAGAGGTGCTTGGGATCGATATTTACAAGAAATACTTGAGGTCTTATATATACCAAAACCCCCATCTGGTGAATGGAACCAGGAGACTGCTCTCCTCTCTTGTGATGTCGTGGGGGGGATCGGGGGGAGAAGCCGGCCGAGGGAGAATCATAGGCGGGGGAGGGGTTTGGGAATAGTGAGAAGCCTAATTGTTCGCAAGCAGATTGCCCACTATCAAATTGGCCAATTGAAATATCAAATTGGCATTTTTTAATTGCCACAAATCATATATCTAAATTCCTTTAAAATTTACTGTTTTTGAGAAACTGAATATTAGGGAGGTAGAGGCATTTTAAATAAAAATGCATGTAAATGAAATATATAGTGGCTTTTTTATAAAAGCCACTAGAATAAATGCCACTAATGGGCATTTTTGTTGTAGATTTCAATTCTTGTGTTAATGGGAAGTTGTGGCTTCTCTATGGTGATTTCAATGTTGTGAGGTTTGCTGAAGATAAGTTTGGGTTATGTGAGCATTGTTGTAACTCTATGTCCAACATCAATGATGCATCCTCTCTGCACTCTGGTGTAATTGGATCTTAGAGGTTCTAGAATCACTTGAGATAATAGGCCGGATGGTTTGAAGTCGGTTATGTCCAAGTTGGATAGATCTTTCTATAATATGGATTTCTTGGATAAATTTCCTAGTCTTTGGGGGTGAGGTTAAAGCTAATATTGATAGCTAGAGTTGTTTTTTTACATATGGATGATGGGCATAATAGGAAGAAAGCTCCTTTTCATTTTGTTAATGCTTGATGTTAGATAGAGGATTTCATCTATGTGGTGAAGGATACTTGGGGTGTGGTTGAGGATAACCCCATGTATTGAGTCTGTAGAATGCTTGATAATGTTAGATTCTCTCTTGCTAAGTGGAATAAATATGTGGTAGGTGATCTAATTGAGAACAAAAGAATTAAAGAATGTGAAGCTAGTCTGGCTCAGAATCGTGCAGACCAGGACCCATATGATAGGAAGGCTATTGAAGAAGCAGTTGTTAAAAGAAAGGTGGCCATTAATGCATACAACCATGAAGAATCCTTTTCAAAGAAAAAGTCATGTGTCAACTGTTTGATGTTGGGAGACAAAAACTTGAACTTTTCTATTATTCTATTCAAACTAGGAGGATGAGGAACTCTATAAGAAGTATTTTTATTAATGGAGTTAGTTGTATTGATGAACATGTTATTCATGATCATTTTGTCTAGTTTTATGAATGTTTGTTTAGGTCTAGTAATGATAGTGAGTTATTTTGAGATGATGATTGGGTGCTTCCTTATTTGTTTGATTCTCATATAAATTCTATGTGTGCCTTGGTTTCAAGGGAAGAGATCGAGAAGGTAGTTATGAGTACTAATGGAGAAAGGGCCCCAGGGCCAACTGGTTTTAATTGCACCTTTTGTAAATTTTGTTGGAGCATTATAGGTGATGATGTGGTGCGTGCAGTGCAAAACTTCTTTAGGAGTGATTGTCTTCTAAAGGAGGTTAACAAGACATTTATCACTCTAATTACCAAAAATAAGATTGCTATAGATGCTAAAGATTCGAGACCAATTTCTTTGTGAAATACTTTATATAAGATCATTTCAAAGGTTCTTTCTAGTAGATTACATCATGTGTTACCTGAGATTATTGATAAGGCTCAGTGTGCATTCATTAAAGGTTGGTCCATCTCAAATGCTACCTTGTTAGTTAATGAGATTTTAAATATCATCATGAAGATTTTCTCATCTAGGATTTGCATTAAAGAATATTTGATGAAAGCTTATGACTCTATTAGTTGGCCATATTTGCATATGGTCCTTTCTGTGATGAAGTTCTGTGATAACCTGGTACTTCACCACTTTTATGTAACTTCCAAATTTGGACCTAACTCTTGCCTTCACCTTCAACTTCATGTTTGAATGATTTTTGATGCACAATTAGTCCATCTAGTATACGTGTATTGCTAAGATGATCAAATTTGCCTTCGTGTAACACATCATCCTCTTTATCCTAAAATTTGATCACATTCTTGTGAAAATCTATACTCTTTTATTATGCTCATGTTGTCGAAGGCATTCACACATTTCCAATGAATCTTGTTTCGTCTGATTTGGAGCTAGAATGGGGATTTCACGCCTATATGAAATACAACCCTAGCTAGTATGACCTAATTTCTAGGGTTTCATTTCCCCTTTTCCCTTTTTGGGTCGGCTATTTTGAGGGCCTGAGGTAAGGCACATGCCCACACACCGTCCCATTCTTTTTGTCATCTCCTTGTCATGTGTCACACACGGTGGTACAAAAATTGGCGCCTCTCATGATACGACTCTGACTTCTCCTCTTTTCTCCATCTCCACCCTTGCCACCTTCTCCCTTTTGGCCATTTGACCAGCTGTCGGTGGCAGAGGGGCACCAGTGGGAAGGCCTTCTCCACTACCAGGTTGCACCATAAAAACCCTAACCCATTCTCCCTTTATTCCTCCCCTCCTACTTAAACACCCCAACCCTTCGTTGCTGATATTTTGGAGCCCTCCCCACGTGACTAAAATGATGCCCCTCATCTCCTCATTCACCTACCCCACCCTACCATCACCACCATCTTGCTGGGTTTTAAAACCCCAAACACCATCATGAAAATGAAAGAAGTTGGAGCGACACAACATCAACTTTCACTATCTCACACACTCACTTCACTCCATCTCCTTTTCCGACCCGACAAGCCTACTACAACCTCGAGGCCACCTATGTAGATGCTCCAGAGTCACTGTAATGAGATACATCGTGCCAACACCATGGCCACTGGGGAGGGGGTACAACCAAGAGAGGGAGGCAGAGCAACAACTTTGAACCATCGACCCCTTCACCTCTAACACACACCCCTTCTCCCATCTACTAGCTTTCATCCCAACCCACATCTCATCTCCCACAACTACCACCCCCTGATCACCTTCTAGCCGGTGCAACACAAGGGTCATGCAGCAGAGAGCTACAGAGATGGAGAAGTGGGTTTTCACCCATGCTATCGTCGATCGAGGAGAGGACTAGGGTGATCATAGATCCAACTGTTCACCAGCAAATTGGCACTGGCGGCCAACAACATCATGGGGAAGTAGATACCGGTGGCGGGTGCTTTCTCATCCTCAACAACTACTGTGTAGTGGTGGATAGCAACTGGAGGCAACTAGGCCAGCCCTAGGTCTTGGCTATGCGGCCCAATTCGGCCCAGTAAGGGTAAAATCCCCCATAAATACCTTTCTCTTATGCAAAACTTCAAACCTATGTAACCTCTTGATCCCTAAGCCAAATGCTAAAATGTTATATATCATTTTTGATCTAGAAAATGTGCTCAATCCAATGGAAATGGTTTCAAGATCTAGTTTTTATCTTAACTCCACGGTTTCCCCTATTTTTCTTACTTGGAGTGTTTTAATGAGTATTCATGCTACTAAATGATCAACATTGATCCTATAAGTTGTAAATCTTGATGATACCTCCTGATAAGTAACTTTTCTTTACTTTTGACATTATGTTGTATTGGAATACCTAAATTCACCCTACTGATCATCTTGACCCCTATGACTAGCTTTGATTATATATGGATCTTTTATGTGTTTAAATGATGCAAGTTGATCATATATGCAGTTTTGTACCTAATTTCTCATCCTATAATGCTTGTACTAACTTTAAAAGTGTACTCTTTTGGGCATATACCCCATGTTAATACTCGGTATGCTCTCAAGTACTCACTTTTGTACTTTAAAATGATCTAGTTGGTCTAGTTTGTTCTTTTTTATGAAATATGACTCTTATGATAATATCATGTGATATCTTATCCAAATTAGTGAACTCGTCATTCTTGCAACACTAAATATTATCTTGATCGATCCTATGATCTTTTATAATCATAAGACTTGGAGATATGATGCTAGTGCTTGAAATGGATCTTATCTGACTACATGCGATCATACATGATTAAACTTTGTTGATAATCTAATTCTCATGCTTCCTCATTACCAAATCAAACATTATCTCTATCTTGTATCATTTATAATATGGATGGTTTTCCTAGACGTTGACCTTAATGTTGATACCTATGCTATGATGAATTTATACATGTATGCTTGAAACTTTGGAATGATGCTTGATCTAATTGAAACGTAGGTCTAAGGGAATGTTCAAATGAATAATTTGATGTTTAGATTATAAAAATTGTATTGATCTAAAACCCCATGTTATGTCTTTCATATCTTAGATCCCCTTGACTTGGACCATTGCTAGAATGTACCCATGGATCATAACTTGAACTCTACTCGCAAGGTATGTTTTCCTCTTGACCCTACTATGATATTGGATTGCTTGTATGTATGCTCATATGAATGGTTGGATGTTTACTTACTTGGTGGAGCTATTGTTCCTATGATTGCTACTTTAATGTTTGAGTATTCTATTTTGACAAACCTTGACTATAATATACAAAACTCCATTATGCAACCAAATGGTTACATAATGGATAAAGTAGCCTAAAACATGTTGTGTATAAATTGATATAATTAATTGTACTTACTTTGATTCTTCTTCTTGAGTATGATGATGTTTATAGCCAAGCAACTTTTACTATACTCTTAAATAATTTAGATGTCTTTTCATAGCGTACTTAATGATTCAACATTAATATGTTTTATATGTCGAATTTGTAGTTGTCAAATTAAGATTCAATGTGCTTAAGACTATATGATATCAAAGGAAACACCAATGGGGCATCTTGAATATAGAATTGGGTGCATGCTTCTCTATCCCCTTTTAGTGTCTTGTTATATCTTGTGTTACTGCTTTTACATATATATTTCATGTGTGAAATATTTGATCCATTCTAGGGTCGGACGCCCAGGTCCACTCACCTTTGGCTATGTAGCCATTAGGAGTGTGGTCTCAGGGTAACTAAGAGTTTTGCAAAAAGTTCCCTTATTGTTGGATTAGGTGGATTTTTGGAATTCTTCACTCGGACAGTTTCCTGATTCTTATATATGGTAATCCAACTAATAGTTTTTATCCATCTAATGGTATTAGATAGGGGGCCCATTGGCCCCTTATATTTTTGTCATTGCAATGGAAGGTCTCTTTCCTATGATAGCTAGATCTATGGAGAAGAAGTTGATTCTACCTTTAAAGGCAGGGAGTGATACATAGATCTATCACATTTTATTTGTTGATGATGTTGTTTTGTTCTCTGATGGGAAGGTTGATTTTGTGAACAAACACTAGTATAGAAATGATGTATAACGTCACATTTTCTAGCGTCAGTTATAAATCAAACACGGACGCTAGTAATCTATGATGTCGATTAAAACTACCAACCGACACCTATGTCTGGAGGCCGACAGCTTAATAAAAGACACGGGTATCGCTTTTTCTTTAATGTCGGCTGGTAGAAACAAGAACTAACATCCAAAATCACATGTGAAATACAATTTTCCAGGGGAAAAAAATTGCCTCCAAAAAAATTTTAAATTCGACGTCGGTTGTGTAAACACTGACGACTCATTTTCCACGCCAAGCCCCGTAAAATTTTGTTCCCCCCATATGGAGTTGTATATTTAGAACATAACAAATGCCTAAATATCCTTTGTGAGGTAAATTTTCATACCATATTCTACGTCGGGTGTTGCATGGGAACGGACGAGGATGTTTGTTCGCTCGTTATCCCCACATTTTTTTCCCCATCCTGATGTTTGTAGATGGTATTAAGTGTTGATTTTAAGCAACAACCGACATTGATAATTAACTGAATAGCACCATCGCGAGCCAGCCTCTTCTCCTTCTCTGTTTCATTCCTAATTCTCTCTGTTGCCATTCAAGCTAGGTCTCGCGATTCTCTCGCCGCCGTCGGTGTTATTACCGTAGAGAGGAGCTCGCCGCTGCCACTGTGGAGAGAAGCTCACCGCTGCCGCTATGGAGAGGAACCACCACTGAGGAGCTCACCGCCGCCACTCCAGTTCCCCACCACCGTGGCTCCAATTTATTCACCGCCGCCGCCGCTTGTTTTCTCAGTCATCTCCGCCAACGACCACAACCACAACCCACCATCCTGCCACCGCTTACCACCTACTTCATCGCAACTTCAGTCATCTCTACCTCCACCTCCAACCACAGCTGTGACCATGTCTACAGCCACAACTGCGACCACCTCCACCTCTGGTCACCGCTACCACAGCCTGCTCGACCAGTACAGTGATTTTTCTGTAAGATTATTGTTGATTAATATTGATTAATAAGGGTTAAACGAGGAATGAATGAACTTAGCTCAATATATAATTTGTTCTCCAAAATTGTGTAGTTGATTAATGACGATTATATAACTAGGGTTAATGATGAATGAATGAATTTAATAAATTGTTATTGCTTTCTTTCTCTCTTGTTAGTGATTGATTTAGCTTATTTCAATATATAATTGTTCTTCAAAATTGTGTAGTTGATTATGATTGATTTGGATTAATGATGAATGAATGAACTTATCCAAATGGAATAATGAATTGAATTAAATGATGTTACACAAAACCTAGGATATGAACGATGATACTATAATTGTAGGTATATGAATGACAACATATATACATGTATTTTGTTAGCCTAGAAACCCGTCTGAGATTTACTCATTAGGAGTAAATCTTGTATAGTCCCCGGTTTGGGACTATTCTTGTACACTTAATCTCACTTAGGATGTAAGTGTATAATGTGTATTCAGTTTTCATGATGTTTCATTAGCACTTCCCCATTTGTTCTCTAAGTACATAATTCGGTAGGCATTTGCCCATGTACATTGGTGAACTTGGAGAACTGCGGGGAAATGCTACCGAAATTTCTTGAAAATTGAATACACATTATACACTTACTAGTGAGATTAGGTGATCAAGAATGGGATAAGTGGTACACATTTATCATATATAACACCGTCAACCCTAATATATACTTGTTTTCTCTTTGATCATAGAATGGATAGATCATGGATGTCCATTCCAAATCATTGTACCCTAGAGTTTATTTCTGGTCTTGATCAGTTTATTAGATTTGTCGAGGAACATAAGAAACAACCTGGAGATAGGTTCTACTGTCAATGTAGGCATTGCAGTAACAACTTGAAAGTCAGCACTGGTGACAAAATCAAAAGTCATGTCATGTGCAACGGGATTGTACAAGGCTATACATAATGGCACTGTCATGGAGAGATTTCAAACCTAAAATTAGTAGATGTCGATAGCAGTGCTTGTGTAGAAGAAGAAATTGCCTCCGATGACGTAGATGTGAATGAACCAGTTCTAGTAGACATCGTTGATGCGATGCTGGACAATTGTGGGGTAGAGCACACCGATCCACCTCCCATGTTTAGAAACATTGTGCATGATGATGAGCAACCATTATACACAGGTTGTACTAAGTTTACGAAGCTTAGCATTGTGTTAGGATTGTATAAGCTCAAAGCTAACAATAGATGGAGTGACAAAAGCTTCACGTCATTGTTGTCTTTGTTTAAAGAAATTCTTTATGAAGGAAATGAGCTGCCAATCTCAACATACTAGTTAAAGAAATTGTTGTGCCCAATGGGAATGGAGGCCAAGAAGATACACGCATGCCCGAATGATTGTGTATTATTTCAAAAGGACTATGTGGATTTGAAAGATTGTCCAAAATGTGGTGCATCAAGGTATAAAATGACGATTTCGGGGGAGTCCAAAACTGGTTCTCCTGCCAAGGTGATGTGGTATCTACCTATAATATCACGGTTTCAACGCTTGTTTGCCAATCTGATAGATGCGAAGAATTTGAGGTGGCATACAGATGTTAAGAAAAATAATGATGAGATCCAACGACATGCGTCTGATTCCCCATAGTGGAAGAAGATTGATTTATTGTACCCTAAATTTGGTGAAGAAGTCAGGAATCTAAGACTTGGGCTTTGTACAGATGGGATGAATCCATATGGGACATTGAGCAGCCAACATAGCACTTGGCCAGTTATGCTTGTTATATTCAATATTCCTCCCTAGTTGTGTATGAAAAATAAGTACGTTATGATGTCGTTGTTGATATCGGGCCCTAAAAAACCTGGAAATGATATCGATGTTTATCTTGAACCTCTGATTAATGACTTAAAGAAACTCTGGGATGAAGGTGTGATGGCCTATGACGTTTCACGAAGAGAGACATTTCATTTGCACGCTATGTTGTTTTGCATTGTTAATGACTTTCCAGCATATGGGAATTTGTCTAGATATAGTGTCAAAGGATCTAAAGTGTGTCCTATATGTGAAGATAACACTGATTCAATACGACTAAAACATGGTGGCAAGACTGTATATCTTGGTCATCAAAGGTTTCTTCCAAAATTTCATCCGTACCATAGGTTGCACAAAGCATTCAATAGACGAAATGAGAAACAAAGTGCACCAAAACCTAGACCAGGGGAGGTTGTTTATGAAAGAGTAAAAAACTTTGTCAATGAATTTGGTAAGAGATCACAATGTACCATGGCCACACAGAGTGACAAATCTTTATTCAAGAAGAAGTCAATATTTTGGGATCATCCTTATTGGAGTTCTTTAGCAGTCAGGCATTGTATCGATGTCATGCACGTTGAGAAAAATGTTTGTTATAGCACCATTGGTACTCTGTTGAATATACCAGGTAAGACTAAAATGGGATAAAATCTAGAATGGACCTATGTGAAATGGGAATAAGGACAAAATTAACAGAAGTAGTTAGTAGCGATCGGAGAACATACTTACCTCCTGCTTGTTACACGTTGTCTAGAAAGGAGAAGAAAGCTTTTTGTGATTGCTTGGTAAATGTTAAGGTTCCATAGGGTTACTCATCCAACATCCGTAGATTGGTATCAATGAAAGATATGAAGTTGATAGGTCTTAAATCTCATGATTGTCATACTCTAATGCAACAAATATTGCTTGTGGCAATTCAATCTATATTTCCAAAGCATGGAAGGTTTGCAATCACCAGAATTTTTTTCTTTTTCAATAGTCTGTACAGCAAAGTTATTGACCCTGATACTCTTGATAAATTACAAAGAGAAGTGGTTGTTACCCTATGTCAACTTGATATGTATTTTCCTCCTTCGTTCTTTGATATCATGGTACATCTTGTTGTCCACTTGACTAGGGAAGTGAAAATTTTGGGACCGGTTTTCTTGCATTGGATGTATCCCTTTGAACGATACATGAGCATTTTTAAAGATGATGTTCGAAACCTTTATCGACCTAAAGGGAGTATTATTGAGGGTTATGTGGCAAGAGAGGTTATGGATTTTTGCAATGACTTTTTGAGTGGTAATGACGCTCTTGTTAATGACAAGAATATTGAGGAGTATTCTGGCAAAGGAATTTTGGGATCACAGATGAAAGTAATCAGCCGTGAGCAGTTGGAACAAGGTCACTTATATATTTTACACAACATCAACGAAGTGAGTGTTTATATCGAGGAACATACCAATTTCATCAAGAAACAATATCCTCGAGCCAATTCAATGTGGCTTGCTAGAGAGCATAACAAGACATTTATTAAGTGGTTTGAAGATAAAGTCTTACATCAACTATCTCAAACACCAAATAATCTTGCTGAAACTATCAAATGCCTCGCCTTTAAATCAAAATTGAATGTTATATCTTATGAAGGGTTTGACATAAATGGTTTCTCATATTACATAAAACGTCAAGATGATAAGAGCGTCGTCCAAAATAGTGGTGTCACCCTTCAAGCGTCTTCATTGTTTTTTGTAAGTGCAAAGGATAAGAGTCCAGGTGAAGCTCAAATGTCATATTACAGTGTCATTGAAGACATATGGGAGTTTGACTATGTAGATTTCAGAATTCCACTCTTTAAATGTAATTGGGTTAATAACACCAAAGGAGTTATAGTGGATGAATTGGGTTTCACATTAGTGAACTTTGAAAAGATTGGTGAGAAGGGTGAACCATTCATATTGGCATCACGGTAGAAACAAGTATTTTACATTGATGATCCTGCAAATGATAAATGGTCGATTGTTCTTCATGGTAAAAGACAATTCATTGAAGATCCTATAGATGAAGAAGAGTACTATGATAAGTATGATGACTCCAGTCCATTCTCAGTTGGGTTGCCAACACCAAATATTGAATCTAATGATGACTTGTATGTGCGCGGAGATCACACTGAAGGAATGTTAATTGATAAAAGATCGCAATATTAGAGGCATATTTTTATTTTTTATATGTTTTATTTTTCTGAATGTGAACTTTACGATGTTTTATTATCTTCTAGTTATGTTAAATGTTAAATGTTAAATGTTTGATTTTTTAATGACATTTTGGATGGATGAGCATGAGTATGATGACCGTGATGATGATTACCATGAGGGTGAGGATATGAATGTGGTGCCTACCAATGTAAGTTTTTAAAATATATCCTAATTTATATTTATATGTCCATTTATAGTTATATCTTGTAAGTGTGTTTTTTGGGGTCAAAGTTTAGTTTGATGATGTACCCCCCTGAAGAACTTGGGGCACTTGATGATCAACAAAAAAAATTGAAAAAGTGAGGGGCATCACTATGATGAACAAGTTACTACAATAAAGGGGCAATGGACCCAAACTAGCTGTGGATTTTGATCATGCAGAAAATCCAGTTGGAGTGAACTGCAACTCGTTTATTTCATATCTTGGGGTTCTTACTCGTAGCCATTGTTATCCTAATGTATAATCTTGGCGTAAAGTGCCTAAGGGGAAGAAAGACTTAGTATGGAAGGAACTATGTGTGAGTTATTATTATTTGCATTTCTATTTTGTAGATTACTAATTTTTAGGATACTAGTTAAAAGCGATTCTATTTTGCAGAGTATATTTGAACTAGATGTGTGATGTAGCACTGTGGGAGGGTCCTAAGGAACTATAGGACAAATCTCACCTGAGATTTGTCTTATACGAGATGCTGAGAAGAGGAAGAAGTCAGCCACTGAGCAATGGAACTACCTGGACCTCAATGACTGGGAGGAGTTTGTTTCCAAAAGAAAAACTAATGAATTCAAGGTATTAAGCACCACTCCCAATTTAATTAATATACATTCTTATGTATTCACCTATTCAAGATTGACCTTTAGTGTTACTAACCAAATCAATGTGCTTACTAACAAGGCTATCAACGATGCTCAAAGAGAAAGGCATGCATTGAATGTGCATGACCACATGATGGGTCAAAAAGGATATGCAGGCATTTGCCAAAGACTATAGGCTGCTGCTACTACTAAGTCTGCACCAACTCAGGAGACTAGGGGGTCCTCTACTGCTAGTCCTACACCTTTGCCTCACCATGATGTGTGGATAGCTAGAAGGAAAAATAAGAAAGGAGATATAACCAAACCTGCAACTACTGAGGTGGCTACAAATATGGTAAAATTCAACTCTCAAAGCAATCAATATTGATTATTATGTTTACTTACCAATTTCTGTTGGCGATTAGCGGGAGTTTTACGAGTAGAGGAAGCAAGGCAAGTTCATCCCTGAGGAAACAAGGGATGAATTGACAATTACTCTTGGTAACCCAGAGCATCCTGAACGTGTTAGGGATGCAGGCGATGGTGTGGGCATAAGAGTGTTCTTTGGGCCATCACAGCGCAAACATGTCCCAAAAGTGGAATTTTCAAAAGTTGAGGTAACCTATTCTTTTTTTAGAATGTTATTGCAAAAGGGAATTCAATAATCAAAAGCTAGCGTTTCTTTTATCCATGTATAGGTAGATGAGTTAATTGATAGGAGAGTTGAGGAAGCACTTAATAAGAGACTCCATGAAGCAATGAGCAAGTGGAAGGAGTCTCAGACTGCCGCTCAGACAGTACCTATAGTGTGCCTCTCTTCTCCTACTGTAGAGGTGGTTGGAAGTAATCCTTTAGACCCACCACCTAGCACATCCACTGTAAGTATTTTTATGAAATAGTATCTAGTCTTTTCAAGATTATATGTTTATGTATATATGTATATAACATACTTTATGTAAATTTGTAAGGGTTGAAGCCATGCCATATAAAAAGCAAAGAATTTATCATTTCAGAGGCCAAGGCTTACCCACCCCTTCCAAGGGGTATGTTAAATGGCACTCTAGTTCTAGTTGGTGCGGTTCGTGTGAACCCGAGACTTGTAATCCACCCGTGGAGGCATCATCCATTGCCATATGCCCACCCAGATTCTGAAACGCTTGGTGCAACAGAAGGTAGAGTGATATTGTGACCCGAAGCAGATGTCGTCTATACTGATATTGTATGGTAAATTTACATTACATTAATTTGTTAGCATGTATATACGAGCTAGTCAATTGATCTGAAGTTATATATATAGGGAAAAAGGAAGAAACCCGCTACAGCTCCGCCTCCACCTCCACCTCTTCCTGAAGTACCTAGTTGGCTTCCAAGGGACCTATACGACTCATTAGGTCCTAATTATAAGGGTATGGCAGTATGGATAGGAGAACATGACCCAAATTCTCCTATAAATGTTTCTATTCCGGTGGATGATGTAGGAGAATCATACGATAACCAAATATTTATACAAGATATTTTGGAGTTGTTTCGTTATGATTGGCTGAATACATCTATGATAGAGCTATGAATATGATGAGATCTTGTTTATATATCCATATACCTTGTTTTATATATGGTGATATGGTTTCTTATATATTAATGCATACATAATACGAGTTTTGCAGCCACTTACACACGGTCTGTAAAGATTTTTCATTTTTCCATGTGGGATTTCTAGTTCCATCTTTGAATAGTCTTGTAGATAAAGACCCTTCATCAGTTACCTCATACTGCTATGCTACTTTTAAATGTTTTAGTAAAAAAAAGACGGTGATAATAGATCCATCCAATGTTGAGTAAGTTTACTTTGCTTATAATTTGGACTTAAGAAAATTACATTTTTATTGTGGATTTTGAGTTATTAATTTTTAACTTTCTTACCTCTAGTGGTAGGCATTGGGAGTTATTGGTTATTGTCCCCAAGATGTGGACTGTTTATTATCTAGATTCTTCAGGGAAGGAATTAGACTAATTATATGGACATGTAATGAAAAGGCCATTATTCACGTGAGAAATCTTTCATATTTTTATATCCATTAACATCTATTATTACATTATTATTTAATAATGCAATTTAATGTGTTACATTAACATGTAGGTCTTTAAAAGCATTCAAAAATGCTGGAGGAAACATGGCTAAGATAAAGAAATTGTTACTTTGGGAGAATGTGAAAGTCATTTCTTGACTCTAATATATATATTATTTATGTGAACTATGCATGTTTGTATTTGTTAACATTTTGTATGTTTCAATTTATAGTGTGCTACACAAGACAAAGGTTGGGCATGTGCATACTATGTGATGCGATATATGGACCTAATTATCAAACATGTTGCAATGGAAATCGATACCATACAACATGTATTATATATAGTCTCACTAGATAATATGAAATATATCAATCTTATTATATATTATTAATTATATATATACGTCATTCTCAATGTAGGTGTTTAAAACCAGTGACTTCACTACAGGGGAAAAATTATTAGATGTACATACTCCCTATATGATGGAAGAATTAAATGATGTAAGAGAACAATGGGAAAAAGCCTTACAAGTAGTGAGAATTTTTTATTATCAATGGAATACTGATGGCGATGATGACAATGATAATGATAAATAATGATATTTCTAAACTTTGTTGTCATAATTATTTCTATATTTGATGACATGTTAAACTTTAAAAGACACACTTACATATACATGTCTGAATGAATTTTTTTGAATTGTCTTATCTGAAGATGTATACATGAATGTTTAATTCTATATGTACGTGTATGAATGTGAAAATAGATGAAATGAATGGAACTATAGGTTGCTACATGTGTGTGAATATGAAATGGAGGAATGAAAACTACAGGTTTATACATGTGGTGTGATGAAATCATAATAATGAAATGTGCTTATACATGTGTGTGAATCATTCCATATATTAAAAATGTTGTCCATCCTTGTAAATTTGGCAGGTTTGTAGCCTGTTGTTGGCTAAAATCAATAGATGTTGTAAACCTACAGTTTAGAACTGAATTTTAGGTTCTGCATCCTACTGACCAGCCGGACAATAGGCCTATAAGCTGATAAGAAAAAAAAAATCAAAACATAGACATCGATTAACAATAGAAACAGATAATAAAAACTTAACTCGTTGGAGAAAAATAATTAACCAGCATCTTTATCCTTTACCGACGTCAATTTTTTGTTGCTAACAGAAACCTATGGTCTAACCTAATGTCGGTTATGGCTTTCAATCGACACATATTGTCCCCCTGCTGGCATGGTTTTTGGGTTTACAATTGGGGGATAGCTTTGTGGCATCGTTTGTGAAACTGACACTTAAGGCGCCTACATTTAGTGTTACCCACTTGGGTGTTGCTTGGGAACCGACTTCTAAGGTCATATTTAACTGATGCTAAAGGTGATATTTGTACTAGTGGAGATGAGAAATATACTTAGAAACTATGGTTGGATGTCAGGTCCCAACATTAGTAGTAGCAAGTCTTCTTTCTTTGCTAATAATTCTACTAATGATGGGATGGTGGAACGTACTCTGAACATCAAGAAGGAGGTTTTGCTAGAAAAATACTTGGGTCTTTCTATATTTGTTGGAAGACTTTTTAGAAGTATTTGCTCCCCCATTGTCGATAAACTCAAAGATTGACTAAAAACATGGAAGTCGAGACATTTGCTAGTTGTTGTAAGAGTGAATCTTATCAATTGTATGTATCTTCTTTTCAGATTTACTAGGTTGCATCTTTTTCCTCAACTAGTGGATGTTACATAGTAGATTGATAGGCTATGTAGGGACTTCCTCTAGGGGATCCTGAGCTTGAGAAGAAGATGCATCTGGTTTATTGGGACTAGGTTTTTCTACAAAGAAATGGACATCAAAACATCAAGGGATATTGTGAGTGCTTGTATTGTTCTAAGTCTTTGAAATGTTGCTACAAAGAAGGATTGTCTATGGGTTTAGTGGGTTCATGGGAGGTACCTGAAAGGTGATTTAGCTTGGATATGCAGTATTTATTCTAACTCTTCATGGGTATGGAAGCATATTCTTTATCATAGGGACAATATTATTAGTTCTATCTCTTTCTCTGTGGGTAATGGGAAGTTGATTAAAATTTAGAGAGACCCCTGGTTTGAAGGGGGATATCTTGATGTTTCTTTGGGAGCATGTGTTGTTATGAGGAATGGTACTGGTAACTACTCCACCCTTAGTTGTCATTTTTCTGATGGGTACTGAACTGTGTCTAAGTCTAGGTATGTAAACTTATTATTCATCTACTTAGAATACTATCAGGCTATAGTTATCTAAGGATGACCTAATACTGCTGAAGGGAAATGAGGTTCAAAATATTAAATGTGTGTGGGAGGTTGTTAGACCTAGAGCTTCTATTCCTTTTTTATTTTATTGGTTGTGGAAAACAAAAGGCTCGAGAAGGTATATTATTAGTGGTTGGATGTGTTTTATGGATAAGCTTCTTATGCTTGATCATCTTCAAATTAGAGAATTTCAATTCCCATCAAGATGTGAATGAAGCTACTGGAGACCTGTATATACCTCGTATCCCTTCCTCCTTGACTGGTATTTGTTCTATGATGAGGATGAAGTACAACTATCTTTCATGGTTTGTGGGATGGGAGAAACTTGAGAGTTTTGATAGACATGAGTTTATGTGTAGATAGGAGATGGTTTCTTCTGAAGAAAGATATAGATTACCTTCTTGTATAGTTTCTCTTCATTTTCTTGCATTTCTTTGGCTTTTGTGAGCTGAATTGAAGCTTTTGTACATATTTTACAAAATCTATAAAAAGTAGTAACATGTTCTGTTAAAAAAGTTTTTGTGGAATCTCAAGTTCCTTATGTAATGTAGAAATTCGTAGTTTACATAGAACTTCATAGTTCTAGTAGAACACATCTGAGAATGAAAGATTTTGAATCCAACAACTCAGATAGGTTGGTCATAAGGTGATGAGCCAACAAATCAACTAGAAGCTATTGAGAACAAGAATCTGAGAAGTGGCATAAGGTCATTATGGATTCCATGTACACTAACAAGGTGTGACCTTGTCAGTACCACCTAAAAAGTTAAAACCTAAAGGGTGAAGATGGGTTTTCATTAGAAGACCAATATGGAAAACCTAAATAGGACATTTTGGTTATAAAGGTTTTAAATCAATTTAAATTGTTGAGCATGAATAAATTCCTTTACCAATTGTCATGCTTGTTGTTTCACCTAGTATTGACTATGAGATTTGGCATATGAAGTTTAAAACCACATTCTTGAGAAGGAATAAATAAGAGGATGTGCACATAACCTAGCCTAAAGGTTTTACAACTCTAGGAATGTAAATAAAGTCTATAAGCTACAAAGATGAATCTAAGAGATTGAAACAAGCATCTTAGGGATGGGATCTTTTGACTTCATAGTCAAATAGTTTGACTTGAATCAAGATAAAAGAATAAATTTGTGATTACAAAAGATTTCATGGGAGCATATATGAATATTCCACATATTTATGGGGAATAACATCTCAGTACTGCTAGTATTGAGACCTGGCATGGAAAATACATTCAGCAATGAAGGATTATGTGAAACATTCTATGTGATAGGGATCAAGATCTATAGAGATAGTTCTTGAAAGTTTCATAACTTAAGTATGAGAACATATAATAGCAAGATGTTGAAATAGTTTAACATGAAGGATTCAATGAGAGAGAATTTGTCCATTTTACATGGGATTAGTCTCTCATGAATTGTATGTTCTGATTCATCTAATGAAAGGAAAGACATGAGTGAGATTCCGTATGCACCAGCATTGTATCTATCATGTATGCTATATAATGTACTCATCCCATAGTCTTGTATATATTCAACATGACATGATGATATTAATTTCCAATTAGGGTCATTGGAATGTCATTTAAAGACATCCATTAGTACTTGAGAAGCACTAATAAATAAGTTGCTAGACTAGAGAAACAAGCAAGAGTTGGGTGTAAAGGGTTACACTGATGCAAGCTTCCAAAATGATAGAAAGTAATCACAATATGAAATATGTTTTAGAAAAGAGTTTTTAGTTGGAAGAGTTCCTATTTACGTACCATTAACTCTTTTCTATAAAAGAAGTTTAGCATCCTAGTGTTACAAACACAAGAAAGGATACTATATAGATCTAGAAGTTCATATCGATGAACTTCTAGATCAATAGATGTTCCAACCATTGATGTCACAATACATATATTGTGACAACAATGGAGCTACTGGTTAGGCAAGGAATATCAGATACATTTTACAACAATTCCATCTCATACGAGAAATCTTACAATGAAGAGATGAGGAACATGCAATATACCAACTAAAGGAAAGTGTTTCTAACCCGTTGGATTACCACATGCACATCAGAAACATGATGGACATGTTGAAATCACTAAGAATGAGATTCATGGGTGATTAACTCTAAGTGCAAGTGGGAGTATGCTAGTATGCATGCTGATAGAGAAAATCATATGATGATTGTGATGGCATATTGCATAAAGGATTTGATTAATATTAATAAAGGCAAGCTTCCAATTCATTCGTTTTCACTCAGTTATGAGATAATTAGGAAACATAATGAATGTATAAAGAATGACAATACTCAATGACGTATGTCTTCAAGTATGTGACTTGAACAATGATATCATACTGATATTAAGAGTATGTACATTCTTATTATGTCCCTAGTCGATTGTTACTATAGAAGGTAGATAGACATCAGTAACACCAAAGACTAGAGTGTGGGTTGGTTGATGATAGAATCTCATCAATAATGATATTTGATATCAAACCAAGAACACAGATACTTGTTACAGAATAATGTATCATACATACCCACCTTGAGAGTGACACATGGAAACCATATACAGTGGTCATAACATCTCTCATAGTGAAGGTAAATTCATTACACTCATCACATGTTGTTCGATGTACTTTGACATCATCAAATGTAATCATGAATAAGGATTGCCATAACAGTGATGATTAGGTCGGTGTGACATATACAAACTGATTGTGAGTGATGATGGGATTTGTTCTTCCTAATAGAGATTGATATCTTGGCCATTCGATAAGCAAGACTAAGAAATGTATGTGAATGCACATATGAATCAATATATGATATTGATGTCACATATATTTTAGATAGTCTGCTCTAGGTTCAAGGAACATGGATTGAACATTGCGAAGATGACGTTATATGCCTTGAGTTCATTCCAGATATCAGAGACAAAGGAATTATAAAATCACTACAACACCTTACACAAATTGTAGATTGAAGTTGTTCTCCAACTTTCCATTCACTTGCGTAAAACTGATGTATGACTAGGCATCACTCTATGCTTGTGATGTCATAAACTAGTTATGGAAATTCACTACCAACATGATATGTGACCTATAGGGTCACACACATAGGAATTCACCTAGAAGAGGAGTCTGATAATGAATGATGACTGGATTGATTGCCAAAGTGTATGCGTTTTCAATTCGAGCAACAAATTATATGATTAGACTTCCAACCTATCATCTCATGTGATGAAACAATCGATTGGAGTGTCAGGATGATTGGAAATTGAATTGGCTGAGTTTTGCCTGATCGAGGGAGCGAACCAACCAATTCATTTAGTGAACCGACCGACTCAGCTCACCAACCGACCGGTTGGGGTCATGAGATGATCTACTCACAAGGGTGAGACACCTAGTTCATGAAGAAATTTGATTGCATAAATGCTTAGTGTTGACGTTATGTTGATCATTAATTAGATTCAAATTTAAAATTCATATACTATTGGAAACATGACCAAACGACATGTCGATGAGAGAATTGAACGATCACATGTAAACCGACCGCATCAGTACTTGCAGGTCACAAAAATTCATGATATTTTGATCCCTTCCACTCCAACATAGATAAGGAACCCAAACCCTAATTCCTCTTATAAATAGAGGGCTACTTGGGGCATCTCAGAACACAACTCAATTTCCTCTAATAATTATTGTCCACTCTAGTTGTGGTAACTAATAGAGGGCCCGAGCAAGTCCTACTCTATAAATGGAGGGATATAAAGGGAAAACAATTATGAGAGACTAAGTTTGTGACTAGTATACCAACGGGAGATATAACTCCTTCATGTATGTTCTAGTAGAATGAAAGGAGTTTGAGGTGGTCTATATGGACTACTATAGAGGCGAGGAAGTTGTTGTCTACCTCTAGGAGGAGAACATGAGTTTGTAGTATGTGGTGAAGACCAGGAGCTGCATAGACGTCGTCCAAATGAAACTAGAACATAGTTGCACTATTACTGTAACAAGTTATAGTCACTGGACTTCCTCGAGGACCAAGTAGGAACTTCTTAAACCATTCTTCCCCTTACATAGTTGTTAATGCGATCTTGATATCATGGGGAATATGATAGTAAAATTTTTGTTTCCACTGCCCTATATGTGCTCGTATTTCTCTACAAAACTTACATCAAGCAATTTGAGGAAGCATCAAAGTTTGATGAAACATTTGACATCAGTTTGAAACATGTTGAACAAGCTATGGACTGGTAAGAAAAAATAAAGAAAGTATGAAATTTAAAGGAAAGAAATTGATTCAAAGTGTTCTTGATGAGGAACATGATGCAATTTGTGTTGAAATCAAAAGATGGACATAGAGAAAGGAAGCAAAAAACAAAAAGGAGTTTCATTGAAAAGCGTAAAAGGAGAAGAGGTGCTCTAAAGGTATAGTTTTCAATTGTATGTTTTGGACATCTATTATTTTATTTTGTAAGAAAATGTAAGATTTCTTTTAACTATTGAAGGAGCACACGATCACTCAAAATATTGAAATCAATAATGAACTAAGAAATAAAGAAATAAACATTCATTTGACAAGTCAGGTCTACTTCACCTTCTTTACTATTATTTTTATGCTATAGTACTTTTCTTATCAAACATAAACTATTTTAGTTAACAAAAATATAGATATTCTTATCCTAAAACTTTTGAATGACCAAGCACGTAGTCATAATATTGAAATGAATATAGAACCAAGAAATAAAGCAATAGATGTCCAGACGAACAATGTAGGTACATAACAATTACTTCATTTCAATTAGTTCGATCATAGCTATTTAAACATTATAATTTTACATATTTTATTTAATTATAGATGTCTCAAATTAAGTAGGGACATTTATTGAATATACTGGACTATACAACTATCATAGTGGGTGCATGCTGTAACTATTACCGATGAGAGAAAATATTATACATCAATATTGTATTTAGTGAATTTATAGTGTCACATATTATATTTTAGGGAGTTGAGAGAGCTATGCCTACCACTTTAAGGATTGAGTTGATATGTCTAAAAGAATCAAATCCAAATGGCAATAAATAATCACACAGCTTAAATAGGATGTAGTTTTTTTCTTTCCCATATAGTCATTTTTTATTTAATGTTTGACCATTTTAAAATATTTTTTCAGTTATAGGCACAACAAACATTACCTTCATCATGAATAGTAGATTTAGATAATAAGTAAGAACCTCTCTAAAGAAAATTATTAAGTTTCTCAGTTCGCTTGAGGATGAGAAATAGTTTTTCATCTAGTACTCATTAAGTCCATCATCTAAACCATTTGGTTTTCATTTGAAATCAAACAAATTTTTGTAGAGGATAATTGATTAGGTTAGGACATATAATGTTGCATTTTGCTCATTGTTAGCTACCTTTTTATATTTCTTGAAAATGTTAATTTTCTTTAACAAATTTCTAGTGTTTGCCATTTTTATATATGTCTACTATTTGCCATTTTTATAGATGTCTACTATGTCTTAGGATGGAAATTAAAGTTCTATATAAAATACACAACTTATCGTACCATTGCTCATAACATCATACCGTAAAAATTGTCATGAAATAAGTTAGCTGCTTGCCCCTTGTTATTTTGCTTTCCACTGTCGGCAGAAACCAATACGACAAAGATGATCACATGGACTATGTGCCTCCCTCTGTATACTGCCGCAAACTGTATTATAGGCTACCTATTGGGAACTAAATCGATAGCTTGGCTTGGATTCAAAGCAGTTAGCGGAGGATATACTTTGGACTTGTTTATAAATTTTCCAAAACAAGCGCCCATAGCAGGGAGTCTCTTATTTGCCAATCTAGTAGAGAGCAAATGCGAGAGGTTCCACAGTCCACACGACTTCTATTACACCAGGAGCAGTGCTCCTTTCCCAAGGGCGGACCAGCAAATCTGTACCTCAAAAATATCAATGCATAGAGATGATTTTGCTACATAGTTTTTCTTATTGACACATATCTGACACATATGTCCTTCCTCTTGTTTCACTTCAAGAAGCTAGCGGTTGTTTATTTTATTTTTTGCAATTGAGGTCCTAAATAATTCACTAATTTTTGTTTTGATGATCATTAATATGGACGGTTTCTTACATTTTGTCCTGAATGATATATGTATTCAATAAATAACTATGCGTAGACATCATGTTGAATTGACATCACGATACTTTTTAATATGAAGTTTTTGTTTATTTCAATATATTCTATAAAGACTAAGAATTGTCAAACTAATTATTGTCCCGGGAGTTGTGTTACATTTAATCGTCCGCTTTTATAGCAGTCATAAATGTGACTAAAATTATTCATGTATTTTTTATTAACTTTGGGCAAGTTTGGTAGGATGTAGTAGGATATAAGGTGTATTCTTCATGTATGTTTTTATATTATGAACTCGCACAACTACATCTAACTACACCCAATCAAATTAACTCTTAATTTATCGTTATCGTACTACAACGACAACATGAAATGAATTGGATTTCCATAAATGATCCTATCAACAACACATGATTTTTAATCTATAAGTAAAAGAAAAAACATTTAAATTTGTGGTTCTCGTTGCTTGACGTATGCAGGTAAGCATGATATATTCATGTAGTTGAATGTTTCTCTTTTATTATAAATCAAGTTTGATATTTAGTACTATATATTTTGTTGAAAACTTGTTATCTAACAATACAGTGAGATAATTTATTTTCTAATAAATCATTGGTGCACATTTGATGAAATGTAAAAATTCATTGAGAAAACTAAGCCACCATGATAAAAAAAGTTTGATTAAATATATAGTATGTTTTAAAATAACTATACTTTGATAGTCGGAACAAACCGCTCTAGAAATTACATACAAACCAAAAGATGCATTTATGTAAGGACAAGTATTAGAGAATACATTTAAAGTGTATTTTCCATTTCGATACTAATGAAAAAATTAACGAAGAAAATATATTTTAACTGAAGCATTTTAAAATAATGATGGAGAATTCAAAATTGTATTTCATCTAGATATGAAATCTATTAATCAACTCATTTAAAATAAATAAAATTTTGTAAAGAGTAAGTTAGCCACATATTTGACTAGAAACAAGAAGGTGTATAATACATAGTATTCTAACTGTTATTAATAAATCTACCTCTCTTTCACTATCATGGCCTCCTTATAAAGTTATATAATTTTCCCATAATTGTGTGCTTGTACTTTGTATCACATATTATTTCCTAAATAGTTTTGTTTCTATATTAATCATCCACACATTGTTTATTAGACTTGAAGCTACTTCTAGGTAGATATTTAATTAGGCATATCATTTTTATGCAAAGCTCATTTCATTAGGATATATCATTTGTAATAGAGTTCTATGATGATTATGCAACTGCAAAAAATATGTAATGTTCTACCATTTTGACTAATTGCATATATTCATTAGTACTTTTTCCATTGAATAACCATATCAATGTGATGTCTAAACCCGTAAACCTAACCAAATAATAATAGAAAAAATATATAATTTAATTTCATATAGAACAAGAACAACTTCATTTACTACAACTGATATACGGGTTCAAATGAAAACGTGAATCAAGGTTAGTGGATTCAACAATAATATTATTTTGGTCAAATACAATTTAAAGTTTGGTATATGTGAATTTTTATCTAATTATTTAGTAATTTTAAACTTTTTCTTATTATCCATACTATGAACATTGGTCAGTTGGTTAGTTATGTTATATGGTTGTTAAGGGCCAAGTACTTGCCTCATCAAATTCGTTGTGAGAGCACATGTCCTTAGTGGTCTCTTGGTGTAGGAATGGGCTGTAGGCACTGACCTTTACTGCAAGTCGATGTGGGTGGATATGATCTTCAAAGAGGGGCCAAAGCAAGTGCTCGGGCATGACACTTTTCAATGTGGTTGCATCTCGTCTTTGGTTGGCTCAATGTGGGTGCATAGACACACTGGAACCAAGGGCGTATTTAGGGGGGGTTCTGTCGGGACTCCAGCTCTCCCTCCCCGCAACAAAAAAGTTAATTATTGCATACGTTCCAATCTCACATATAACATGTTTAGCTGATTTGGTCTACCTTCCGCTTTATTTATCAGCCATGCTTGGTTCGAAACTTCTCCACTTCAATTTTTTGAAAAATGAACAAAGCGTCTTTATGTAACTCACGTGAAGAGTAAGTGCACAACAACGGTATAACTAAGATATTTATATGTTTCTATTAGTAATAGAATATATAAGTCTATTTTAAAGTAATAGAATTATATGTCTAATTCAGTGGGTAAAGTTTCCTCATATGTATTAAGCTAATCCAAGTATAAATCTTTCCGAAATAAATGCTTTAGTCCTGTATTATTTCTAATTGTCGGGAAGAATTTCTCGAATATTGGGTAATTTTATTTCGAGAAAGGGCTTAGGAAAACCCCAACCCTTAGCACTAAGTGCTCATACAAAGATTTATTTACAAAATAGAAATAAAAATGAAAATTTCCCTAAGGCCAAATCTCATCCCCGTTTCCTAACTGTGTCTCTCCAACCTAGGGTTGTTCAGGGCCAACAGTAAGTACGGGAGGTGAGTTGTACAAGGTACCTAATAAGACTATATCACAGTCACTCCTCTGGGTCAGTCTAAAGGGGCTGCCCGGCCACATAAGGAACAGAAAGAGCATACTGGTAAGATGGGCACAATTGATCTCAGTTGTACCCCTCATGCACATGATCATGCTCGCGTCCAAAACAACCCTAGCCGGATACAACGACCAGGATGTGTGTCGTGTCACCTCGCACCACCTGGCCTTGTCTGGCGTCTTCAGTTTAGTGGATGTCCCACGCAACGGCAAGCCCGCGCGGTAGCTGTTCCTTCCATTTTGGGTGTGCAAACAACATGTTCCTCACCGACCTCCTAACCTGTGCCGCCAGCGTGGCACTAAGTTGTCCCGGTTCTCTATGTCTTCTTTTATTTCTTTCCATCCAAACAAAGTAAGTAGCTGCAGCAAGTGCAAGGAACACAAGGTCCCTTGTGGGTGCATCAATCCACAGAGTGGTGATATCCTGTTGCATGCAATGATTCAGATCCATCACCCCCTGATGGCTCCTAATGAGTGTGGACCATACAAAGGATGTATATGGGCATTGAAAGAATATGTGTGACGTTGATTCTTCACCACTGTTACATAGCGAGCATGATGTGTCATAGTCCGCACTCCATCTCGCAATTCGATCCGCCATGAGTAGTCCATTGTTACGCGCCTTGTGGACTGTTGCTGCCCATCGGGGAATGCAGCGTGCATACCAGAGTGCTTTGGCAAACTTACACTCAGGCCTGCGTGGGTGAACAACTTGCCAAAAATCAGGGAATGTCTCACTATACAAGTGTTCACCTCTATCATTGAGTGAATATAGGGCTTGGCAATTTCTATATTCCTCTACCATTCTCCTCCACGTGCATGAGAAGCCTTGTCTCATAGGGTGTTGTACATCTAGCGAGTGCCCATAACGTCTCCTCATCCATCGTGTCCAGACCGAGTCAGTAATATTGAGAAACATGTCCACTTTCTTTCTCATTTCCCATTTTGCCAAATCTTGGAAATTTTTAAGCCCAAGTCTGCCTTCTTCAATTGGGTAGGCCATCTTCTCCCAAGCAATAGTGTACGCTTTACCACCCCATAGGAAAGGGGCAACAATTGTCTGGAGTCTATCTAAATTAGCGCTGGGTACGTGGCC
The DNA here is from genome assembly GCA_963693085.1 of Alisma plantago-aquatica. NCBI lineage: Eukaryota > Viridiplantae > Streptophyta > Magnoliopsida > Alismatales > Alismataceae > Alisma > Alisma plantago-aquatica. The sequence goes on from OY856415.1 coordinate 515,917,029, forward strand.
TTGCATGACCCAGAAGGTGATAAGTCCCATGATGTTGGCTCTCGTAAGAGCCACTCTACCTGCAAAGGACATTCTATGGAGTGACCACCGATCAATCTTCACCCTCAATCTGTCTGTGCATGCACCATAGTGTCTAGCATAGACCGTCCCGATAGTGAGAGGAAATCCCAAATAAGTGCATGCGAGCTCATGGATGGGCATGCCAATGGCTGAAGATAGCAGCTCACCCATCTGTCTGGTCGTCTTTGAAAGAAACACCATGGATTTGGTTTGGTTGGCATGTAACCCAGTGATGGTTGCAAATTTCTCAAGTCCTTCCTTTACTGCTCGCAGATTCACAATCATCCCATCTAAGAACATGAAGACATCATCGACGGATATTAAGTGGGAAAGCACCGGTGTGTGTCTCACTTTAAACGATTTGAGTCTGCCCTTCTTTCCATTTCTTCTAGAATGAGCGTGAGCTGCTCCATAACAAGGGTGAAGAGCAACGGTGATAGCAGGTCACCTTGCCTTAGACCCCTATCCATGTGTGTGGGAATCCATATCCCTCTAATAGTGCCCATAGGCTTGCCCAAACAACATGATCATAGGCTTTGGAGATGTCGATCTTGATGCACACCTTCGGTTTGTTCCTTTTCAACTCAAACCCATGGAGAAACTCCCCAGAAAGTTGAGCGCAGTCGCTGATGTTTCGGCCTAGTACAAAAGCTCCTTGGTTTTGTGAAACAAGTGTGGGCAACACCACCTTGAGTTTAGATGCAAGCGGTTTCACCCAAATCTTGTATAATACACCACAACAAGCTATGGGGTGAAAATCCCTCATAGAGGAGGCCATCTTCGTCTTACGAATGAAGGCTAGGAATGCATGGTTGCATTCACACAACATGCTTCCTCCCTCTGCAAGCTAAACTATCACATTGTATACATCATTACATATGACCAGCCATGCATCTCTGTACCATTTGGCATTGAAACCATCCGGTCCTAGAGACTTGTCCACTCCTATGGACCATAACACCTCCTTCACTTCAAGAGGTGAGACCTTGGCACACAGACTCACCTTTTGTGCATCGGTTAGAATGCATTCCGGCTTCATCGTGGTTTGGTTGTATGTGCCTCCATGTCCATTGTATAGGTTTGTGAAAAATTGTACCGCCTCCGTGCACAGGTCATCATGCACGCTCACTTTCTGTCCATCATCAGATATAAGTTCATGGATGGTGTCCTTAATGATCTTCCTCTTCATTGCACCTTGGTAAAAGGAAGTGTTGCGCTCCACATCATTAATCCACCTTGTGCGACTCCTTTGTTAAAAGTAGCCTTCTTCTGCTTTAGCTAGTGCCTCCAACAGGGTGTGTAGTTCCCTTTCCGCTTCCATCAACCCTTGGTTCATAGGTTGGTGTTGAAGTTATTTACTAACATTCTCAAACTCATGAAGAGCATCACGTTTGAGTTTGACTACGTTAGAATTTTCAGCAGCCCATCTCTCGATGCACTTCTTCATGTTTTAGAGCTTCTTAGCCATAACAAACATAGGATTGACTTCTACTTGGAGGTCCCATCCTTCCTTGAGTACTTGGTCATAACCATCCCACTCTAACTAGTAGTTGAGAGATCAGAATGGTTTCATCTTGCGTGTGGTCACCGGTGTGCCAAGCAGTCGTGTCACCAGTGCAGCATGGTCACTGATCTCTACAAAGAAGGTCAAGCCTACCACCACGTTCCCAAACAATTGCGTGAATGGGTCATTGGCCAGCATGCGGTCAAGCTTGCATGCTACCCTTGTGTCTTCGTCTTGTAGGTTGGTCCACGTGATGTCCCCCCCTTGCATAGGGAGTTCCATCAGGCTAGAAGTGGCCAAGGCATTGTTGAAGTCCATGATAGCTCGTAGGCCACGTTCGCGACCTCCTTTCTTCTCCCAAGAAAATCGTGTGCAGTTGAAGTCCCCCATCAGTAACCATGGCCTGCTCACCATGTTGGATATGTCATTGAAGTTGGACCATAGGTGTCTCCACTCACTTGTTTTCATGTATCCATACACCACAGTGATGGATAAGTCTGCCCCTCCTTTATTGTGGCAGCGTGCAGTTATTGTCTGGGCGGTAGAGTAGATAACCTCCACCTCCCAAACCCTAAGGTCAAAGCCCCAACATATTCGTCCACCTTCCACCTACTCGTGGTTAGAGAGAAAACTCCAACCGACTAGAAAAAGTGTTCTCACCTTGGCAATGTTGCCCCTCATGATGCGAGTCTCAGTGATGGTAGCAAGAGAGGAATTTGCTTCACGGATGGCTCTTCTAATCTCACCTTGACGGTAGGATTCCACACCTCCTCTCACATTCCACGTGAGAAGGGTCATTTAGTCACTTTGGTCGCGTTGTGTTCTGTCACGCGGTAACAGTTATATGTTGACTTGCTCACTGCCTCTTGCTCGCACACCTTGCCTTCCTCCTGCTCACGCATCAACCTTCTTTTTCCTTCCTCACCTACCTATCTCCTAGCACGGGGTCAGCAGTTGCTTGCTTCCCTACTCAGGTCTTCTTAGGAGGTCCCTTGTTGGACTTAGATCCCACCCGCTTGTGTTTTGGGGTCTTCAACACCATCCTAGGTCTCGTTTCCTCTTCCAAAAACCCCTTAGATGCTGAGTCAGTGGATTCCATGCTTGCACAATCTTCCTCAAGAGGGGTGTCCCTAGGGACGGTCATTTCATCATCATCCAAATTGAACAGAATCCTGGCTGAGTTTGGAGTGATTACTGCCCCCGGTGTATACAGACATATGGTATTCAGTAGATCTTCCTCTGAGAAGTGTGGGAAGTCCTCCTCTTCACTGTCCGGGGATACTACCTTGTGGGGCATGTGACCATCTTCATTGTCCCATGCAGCCTCCATGATCACTGGGTCCGTTATGAGTGTTCGAGCGCCCACCATCTCATCTTGGGGTTTGGGGTGTGTGGCCCCCGAAGTTGGCTCAAAATGTCCGTCCATGTCATTGGGTTGATGTTCGTCATGTTCCATGTCGTGGTGTAATGACGACGCTTGCTTGGTATGGACCTCAGCGTCATCCCACTCATTACTGGTGGCCGAAAGTGATGTGGTCCGGGGACTTGGAGCATCATTGGAACGTGGGCTCCCATACCCACCGGATACAGATCAGTTACAGATTCCACAAAGGGAGCGGATGCATTGATATCTGCCTCCTAGTCCAAGCCCTGCCTCATTCGGACCTCATTAAAGGTTTCATTACCCTCACTGATGGTTTCGAATTGATTGGACTGGTTTGAATTAGAGATGATTTGGTCCATATTTAGAATATTTTCCAAATTCAAATCTAATTCAAAATAGTTGTTACCATTATTGTCCACCAATAATGATTTTCCCGAGGAAGGGGGAGGGTCGTTTGACCCGTTGACCTCCTCATCCGTCTCCAACTCCACCGGCGGTGGCGCCACTGAATTGGTTGTCGTTGGAATGTCGCGTCGGCGGTGGTCTTCGTCCCCACACTGTTGCTGCCACCGACATGATCCTCTGTCACCGCAACATGGCTATGTTGTTGTTGTTGCGATGGTGGTGGTCTTCTCGATCGGGAGCGCCCTATTCGCACTGAACCACCGCTGGAAGGGAAGCGATCCTTAGTGTGTCCAAACGCTATGCAAGCTTTGCATCATCTGGGGTAGTATTCATACTCCACAGGACATGGAATAGCTTCACCACCTTTCACCCAAAGATCAACCGAGAGAGGTGGATCCTTCTCTACCGAGGACTCAATCAACACCCTTGCATAGTCAGGATTGGTACCCCTTGCCGTCCTAACATCCATGCGTAGGGGGTTGCCTAGAAAGCTTGCCGCCGTACTGAGGATATCCACCGAGTTGAGCAATCCCAAAGATGGGAACTTGACCCAACAAGGAATAGTGGACATGAGATCCCATTCCAAATACGAAGATGGCCTCCATTGTTGCATGAGCACCACTCTCCCATCATAGAACCAAGGCCTAGTCGCCATGGCCCGATCCCGATCTGAAGATTTTTTAAAGGAAGCAAATAAGAATCCATTCTCCTTCTTGGTAACCTCTACATGACCAGTAGGCCTCCACGAACGTAGGACCTAATCTCTCATGGGAACAAGATGGGGGTTAGCATTGATGACATGAAAGATCAACATCTTCTCCCACCTTCCTTGAATCTAATCCATGTGTTCTTTACAGATCATCGCCATGAAGTGATCACCGCCGTTATGCACCCGCGACACCTTCTTAAGCGCAAGGTGTGGTGAGTCCGCCGCTAGGGTTTCCTCACCCACACCTCAATCTGTCCACAAACTAGGGTTTGGTTTGAACGTCTAGGCCCTAGGCAGTCTACCCCTTCCCATGGCCATTATCGCAGACAGGCCTTCGCCGCCATCTGCTGAAGAAGGGCCGACTCTATCGACAACCCGATCTGAGGATTGTCTACCCGACACCGACGCATGCCAACTTCCTCCTCTCCAAGCACCTCCTCTACCTCATGAGACGCCAAGTGAAAGGCAATCCCACACAACACGTACCTCAGCGTCAGGGTTGGAAGCATTCGTTGCTACCGATTTCCCCTTCTCTGCCAGACGATCAACTTCCCTCCACAAGACAACCTCGCACGATCCTCCCCTATCTGATGAACTCCTGCCTCCATCACCAGCCAATCTTCCTCCTCCCCACACAACACGTACCTCAGCGTCAGGGTTGGAAGCATTCGTTCTTTTCCAGCTCCTGCTGCCGCTCCAACGCCAACGTGATCTTGACTCCTCTTGATCCATTGTTCTTCCCACGCCGCACCATCCTTCCTAGACACGTCTCCAGTCTGATAATTTTTGGGAAGAATTTCATTTCTGAAGTGTGTGGCTAAGAAGTAATTAGTAGCATTTTATTGTTCGTGTTGTTATGCGATAGGAAGATAAGCCATAAGAGAAGGAGAAGAAAGAGTGAAAGGTGATGTAAATTTCTCGTTGCTTTGATCGGTGTTGTTGTGCTTGTTAGTTTTACGTGAATCAACATTGATGTGGTGCATCATGTGTCTCTCATTATTTTTATTTTCTCAATATCTTTACATAATTCTATATTTTTTTTTCAAATTTTAGGTAAAAACTCATTAAGATATAAATATTGTTCTTTGTATATAGTTAACAAATGATGAACTATTTTCAAAAAAATCACAAACCATGTGAAATCTAGGTTCAAACACGGATGAATATTTCTAAAAAAATGTTACACTCCAACATATTAAAATTTTTAGTTAAAATATATTAAAACACCAATATTTTAGATTAAGAATTCAGGTGAGGTGTGTGTTCAAATTTGGATAAGGGTTGGGCATCAGCAACATTAAGTTGCACATTTCATTTCTGCCTTGACGACAATTTATTTTATTGAGTGACATATACTTTAAAGTTTTTGATCCATATCCTTAGTGATAACATATATGATTCAACCCCCCCTTACTATAAGTTTTTGGATCCTCCATTGATTGGAATGGCCTGAAGCAATCAACTTGGTTGTGTTGAGCCGTTTTTGAAGGCAAATGTGGGTGCATTTGAGTCCTTTGAATTTCTTAAAGGTTAAGGCATCAAGATCTAAGTATATAAATGTGGGTGGAGGTAGGGTGTGTCGATCCCTCCTTAGAGGTTGAAGTGAGTGTTGAAGATGATATATAATCAATATATTCCTGTTCACCCCTATATTTATTCCACAATCATGAAAAAATATAGCATGGTGACAATCATGTCAATGTGATATTTGTTTATCCAATATAATGGTGACAACATAATACTATCCATCGTTTCTTGAATTGATGATCTATTTTGACAATTTTTCATAATGATTCTTTTGAATTAAGATTTCAAACTCAAGTGCAAGATGATATACAAATATGACATTGATCCTATAGAAATAGAACAAGACAAAGTCCTACCTAATACTATAGTTTTTACATTTATAAAACATGAGTTGTGAAAAATTTATAGAATATAATACCTGGGAGCCTAAGGGTACATGTGCATTAGGCATGGTATTTATTGATTATTATGGATGATTAGTTATTTTGTTAATCAATGATTATAGTTGAAGTTATAATGTGCAACCAATTTGGAATCTGTGATGATTTATAAGTTTGATAGTCAAATCCATTATATGAGACTATGGTGGTTTATTCAAAACATTTGAATTATGAAAATATTAGATTAAATGGTTTTATCAATTAATTAATCATAAAAAGTCAACATAAGTGTGTAAGAAGTTTTGTTTAATCTTCAAGACTACTTTTATAGTGAAATTTAGTCGATAATCACGCGTATTTAATGTATTGATTAATATAGGTTCATGGAGATATGCAGAGAAGTAGTGATTATAAATATGAGAATGATGCATTTATCTTATTTTTCATCATGTTTCATATTGTGTGCCAATACCATTTTTATGTGAAACAAAACTGACTTTTTTTTAATCTTTAGTTGTTTCAAACTAACATTTATTTCCATACTAAATGATTTCATTTACTTAATGTTCAAATGTACAAGACTAATTGAATACAAATAAGTGATCTAATATTTTTATTGACAAAATAATATGTGGATCTTTAGTTAATTGATTTTTCAAAGTGTGTAAGAGAATATTATTTCCATCGAAATACATTACGGATAAAGATACATCAATTAATATAAATTATCTGATACATGAAAAAAGTATTTAAGATCCATATACAATATATTCCACAGTTGTGTGTGCCTATTATTCATATATATTTACTTCTCTCAATTATTTGATAATTATAAACACTTGTTGTATGTGTTCACGTAGTAATGATAAATATCATTAAAAAAAAACAAACTCAATTATTTAATCTACGCAACATAAAGACAAACAACATGAAATTGTATTTCATAGCAAAGATTATTTTTTTGAAATAAAACATGCACACACTGATGATACAGATCCCCAATCAACTGTATATATTTTCACTTTTTGTCAACATTTATTATAAATGAATCGAAGTAGAAGTGGTGACATGTATTGTCGTAAATAGGAACATTTAGAACATACAATTGAATATGTTGAAATTCGGATAACAGTTACAATTTTGACAGTTGTAGATTTCATATTTGATTGAGTTTCACTAATCTTATTCATATCTCTACGTATGTTGATCATGACTTATGATAGCTTATCCTACCATAAGATCGTGAGCTACTTTCTCTAGAAACAAATGCTGTAATTTAATGTTCTTGTACGACAATTGTGATATAGAATTTGTGTTGTATTCAATATCTTACATCTCAATATTCTCTTATTATGGGTATGCAATTCCTCAATTTTGAACCAGATAAAAAGTTTCTATGACTATGTAAGAATTTCAAATATACTTTCGTAGTGATCTTCTCAAAAAGGGTCATCCTTGCATAATGATAAAATATGTTGAGGATGCAGCCAATGAAAATATTCATATAATATTAATATGAAAGATACACTTGAAGATATGCTAGAGATACAATAGCGTGCTTAACCTTGTGATTAGACTAGAGATGGATATATGACATAGAAAAGGAACAAGCCCCTATTTTCTTACAAAAGAAGAAGTAAAATCCTTAAAAAAACCAATGCCACAAATAATACAAAGTTGCCTATGATATAAAAAGTTCATTAACTGAAGTTGTTAAAAAAGAAGTATAAAAATGTGAAGTAGGTGATGAACTTCCCTTAGAATTTGTCTAAATTTTTTGAAAATGTTTGATCATAATTCAATTTTTTTATTTTTCTATTTTTGAAACTTATTTCATATACATGTAATAAAAATTGTATAAAATATTTATAGCATGGACTTTTCATATAGATTTCATATAAATATCATGAGCAAAGCACATGCATTTAGTATATAGATACTAGTTAATGCACATGTTTTGTATGTGTATAGATGTATACTTGATATTTGTCAAAATAAATGCATAATTATGACTTTCATCAACATCCTTTTTTCCGTGCCATGCTTGACACCCCCTTCAACCGACATCTACTCCATGGATTAAAACTAACATTATTATGTTTATGTACATGGATTAGTTTCCGAAAGTCTTTCTTCATGTGATGAATATGCCCCACGTAGATGGGTTTTGAGTCTCTTCTTTAAGACTAAATGGTTTGAAAACTTAGACTTATTCTTTATTTTGCTGGTTTTTTTGCTTTAAATATTGATGGTGTTAATTATAGAAATACATGAAAAGATCTTTATCTAACATGTAATAAGTGATATCTTCACATCCTTTGCTATTTGACCGCTTAAGACACTTCCACATAAAATATTATGTAAAGATGAAATATATTATAGAGGGTATATTTTAAGATATCTAAGGACCACTTTGACTTTCTAGCTGGAAGATACACAAATAATGTGATTTTACACATAACGATGCATTTGAAGAAGTATATATAATTGTTTTAATATGGTTTCGGTTTTTAGTTAACACATATGATCGATAATAAGAAATGTGTTGTGGTGGGTTTCATAGAAAATGTCGTGTCGTTTTAGTATATTGCATTAAAAAAAGATTTGTACAAGCTTAACGGCAAGTGCAAGTTCTAGGACCAATGCAGGAGAATAGTAAGATTTCATACAATAGACATCACACATAGTAGATCCAAGTTGAGCCTATACGTATTCATTATAGTTATTGACCAGCTGATAAAGCATATGGCGGGTGACATCCTTTTGTGCACGTTATTTTATGTGGTAATTTACAAAACAAAAGAAAGATTGATTGTGAAAAATAAACTACGAAGATATGCTCATATTCTAATAGTTTTAAGACCAAATTGACAAAATAGATACATTTTCACTTTAGTAGTCTAGAATTTTGAGTTGTTGTGCCAAGTTGGATGGAGTGAATGTATCGAAATGTGAAGGTTTCATGAATTCAGTTTATCATTCATGTATATAGTGATTTTCTAAATAATGTTTTAAATATAACCACGAAAGGTTGGTTGGAATGGGGCAGTAAAATTTGAACAATATGCAACCAAAATAACACAACTGATATAGTATGTAAGTAGGACATCCTACACAGATTAAAGGGTAAGTTGAACTGAATAATTGTTTCACCAACCATTATATATTAGAGTGCATGGTTGGCGATGAAGATACAATGTCACAAAAAGTTGAATTTTATCAACTTATGTATAATGATGTAAGTATGGGATAACAAAATAGTTCTTCAAGAACAATTATATAACAAATAATGTAGGAATATAGAGTATCAATGATAAGCTATATAGGGGTCTGCTGTGGTATTTTTTCCATGTGCTATGTGGACTGATAAATTTACCAACTCATAGGATATTGTTATTTCAATCAATATTAGAATAATAAGATGCATGTCAAGTTAAAGTTGGAAGATTTGATAAGCATAGATTTTGAATCTTTATATATGAATGAATTTGGGACCTAAATCGTGGTAAAAAAAGTAGAACCAGCCATGCACCTGAATAGAATGAGAATGGGATTGATACTTAGATGAATTTTATATGCAAGTGTGAATTATTTGTGATCTTAGTTCTTATGGAGGAAATATTTTTTCATGTCATTATATTTGTATCCTGGTTTAATGAAACTTTTTTTGAGGATGTATGCCTTATAATTAAATCTAGATTTACATTTTAAAATATAAACTATACATGATAAAAATTGATATAATACTATCCTATTTCAAAAGTACAATATGAAAAAAAATATAATGGATGGGTTGCTATTAACATAAAAAAACTTTTAGTTTATTTCAAATGGATTTTTAATGATGAATAAATTAATCAATGTGCCTTCTAATATGTTATTATGATTAAATATGTCATAATAAAAATCTTATGAAGCTTTATGTCATTATGTTTTCTCTTTGAGGATCTATTTGTATGTGTGAATGAATCCTTCTAGTACTAGGAAAATGATATTTCTAAATAAAAGCATCATCATTCATGTATTAATTATCACCCATCTCTATTGATTTAACTATTAAATATTGCATTGAAGGCTTTGTACAAATGCAAAATGTATAGAGAACTTTACATATATTACTTAAATATAATCATGTGTATGCTTACAAGCTTCACTATTGTAGTGTTCAAAGGTCACTAATAGTGTTCTCATCCTCCAATTTATAATAAACCACATCAAACGAAACATAGAGGGTGGCATTATTAAGCTAAATCATGAACATGTATGTTAATGCTTAATTTTAGCGATTATACCTAGAGGAATGAAGGATATATATAATCTGAGTGACATTCTTATTTTATTGTAGATGCCTAAGAAATCACATGATGTAACTAAACAACAATCTTATATTGTAGATGCATCATGTAAGGATTCTAAGCCACGCATCTTCAATTAAGGGTGGTCAATATCATTTATTAATTTCTCTAGTCATTCAACATACCACCTCTGTGATAGACTGGATCTTTTTCTCTTCTCCATTATGTAATTCAAAACCCTAATTTGCTCAATGTTCAAGTGTTACCTTCAATTTCATAATTGTATGTGATTTGATGCATATTTGATATCTATTGAGCGCAATTGATACCCTGTTGACACTCAACATGACCCTAATATAGTTTTCAAATTGTATATAACACATCACCAACTTCTCCTTGATTTTGAACATACCCTTGTAAAATTTTATACCCTACTCTTATTCTCATGTTATACAATTCTCTCTCTCATTTCTAACACATCCAATTTCACCCAATTCCTAGCTAGGATGAGAGAGATACACCCATTTGAAATTTTCTTATTTTAATCTTATTTCCAGCTCAAAATTATGCCTTTCTATCTAGTTTGGGTTGGCCCATTTGGGCCCAATTCATAGACACAGCCCAGTCACAATTTTAGCCTTTAACTTTCCAAGTCAGCTATCCTTGTGCTTATTTTTCAACAAATCTTGAACGTCTAAGCCCTTGTCCACAGATCTGAGTACTAATCCAACAGCCAAAACACCTTCTTCAACCTCCGTACACCTTGTGCTTGGGAAAGGAGAGGGAGGGTTAGCGCCACCTTTTTCCACCCCTTTTCATGCTTTTGAGCCACCAAAGCTTCCTATTTAAGCACGCTAATTATTTTTGTCCTCCTCTTTTGCATTATCGTGCCCTCTAGATCATGTTCCAGTTCTTCTTCTACCTCTAAAACCCTAGCCGCCACCCATAGCCGCCTTCTTGTGGAATCCCCATCCTATGTCAAACATTTTCCTTTTCTAGACCTTGAGAGTCGCCTGACCTTGGCAAGGCCGGTTGGCATCCTTACAACCCCGATGCATCTACCCCAACTCTATGCCTAGAGAGTCCTACGAGGCTCACTGTAGCAGCCAAGAACAAACGCACATAGGCAGGTGCAGGCACTGCTCTGACCCGAGACATAGTCGAGCGGTGGGCCTGGGCCAATGGACAACCTCTCCAATATGCAGCCAAGTGATGGGTAGTGTCAGAAGATTGTGTGAGCAAGAGTGGTCATTGGGCCAAGATTCACAGGACGCATGTGACTGTAGACCTAAGGAGCCCATATCCTTCAACAACCACCCATCTCGGCCACATGATCTTGATTGAACGATCCTAAGTGTCCTATTTAGGTAATTCTTTGAAAAATATGTTTCAATCCATCCTTTGGCCAATTAGGGCACATAATATATTATTTTTGATCCTATCAATGAGATATATCTAATGGAATTAGCTCCAAAATCTAAATCTTCTTAGTTTTCTCCTGATATACTAAAAAGCTTGTTTGTATGTATGCTCGTATGAATACTTGGCTAAAAAAATACTTGTTTGAGCCACTATTCCCTATGGATATACTTCATGTTGATTATACTATGTTGACAAACCTTGAAAATAACTTAGAGAAATCCATTAAATACCTCGGTGCACCTGCTTGATGTTTTAGGTAAGGGCACTAGGCCGGGCATCTTACTTGATATATCAAGATAAGGAGGACCATTACGATACAAGGTCTACCACTTGGTGATGACCTTGAGTTCCCTTAAGGATAGGGTAGATAATGTTGAGCACCCTTACAAACTCTTCCAATGAGAAATTAGTCTAAAGGCCTATGGTTGACATAATGGATAAAGAAACCTAAAACATGCTTTGTATAAAAGAAAGTCGTTAAGTCTTCTTGCCTTGTTTCTAGTTCTTTCTTATTATGATGTTTCTAGCCAAACAACTTTTATATTACTCTTAAACTATGGTTTCATGCTTTTCATAGCATACTCAATGCACTCACATTGATATATTTTTTATCAAATTTGTAGTTGCCAAATGAAGATCTGTTGAACTCAAGACTCTAAGCTATAGAAAGGTTCACTAATTGTTATGCTTGAATATAGAAATGGGTACATATCTCTTATCTCCAATTTTAGTATCTTGTTATATCTTGTTGTTACTGCTTTTACATATATACTGACTATGTGAAATATTTGTGCCATTCTATGGATGGGCATCAAAGTCCACTCACCTTTGGCTTTGTAGCCATTAGGAGTGTGGACGTAGGGTAACAAACACATCTGTGAAAAATAGTATCAGATTTATACACATAGGCCTCTATATATGTTTAAGGCATAACATATCTTAAGAACCTAGGGAGGACTAAAATCCTTCCCTCAAAGTATAGATAGCATTCTAGCATCTCATTTCTTCTCTAAGGATCATGTGAGCCACCCAAGTAGATGTTAAGTTAGTCTTCTTATCCCCTCATGTGATTCTTCTATCTTGTCTATTATTCACATGGAATCTTGATTATGGGTAGCTTATGTATGGGAAAAGCAAAACACATTTGAAATCATGAAAATTGATTAAGATGTTAATGTCATGATCTGATCTTAAATTCAAAATGCTATTTGATGTAAAAAATTACTCTTAAAAGTGATATACTCATGTCTAAAGTTTATGAAACTCAATGTCACCCAAATCTAACATATGTCCTTTCTATGTTTGATTAAAATCACAAATCCTCGATATGGTGAAATAAGGTGGAACTCATGTTTTACACCTCATCTTTGATCAGTTTCCTTTTGATTAAACCTATGTTGTCCCTATTTTGATCAAACCTTAAACATATCTAAGAAAAACTTGCCCTATTGATATGTATCATGCCGCATACTCTGATATGACCATGTCTTTGGAGCCCTAGATCATTATGTAAAGACTTGTTACAAGAGGAAAATCATGTATCAACCATTATTCCTCTTTGTATGATCAATTTGAACAATATGATAGATCTAGATGTCAATCCTGCACTATTATACTCCAACACTTGGGTTCTCAATTTTACTTCTCGATTTCCAAGATATAACCTTACCTTGATCATGAAAGAAAGGGGATGCTATTATCATTATGATCTTGCAAAATCTTGAAACATGGTTTCCCTATTATGATCTCTTTGATCTCACGACCTCATGAAGCATAATTTTATACTTAATACTCACCCTATATGAATACACTTGATGGTTCATGACTAATGTAGACTAATTTGGCTGAGCGGAAGATGGCTCAAGAGCGTGGAAGGGGCGGAAGGGGGAGAGGATGCGTGCAAAGACCTAGCAGGATCAGAGGTAGGGGGCAAGCTGCTGTTGTAGAGTCGGCGTTGTCGATTCCTCTTGTTGGCCAATCAGTGGCTAATGGAGATGGAAGCAGATAGAATGCTTCTTTTGTTCCCCCGAACTCGGCTACGACTTCATCGCGAAAGGAGAAGGAGGCGGCAATGACTTCATCCAACCTCCCCCAAAACCCCCCTCCAAATAGCTCCTCCGAAGCAGCGCCGCCGCCGTCTCTCCTGGCCGATTGGCTCCTAGCTAGTTGGCTAGATAGAGCACCGGTGGAGGTAGCCTCGGTTGAGTTTATTGAGCTCACCATCAAGGACGGAGTTCGGTGTGCTTCAATCTCCAGTGAGGAGTGCCCAACTCCAAACTGGGATGACTACATATCTATACATTTCGTCGGGAGGAAGCACTTCAAGGGTCAGCTAGCAGGCTGGATTCGTAGGAAGTAGAGGCCAAGCAGACCTGTTGAGATCGTCTCTAAAGAAAGAGATGGATTCATCATTCGATTGGCATCACACAGTGAGAGAGAAAGGGTGTTGGATGAGGCACCCTGGTTCTTGGATGGAACCCTCATTATTGGTGTCATGGTTCCCCTCTCCAACCCCTTTCCTTCCAACGACTTCTAGTGTGGTTCAAGATTGAAAACATGGGCCTCCCATGGATGCGATCCCACATTGCGAGTGTTGCCAGTTCCATAGGCAATCCGCTAGACTTTGCAGACATTTCTCTATCAGAGGAGTGCCTTGGTGAGGCAACCGTCTGCATTGAAGTCAGCTCCAACCAAAGTCTGCCCAAGCGTGCAACGTTGGAGATGGATGCCAAGATGATACATCTCAATCTTGCGATCATATCTAAACTCACGTTTTGCTCAAGTTGCAAGTTCTTTGGTCACAAGGCTGGTGCCTGCCCACAGGTGATGAAGAAAACGGCCTCCTGTGTGGATCTGCAGCTAAGGAACATATCAACTGAAGGTGCTTGAAGGAATGCCAAAGCCAAGGTGGATTCCAAAGGGATACCTAAGGTTCCGTCCAATTCCATTGCAGATTAGGAGAAGGCTTGTGAAGAGAAAGATTCTACTGCTGGGGATGAAATTTCTCCTGGACTCCATTGCACAGCAAGTGAAGGACACTTTTCTCACCTCTGCTTCTAAACAACGGAACATGTCATCCTCTTCTAATACTCTTCTGGTCAAGCCTGACTTGGTTAGGCCTCCACCAGGTGACAACAATGGGAGAGTGAACCTTGATTGGGAACTGGAGAACAGAAGCAGGGAGGGATCAAACTACGAGTCCTGGCGAGTCAACAAAGTTTGGGAAAGCTTTGTATTCTCAGTTGATTACCAAATGTGAAAAGGGAACCATCTTGAAGATGATGAAGGGTCTATTGCCTACTTGTGTTCAGACCCTGATTCGGAGCACTGGGAACCTGATTTAGTGGACTTTGGTCAATCTAGGTCCAAAAAGAAGAAGAAACCAGTAAGGAAAAGAAGGGATGAGTTTTATCTCTAAGCTTCTCTTTCTAGTTTCTCACTGCTTAGTCCTTTGAAGTTGGTCCCTGCAGAATGTCGAGTCTCTAAGTTTTTTTGGGCACAATGATGGCCTTTAGTCTTTCTTCTTCCCCACATTTTTAGTGATGAGGATAAAGCCAGTGGAAGGGAGGTTTGGTTTTAAAGGTCATAGTTTTGTTCATCTGCTTAGTGGAATCTCGTCCATCTTCATGGTCACTTCAGAAGCAAAGCAATTCTTGGGTTTTATGAGGATGATTTATCCCAAAGTACGATGTTGTTTGTTTGGATTGGTGACGATTGATTCTTGACTCAATATTGTCTAAGTCTTCAAAATTTCAGTGATGGGCATATAGTCAGTGTTGCCTTATTTAGTAGGAAGCTCAGGTCAATTGTTATGAAGTTTGTACAAAATCTTGTGCTATGGGTGTCTTTTCTCCTACTGGTGTTGTCTTCCTGCGTGAAGGTTTTGTTTCTTTACAGTTTTCTTAGTTGCTCCTTTTGTGAGCCTGGAGGTGCTTATCCTTTTGTACCCAAAGTTTTGGGATTTTTCATATATTAACACACTTTTTGCTCGACCAAAAAAAATGTAGACTAATTTACTAGATTAGGGTAGTGGTTGACTCATGACTTTCCTAACCTACATAACATCCCTATTATGACTGCAACTAAATTTTCATCTTTTTTATTATTTAGAGTTTGGAAAGGTAACCCCTTTCACTCGATTGTGATTTCTTGATCTAAGTTTCCAATAGGCTAGACTTATGATGATACTGATACTCAACCTTGAATATCGATTGGATGATGATCTTGAAATATGACAATGTTGACTATAGTTAGTGGTTAATATCCTAGAAAGACCTAGGTTTAGATCCTTCATCAATTAGGAATACCATGACCATGAATTTAATATTGATACTACAAAATGTCACTCGATTGATGTATATGGCTGAATGATCGCCCTAAGGTCTAAATAGAAACCTAAACCCTAGTTTCAAAATGTTTGGACCTATGACTTTAATATCCAAACTTGACTCATGATATGCATGTATGAAATCTCAACTTATGGTTATTGATCTTAATATTGATTCAACTCCTAAGCTTACCATACTTAGATCATGAGATCACCCTCCATATATGATTGATGAATTTCATATTCCAAATTCTTGAAAATATTGAAATGATGATAATGACAATTCGCTCAATTTATAAGTTAGGGGTGAGCTTCATGTGGACTAGGGTGGGACCTTTCATCAATTTTGAGAATGGAATCATGATGTTGAAATATGATGTTGGTCTTGAATTTTTGAAATATGAAATCTCAATCATGGACCCCACCTAGGTCAATATAGAATCTACAACCCTAAATTATGGGAATGAAAATCATGCCTTACTCTTGAACTCTATTTGTATTTCTTAAATATGTGATCTCTTCAAATATGTGACTTATGTATTGATCCCCACAACTTGATGAATCAACGTGACTTTATATTGAAATTATTCTCCATTTCTTGATTTTGAAATATCTTGGCGCTAAAAGTATTCCAATTGAGTTATGATATGGATTATGGAAACCCTTTCTTAATTGATGACCTGATTTAATTTTGGGGACAAAGTTTCTTTTGCGGTGGAGAGGATGTGATAGACTAGATCTTTCTCTTCTCCATTATGTAATTTAAAAACCTACATTGCTCAATTTTCTCGTGTTGCCTTCAATTTCATAATTGTATATGATTTGATGCATATTTTATAGCTATTGAGTGCAATTGATACCCTGGTGACACTCAATATGACCCTAATATAATTTTCAATTCATATCACACATCATCACCTTCCCCTTGATTTTATACCCTTGTAAACTTTTATACCCTACTCTTATTCTCATTTTGTAGTGCTCGCTCTCACGTTTCTAACACATCCAATTTTGCCTTATTTTGAGATAGTATGAGAGAGATACACCCATTTGAAAATTTCTTGTTTTAATCTTATTTCTAGCTCAAAATTATGCCTTTTCATTCAGTTAGGGTCGGCGCTTTCAAACCCAATTCATAGGCATGGCCCATCCGTGAATTTTGCCCTTAACTTGCCAAATCACCTGTCTTTGTGCTTGTTTTTCTTCTAATCTTGAACCTCCAATCCCTTGGCCATGAATATGAGTTCTAATCCAACAGCCAAAACACCTTCTTCAACCTCCATAAACTTTGTGTTTAGGCAAGGAGAGGGAGGCTTGGTGCCACCTTTTCCACTCGTCTTGACTCTTTTTAGCCCTCAAATCATCCTATTTAAGCACCCCATCATTTTCCCCCTCTTCTTTTACATTTTGTGCCCCCTAACTCAAGTTATAGTACTTCTTCTACCTCTAAAACCCAATCCCCATAGCCTTCTCCTTGAGGAATCCTTATCCTATGTAGAAAATTCTCCTTTTCTAGCCCTTGATCTCTTCTAGACCTCGGAAGGCCGACTAGCATCATTACAACCCCAATGTCGGTGCCCCAACTCTATGTAAGGGGCTCCAGAGAGGCTTCATGCAGCATCCTAGAACAACCACACATAGGCAGGTGCACACACCTCTCTAACCTGAGACACAATCAAGTGGTTGGCCTGGGCCGATGGATGACCTCTCTGAGATGCATCTGAGTGCTAGGCAGTGTTAGAAGATCAAGGGAGAGAGGGTGGTCGTTCGGCCAATATTCATAGTCTGCATGAGACTGTGGTCCTAAGGAGCCCAACTCCTTCAATGACAGCCCATCTCGGCCACAAGATCTTGAGCTACGGTCCTAAGGGGCCTGTTTTAGGTAATTCTTTGAAAATCTCCTTAAATCCATCCTTTGGCCAATTAGGTCATATAATATATGATTTTTTATCCTCTCAACGAGATCTATCCAATGGGATTAGTTTTAGAATCTAAACCTTCTTATTTTCTCCTAATATCCTAAAAAGCATGCCTTTTATGTACTTTTGAATATGAACTCTAGATGAGTATCTTTTATCCATCTCTTGGCTTGAATCATGAAATGGATAACTTTGGCATACTTATGTTACTCTTTTGACATAGATATGGCTCTTGTATGTGTTTATTTGATGCACCTTGTTGAATATTAGGCTTTCCCCTAACCTATCATCATACAATGATGTAACTTCAAAATCAATCACCTAGATTGATCTTTGCACTCTACTATACCAATACCTCATGCTAATACTCTAAGTCTACCATGTATGGCCTCAAGTAGTTACTCTATACCTTGATATGTGATGTTGAGTACATATATCCTTGAATCTTTATTCCTTATGAAAGGTGGATCCTAAATTCTCAAACCTATATTATGAACCTCAAACCAATCCTCAAAATGACTAATAAGACGAGTTTCCTTGTAACATACCCTTATGCACTAATGACTTACATATGAAAACTAATGTGATGTGAATGTACATGTACATGTTGATTGCTTGACTCTAATATTGCATGAATGATCCTCTAATGATTACCATGTAATCTTAAGACTTTAATGTTGGTATGTATGCCCAGAGAGCCAATCATATGATGATTGCAATGGCATAGCTTGTAATATATTTGATTAATAAATGAAGGCAAGCTTCCACTTTATTTTGTTTAATTTAGTTATGAGATAATTATATAATATTATAAATGTTTAGAGATTAATATTTACCTAATGAAATATCTCTTCAAGTACATGACTTGGAGAAATGAGATCATAAAAATGTTAAGAGTACATATATATTATATTCTCATGTTGTCCCTGATCAGTTGTTATTGTGGAAGGTTGATAGACAACAATGACATAAGATCATAGTTTGAGTTGGTTGATCATAGAATCTCATTAGTAATGATATGGATATATAAAACCAAGAACATAGATTCATGTTGGAGAATAGTTTATTAGACAAACCCACCATGAGATCAACACATGGAAACCATTACCATGGTAGTCATAGTCATCTACCTCATAGTGATGGTGGTGTTTGTTGTTCTTTGACCTAAAATCACTACAGTCATCACATATCATTTGGTATGCTTTGACATGATCAAATGCAATCTTGAAACATGGGTTGTTATAAAGGTGATGATTGGGTGACTCTGACACATGGTGACTGATTGGGTGATTGTGACACATGGGGACTGACTATGAGTGATAGAGATGTGATTCATACCTCCTATGAGAGTATGATATCCTAGTCCTCTTGATTAGCGAGACTGATAAATGCATGGCCATGCACATGTGAGTCAATATGTGATATTGATCTTACATATATCTCAGAAAGTCTACTTTGGTTCAAGAAACAAGATTGAATGTTGAAGAGGGTGACTACTCCATGCCACAAGTTCAATCTGGATATCAGTGACAAAGAAATTATACAAACACTATAACACCAAGCACAAACTATAGGTTGAAGTTGTTACCCAACTTGACAGTTACTTGGGTTGCATTGATATGTGACTGGGCACTGATCATTTCTTGTGATATCATAAATTGTTATGAACATTCACTACCAACATAATATGGGACCTATAGGGTCACACACATAGGTTACAACCAAGAAGAGGAGTTTAATCTTGAATGATGATTGAATTGATTACTAAAGTGTTTAGGTATTTAATTCATGCAACACATCAACTGGATACCCTGCCAGACGATCGGTTCACTCAGTGAGATGGCCATTTGGAGTGCCAAATGATTGGATCAAGTGCTGAGATGATTGTTTGGAGTATCAGACTAATTGGAACTAAATTGGGTAAGTTTTGCTCAAACTGAGGTGTGAACTGACTGATTCATTATATTGAACTGACTCGTTTTGCTTGGCTTACTAGATGACCGTATGAGTGAGTAAGAGGACCATCTCACATGAGTGAGATCACTCAGATCATGGGAATTTGATTGTATCAAGGAATTAGTGTTGACATCATGTCGTGCATTAATTGGATTTGAATTGCCAATTTCATATGCGATTGGAAAACTACAACATGACCATCTCGTAGTTCAAGATGACTGTCTGGGGTGCCAAACGACCGTCTAGGTTTCTAGATGACTGTTTTGATGGTCACAGGTTGTGAAAATTCAGGATCTCCTGTCCCTTCCACTCCCACTCAGATCCCCTATAGTTTGAAAACCCTGGCCCTAATCCCGCCAATAGATAGACGGGTACTGGGGGCTTCTTAAGACACGCAATTGAGAATCAGTTGCTCTGACAATAGTTTTCCTCTCTGGTTGTGGTAACCAAGAGAGCCCAAGAAATTCCTACCTGTCAAATGGAGGGATAGCGATGGGAGAGAACAACTTAGCATCATTGTTATAGGAGAGAAAGATGGTCACTAGTATGCTAATGGGAGGGAAAACTCCTTCATGTCTATTCTAGTAGGATGATAGTAGTTCTAAGAGGTTCGTGTGGACTTACCTAGAGGTGAGGTGGCCTTTGCCTATTTCTAAGGAGGATAACATCAACCAATAGTTTATGGTAAGAGGAGCTACTGCAGATGACGATGTTTGAGGTTGCAGTCTGTGGTGCATACCAGGATGTACAACAATTAGACAAGTCCCAGTGCAACTAGAAGACAATTGTGCATCAACAAAGATGAGGAGATGTCATTGGACTTGCTCTAGGACTAGGTATATCCTCAAAATAATCTTTCTCATTTTATAGTTATTGATACGATCCGCTGGTTTATGAGGAATATGGTTGATAAAGTGATATTAGGGCCACATTTCCCTACAATGGTATTAGGGACACATCAATCTACTATATTTAGATTAATAGTTTTCCTCTCTAGTTGTGGTAACCAAGAGAGCCCAAGCAAGTCCTACCTATCAAAGGGAGGGATAGCGATGGGAGAGAACAACTGAGCATCATTGTTATAGGAGAGAAAGATGGTCACTAGTTTGCCAACGTGAGGGACAACTCCTTCATGTCTATTCTAGTAGGACAATAGTAGTTCTAAGAGGTTCGTGTGGACTTACCTAGAGGTGAGGTGGTGTTTGCCTATTTCTAAGGAGGACAACATCAACCAATAGTTTATGGTAAGAGGAGCTGCTACAGAGGATGACATTCGAGGTTGCAGTCTGTGGTGCAGACTAGGATGCACAACAATCAGACAAGTCCTAGTGCAACTAGAAGATAGGTGTGCATCAACAAAGATGAGGAGATGTCATTGGACTTATTCTAGGACCAAGTATATCCTCAAAATAATATTTCTCATTTTATAGTTATTGATACGATCTGCTGGTTTATGAGGAATATGGTTGATAAAGTGATATTAGGGCCACATTTCCCTACAGTGGTATTAGGGTCACATCAATCTACTATATTTTGGGATAATCGATATGATCAGACTTTTGGTTTTATCATTTATTTAATGCAAATAATTCAATCCAATCAAATACCACATATAAATCCCAAACTAATATATATATATAATTTACACATGTCCCACTAAAAGCAATTATGATGGTGGATGCGTAGCATGGTTATGGACAATAACCCCTATTATCTGTGCATGGTTGTGTGGATGGTTAATCCTTTTATCTTGGTCTGTGTACCAATTCTCTATCTTTTACTTCCAATGTAATGTTAATTCCTTCCTACCCTTTATCCCCTCAAATGCAAATCTAGGTTTCTCAATAATTTGTAAAAGTAAGATAGTTTAGTTTCCTATTATGACAACATAAGGAGGACATTCTGACAACGCCTAACAACCATCTTAGAGATGAGTCGACCGGTTGGAAGACTGAAGAGGACCATATGGATGAGCCAAACCAATCGGCTGGTGGACCCAACCGA
This sequence comes from Alisma plantago-aquatica, assembly GCA_963693085.1. Taxonomy (NCBI): domain Eukaryota; kingdom Viridiplantae; phylum Streptophyta; class Magnoliopsida; order Alismatales; family Alismataceae; genus Alisma; species Alisma plantago-aquatica. Next base: position 515,938,921 of record OY856415.1, read on the forward strand.
TCGGCTGGAGGAGCCAACAGATGGTGGACAGAAGAAACAGACAATTGGTGAGATGACCAAACAACCAGCCAGGAGGTGAGCCGATCAGTTCAAGGGTTTAACTAATCAACCCTGATTGGCAAGAACAAATCTCCACAATAATAGGTTACTGCATGTGATGTGTATCTAGGATGTTGTAATTCCTTTTGGCTCTAAGGGATTACTATACGCTGATTATGGCCATCACTTTCATTTATTCTGGGTTTTCATTTGGGATATATCATGTGTGTGATATATACTATATATGTGGTGATTGGATAAAGTATATGTATTTATAAATAGAAACTCCCTCACATGAAAATTATATTAAACCTTAGATGGTTTTCAAAAGAGGAATACATGAAAATATTGATCAACTAAGAATAGGTTATGCCAAAGCATGGTCCGCCTTCTATCTCATGGAAGTGTAGGTTATGCTTTTCAAATGATGTATGTTCCGCCAAATCAGGGTGCATTATTATCATTTTAGCTTATGGGATAGGCTTAACTAGTGATTATTAGAGCATCTTGGACCAGAAGGATACCAATGATTATGAAAAGGAGTTGCACATATCATCTATCCAAAATTGCATATGATGCAACTAGAAAAAGTTTCCTACCTTGATAATTGAATATGTATGTTGATGTTGGTCGTGTCATAATTGAATTATCTTGGATATGGCTTACTAGTATATTGGACACTGCAACATTCAAAATTGATATGTGAGGGCTATCAATTTGAAATAAAATAGTGGGAGAGATAATAATTAAGGACCTAATTAATATCGTTAAAATATTTAAAATAAATCATAATATTTTTTGACAAATGCAAATTTTCTCTTGTAGAATCAAATGATGAACAAATCCATTTCGTGATCGGTCCTTAAGAAGGACAAGCTTGATGTGACAAATTTCCACAATTGGTTTCAGACTTTGAGAAGGGTTCTCAATGAAGAGTGCAAGCCCTACGTCCTTGACAAACCAATGCCAGAAATACCTACTCTTGATGCGCCTAGGGCATAAGTGGATGCTTACTAGAAGCATGCAAATGATGTATTAGAGATAAAGTACCTTATGCTTAGTTGGATGAACTATGAGTTTCATGTGTAGTTCAAGGACATGGGTGTTCTTGAGATGGTAACACATCTTAAGAAAGTGAAAGTTGGTCTTTTAAAGCAGGAAAAGGAAAATATCATAAAGGTGTTACTTGAGTCTAAGCTAATAGACAGAACCTCAATAGAAGAACATGTGCTCAATATGATTGGACATGTGTATCATCTTGAAGAACTGGGATTCACCTTGAGCCAAGAGTTGGCCACAAATATGATTCTAAAGACATTTCTAGAATCATATAGCCACTTTATTGCATGTTATCATGTGAATAATATGGCCAGAATGATGTCAGACTTGCTTGCCATGTTGATTCATGTTGAAGCAAGATTGAAGAAGGACAAGACCATGATGGTCATCAATGGAGTTGAGTCCAAGGATCAAAGCAAGGGTGAGAAGAGTTCTGAGGTCAAGCCCAACTCCAAATCTTCAACCCTCAAGATAAGGAGAAAGAAGAGTACAAGAGGAACTCATCCTTTGTACTTGAAGGCATTTAGGAAGAAGATGGGGATGGTGATATCTACTTTAGGTATATAAATTATTGAGATAAATCTATCTACTTCTTCATCATGGGTAGTAGATACCAGATGTTGATCTTACATATGTTTGAGCATGGATGATCTGAAAGGAAGTAGGCCTTCGGGAAAAGGTGAGGTGGAACTACGAGTTTCTAATGGCGCAAGAGTTGTGGCTAGCACAGTTGGAACCTATAGTTTATCTCTTCCCATAGGGCTTGTAATAGAGTTTAAAGAACTACTACTATATACCTACTATAAATATAAAAATCATTTTTGTATCTGGTATGGACAAGGATGCATTTGAATTCCATATTAAAATGGGTCGATGTTCAATTTTCAATGATGAGATCTTTTATGGTTGTGCCACAATATCTTATGGTATATACTTTTTAGATCAAAAGAAAGATGTTTATAACATTAATACCAAAATATTAAATCTCAACAACTCAAACAAAACAAGCCTTCGACATTTCCATCTAAGGAACATAATTAAGAATTGCATATTTGGTCTCCATAAGGGTGGTTATCTATACTCTTTTGATCTAGAATCAATAAAGACATGTTAATCTCGTTTGTTGGGCAAGATGGCTAAAACCCCTTTCACTGGTAACAATTAATGGACTAGTGATCTATTAGGACTCATACATACTAATGTGTGTGAAACTTTTAGAACAACTACTGGAGGTGGGTATCATTATTTCATTACCTTCATTGATGACTTCAAATGGCTATGTTTATTTTATGAAACATAAGTAAAAAACTTTTGACAAGTTCAAGGAGTTTATAAATGAAGTATAGAACCAACTTGGTAAAAGTATTAAGGGACTTTGTTCCCATCAAGGTGGGGAATACTTAAACCAAGAGTTTGAGAATCTTCTTAAAGCCCATGGGACCGTATCCCAATGGACCCCACCTAGAACAACTCAGCATAATGGTGTGTCAAAAAGAAGGAATCACACATTGGATATGGTGTGATTGATGATGAGTTTAGATGTGCTTCCAACTACCTTTTTGGGTATGATCTAGAACCACTGAATTTACACTAAATCAAATATATCTAAATTAGTTCAAAAGATACCCTATGAGATATGGATTGGGAAGCGTCCCAATATGTCTTTTGTGACGATTTGGGGATGTGAAGCTTATATCAAGAGAATTTTTTAAAATAAGATTGTCCCTAAATCCAATAAATGTTATCTTGTTGGATATCCTATAGAGACAAGAGGATATTACTTTTAATCCCAATTTGAGAAAAAAATGTTTGTTTCCAGGGATGTTGTATTTCTTGAGATGGATTTCATTTTCAAAGGGATCAGTGAGAGGAAAGGGAAACTCAAAGTGGTTGGAGACCAACAAGACAACATTGAACCTATAGATGAATAAGAGAAACAAAGAGAATCACAAGTTGTTGTTGAATCTCAAATTCCTCAAGTTACACAAGTACCTCTTAGATCTAATAGGACATGCCTTGAGCCTCAAAAATTTGGATATCTTGTGACTCAAGAAGGCAGTTAATTGGTCATAGAGTATGAGACAACAACCTATCAAGATTCTATTGAGGGACCAGAGTCTGAAAAATGGCTTGAGGCTATGAGATATGAGATGGAATCCATGTATACCAACAAATTATGGACTTTGGTGGATCCACCTAAAGGGTTAAAACCCATAGGGTGCAATTGGGTCTTCAAGAAGAAGACAAACATGGTGTTGATTGTGACAAAACCTTTTCTGTAATGACCATGGTTAAGTCCATCAGGATCATGCTTGCCATTACAGCTTATCTTGACTATGAGATTTGGCAGATGGATGTTAAAACTACATTCCTTAAGGGGAATCTTCTGGAGGATGTGTACATGACATATCCTGAGGGTTTTAAAGGATGCAAATAAAGTTTGTAAGCTACAAAGATTGATCTATGGATTGAAGCAAGCCTCTCAGAGTTCTAATCTTCATTTTGATGAGACATCAGAGAGTTTGGCTTTATTCAAAATGAATTCGAACCTTGTGTGTACAAGAAGGTTAGTGGGAGCGTAGTGACATTCTTCAAATTATATGTAGACAACATATTATTGATGGGGAATGACATCCCAACTTTACAAAGATAAATACATGGTTGGGAAATACATTTTCTATGAAATACTTGAGAGAAGAATCCTACATCTTGGGTAATAAGATCTATATAAATAGATCCAAGAGGCTTCTTAGACTAAGTCAATGTGCATACATTGAAAAAGTGTTGAAGTGGTTCAGCATGAAGAACTCAAAAAGAGGAACCTTTTGATGCTACATGGAGTTATCATCTTTAAATCTCCCAATTCTTGTAAAGAAAGGGAATCCATGAGTTTGATTCTATATGCCTCAGCAATTGGATCAACCATTTATGCAATGTTGTGTACCCATCCAAACGTCTCTTATACCTTGAGCATGATGAGAAGATATTAGTTAGATCCAGGTGATGCTCACTAGAAAGCCATGAAGAACATCCCCAAGTACTTGAGAAGAACTAAGAGTCAGTTCTTGGTCTACGACAGAGTGGAAGAGTTGGTGGTAAGAGGTTACACCGATGCAAGCTTCTAGACTGAAAAAGATGATTACAAATCACAATCACAATTTGTGTTTTTCCTCAATAATGGAGTTGTAAGATAGAATAAATCTAAGCAAGAGATAGTTGTCGATTCTACAAATTACTACATTGAACGCAACAAAGGAGGTTGTATGGATATATAAGTTCATTATAGAACCTGGGGTCACCCCAAGCATCAGTGAGACAATTGAGTCGTATTGTGACCACAATGGAGCTATTGCACAAGATAAGGAACCCAAATTGCATCAACGCTCAAAGCATATAAAAAGGAGGTTCCATCTCACATGAGAGATCGTGCAGTGAGGAGATGTAAAGATTTGTAGAGTACCAACTTAGAACAATATTGTTGACCCCTTGACAAAGGGACTTTCACAGAAGAAGCATGATGGTCAAGTTAGATCACTTAAAATACGATTCGTGGGTGATTGGCTCTAAGTGCAAGTGGGAGTCAGTTGGTATGTATGCCCAGAGAGACAATCATATGATGATTTAAATGGCACAACTTTTAATAGATTTGATAAATAAATAAAGGAAAGCTTCCAATTTATTCTATTTGATTTAGTTTTGAAATAATGATGTATCTTGTAAATGTCTAGAGAGTAATATTACTCAATGATATATGTCTTCAAGTACATGACATGGAGAAATGAGATCATACAAATGTTAACAGTACATATACATACATATATATATATATATATATATATATATATATGTATGTATATTCTCATTTTATTCCCGATCAATTGTTATTGTGGAAGGTTGATAGACAACAATGACACACAAGATCAGAGTGTGAGTTGCTAGATTACAAAATATCATTAGTCATGATATGGCTATATCAAACTAAGCACATAGATACATGTTGGACAATAGTGAATTAGACAGACCCACCATGAGACTGACACATGGAAACCATTACCATGGTAGTCATAATCATCTCTCATAGAGATTGTGGTGTTTTTGGTTCTTCGATCTGAATTCACTGCACTCATCACATGTTGTTCGGTTTTCTTTGACATCATCAAACATAATCCTAAAACATGGGTTGCTATAAAGGTGATGCTTGGGTGACATGGACACATGGGGACTGACTGTGTGTGATAGAGATGAGATTTGTCCCTCCTACATGACTATGATATCCTAGGCCTCTTGATTAGCGACACTGAGAAATGCATGGCCATGCACTTGTGAGTCAATATGTTATATTGAGCCTACATATATCTCAGGCATTCTTCTCTAGTTCAAGAAACAAGATTGAATGTTGAAGAGGGTGACTACTCCATGCCTCAAGTTCATTTTGAATTTTTTTTTGGTCGGCTAAACTGCTTTCTCTTTTTTTTGGAATTTTTAAAAGGTATTTATAAAAGGAAGGAAAAGAAAAAAGAAAACAGTCCATAAGAAACGAATAAAGAATAGGAAATCCTCTCCCAAGAATAAAAGACAAGAAATAGTCTGAAAGGAGCATACAGAAAAATCTTCAGCATTCCAGTTTGAGCCTCAGCTAAATGAGACCACATCATAGCTTGATCTGAAGGAGAAGTGCCAATACGTGGAACAAGATAACAGAAAAGGAGGACATATCATAGAATCTACAGAAAGAGACCAATAGCTGTAAACTTCAGACTTCTTCATATACATCACAACTTTTGATAAGAATCAGGCAGAGTCATAGAATAGGATTCAGAAGAAACTACCAAAGCAAAGAAACAAACAATAGTGTAACCTTCAACAACAACATAATCACAGGAAGAACATAGATAGTATCATCTTAGAACACATGAGTTGCATCAGTAACAAGCAAACATCTTGATTCAAAGACCATCAAGGTGAAAATTGCAGAACCAACTCAAAAACTATCTTCATCCAAAAACAACACAAAACCCATAGCAGACAATCAAACGCAAAATACAACATGTCATTGCAAACATGTTGATCTTTAAAAGCCAAACAACTTATAAAAGGTCAATAAAATCCAAGATCTCTTTCATAACAACATTAGTACTACAACAAGTACAATCATGAAATCTATAGTTCCTCTCTTTCCACAGATAAAACAAAACAATCATCACAGCTACTTTTTGATATTCTTTCTTCAACTGAATAAGATCCCCAAAATCCAAAGGACACTGACTAATAAACTTCCTAACAAGACATTCTTTCCAAATGGACTTAGCATAGAGACACTTGAAAGAAAGATGTGAGGAATCTTCATAGTCATTCAAACAAAGGAAACAGATTGAAGCAACTTCAATACCCATTCTCTTAATAGAATCAGACATAGGAAATTTGTTCAGAAGAATTTTCCATGCATGAACTTGAATTTTTTTTGGAACTTTACTATCCCAAATCCAAGAAAAGGAGTCATTTTTAGCTCCTTTGATTCTAATAGCATTCCAAACCAACTTTGGATTCACATCATTACATCCAAGAAAGGAGATATAATCTTCTGATTCAATAGTAATATTATTAGAAGAAGTATAATTAGAAATAGTATCATCCACTCTCGATGGAGGTAAAGAACATTTCCCATCTTTGATAATAGAAGAAAGATAGTCATTAATACCAAGACCAAAACAAAGAGAAAGATTTCCTCCAATGCACTCAGCAAGAAACTTGGACTTCACTCAAGGATCTTTCCAAATCTTAAAACGTTTTCCTTCACCAATATGGAATTTAATAAATTAAAAAAAAATTCTCTTACCTTCAATAGATGATTGAACAACCAAGAGTAGTTACGATAACTCTCAATGGTCCAGAAGGTCTCTTTATGTAAATACTTTTTTGAAATCCACTTGACCCAAATACTATCCTTCTTCTTTGAAATGTTCCAAGCATTAATGATAAGACAAGCTTTGCAATCTTTCTTCATTTCCTAAGACCAACACCACCTTCTCTTTTTGATAATGTAATCTTTTCCCAACTCACCAAATGAATAGTACTCTTTCTTTCAGAATGTCCCCATAAGACGTCCCTACTAGCTTTTTCAATAATGTCAATCACAAATAAAGGAATATGAAAGGAAAACATCTAGTAGAGGTGGAAAGTTTGAAGAGTCAATTTGACAAGTTCCAATCTACCTACAAAGCTGAGAATATTTTCCATCCAAGAATCAAGTTTCTTTTTGAATTTATTAATAAGCTCAGTACAATGTACTTTAGATAGTAATCCAGGAAATAAAGGGATACCAAGATATTTACTAGACTCCATTTTACTTTTAGAAATCTCAAGAATAGAAACAATAGGTTCCAGATTAATATTTTTACTGAAGAAGACTGAACTTTTTTTTGATAATTAATGGAAATCCCAGATTGACATACAAACTCAAACAAAACAGGTCTTATCTTTGTAGCATTACTAGCATTGTCCTTCAAAAAAAGCATCAGGTCATTTGCAAAAATTAGATGAGTCGCAAACATATTCTTGGAAGCTTTAATAGGAGTAATGGATTTCAACTTTAGAGCATCATTAAGCATAACCGTCAGACCCTAGATCACAATCACAAACAAATAGGGTGCAATTGGATCACACTGTCTAAGTCCATTCGAGGGAGAGAAAATCTCAGCAAACTCACCATTAATTAAATTTTGATAGGAGGTAGAGAACAAAATAGCTTCAATCCATCTAATCCACCCTGAAGGAAAACCCATTCTATAGGTAACTGAGAAAAGGTATTTACACTTCACTGAATCATACACCTTTGAGATATCTGCAAGAATACACATGTTTCCAGAATCTATTTTGAAATCAATAATAATTTGATTTAAAAGTAAGACTGCATCTTTAATACTTCTTCCTTGCACCAAAGCACATTGATTTGAATCAATACAAGAAGGAAGGATAGGCTTCAACCTGTTAACTTGAATCTTTGCCTTTAGGGATCATAGATAAAAAAAGATTTGTTACCTTCCTTGAGAAAAGTAGCTTTATTAAAGAACTCCTTGATGGAAGCAAAGGTGTCATCACCAATAATATTCCAAGCTAATTTAAAAAACATCCCATTTAGACCATCAAGCCCATGAGATTTATCCACATTCAAGTTAGAAACAATCTCATCCACCTCAGCTCTAGTGATAGGAGACATAAGATTGACCTTTTGAATCTTCGACAAAACATGACAATTCCAACTACCTTTCCAAACCACTATTGAGGCTTTGCTTGTTGAAAATGTTAGAGAAATGATCTTTGACAACATTCTTAATATCATCAGCATTATGATTTAAGGAATCATTCATCATAATACTCTTCATATTATTATGATGGCTTCTAGTTTTTAGGGAAGCATAATTGTTCTTGTTTGTGTATTACCTTCCTTGAGCCATTGAACACGAGATTTTTGTCTTAAGAATGATTCTTCTACAAGTTCAATACTCTTAGCTTCAGACCTTAGAATGTTAGCCTTCTCCCTCAGAGGTTCATCAAGTGGATTCATATCAACCTCACTTTGAGCTATCAGCAAGATATCTAATAGATTTAGAATTTTCAAAGAAATCACCTACACAAGTTTTGTTCCACTGCTTCAAGCTACTCTTGACATTGACTTCTTATTCAGCTAATACATATGAAACCTAGAAACTTCAAAATTTTAAGTAGTTTGAACAACCCCCAGAAAATTTGATTTTTTCATCTAGGCATTGATGAATCTAAATGGGGATTCAATAACTCTAGGAGCTCCAAGATTCAAGGAAATCCTCTTATGATCACTTACTGAATTAGAAACCATCTCACCATAAAAGTCAGGTACATCATGAATAAAATGAGAATTATGAAGAATTCTATCAATCTTCAATGTAATGAAACCTTTGCCACTCTGATGGTTGTCCCAAGAGAAAAAAAAGGACCCCCACGATTTATGACAAAAAGACTAATATTCAAAAGATTACTATTAACCTCCTCCATAGACTTTTTAGTAGGCAGTAGTTTACTAATCCTCTCACTTTCAGTTCTAACAACATTAAAATCACCAACAATAATCCAAGGTAAGTTGATATTAGGACTTAATTTCTCATTATTATCCCATAGCTCAGTTCTTTGAGCATCACCATTGTGACCATAAATCATAATCAACAGAAAAGTGAACTCATTAATAGAAATACATGCATGAATCGATTGGTTAGTCTCAAAATCTTGGCAACTATACAATCTCTGTACAATAGAATAATTCTCCCCAAAACATGAGAATCATGATTCGACAACCAATTGAAATCTGAAAAGTATCTATTCAAAATTTTTGAAATTCTTTCTTTCCTCACTTTAGTCTCTATCAACAAAACAATATAACTCCTCTATCTATGAATCTCTTCTTCGAAAGGAATAACTTTATTACTTAGTCCTCTCACATACCAAGAAGAGATATGCATTAGGGGTTCATTTAATCACTTGGGTTGTTGGGTTGTCAGCCTCAACACTTATTTCTTCATTAATAATCTTGAGACCACTAAACTTGTTTTTCATCAGAGAGAAGGAGGAATTAATTGCTCTATGAAAGATACATGTTAAAAGTTTCATTGCATCACTTGAGGGAGACTTATGTTTCCAGTTTCTAACCTCTTGAAATCCATCTTCACCAACAACAGATTTAGAACTAGAACTAGCAGAGAAAACTAGAATAGGAGTATTTTTGATAGAGCAAGCATCATTTTTACTAGTAATAAGATTTTGAATAATCTCAGAACTATGATCCAATAAAACATGATTTAAGACTTGAGTATCACTTTTAGTATCATTTGGAATAGCAACCTCAGAAATAATATTCTTACAGGCTTGAATGTTGGGAATAACTTCCTTTTCCATCCAAATTTGTTTCTATTTCCCATCTTCCATAGGAGTAGGTAGGAATAAAGCTTCTTCATGGGAATATAATCCACAAATTTACATTTATAAGAAAACCACTCATATGATAGCTCAATTCTCTAAACATCATTCTCATCACTCACCAGATCTATATGATCAGGGAACTTAGACTCTGAACTGATAAGAACCTAGATACGAGAATACTCCAGTCTCGAGCATGAGCCAGTAGCATCATCCCTACATACAGGAACACCAATATATGAATGTATCCTATCAAACATTCGGAAGTCCCATAACTCAATCGTCATATGATAGATCCTAACCCATACAGGAACCGCTTTAAGTTTGAGTTTAGAAATCTGTTGCCCCTACTTCCATTTCACAAGTAGTAGAGGTCTATTCTTAACAAACCAACTCCCTTCCAGTGCCTCATTTAGATCTTTCTTTTAGTAAATCTAATAAAAATAAGACCATCCCCACAATTGAAGATCTCAATCTGACCAGAAGGTTCCCATAACCAATAGAGATAGTTCAAGAGAGTCGGAATATGATGTTTAAATTCAATGATGTATCTGACTAGACACAGATCCCACTTACTTGAATTTTCTTTAGCTTCACTCTTCATATAGATAAGCTTTCCTTGTACGACCTTAATCTCCCATTGATTACAAGAAATAATATTTACCGACTTTGAGAATTTTAACCAAACAGGATAGTTGATTGGATCTATCGGATTAGATGATCCTACATTGGATCTTCCATTGTTCATCTTCATCATCTAGATGATTTCCATTTTCCCAGGGGGTTGAAGTGCCCTAGGAATCCATGGCAGCGCCCGACGATGCTCATTTCCCCCCCAATCACCCTTCTCGTCTCTCCTCTACATAGTTCAATCTGGATATTAGTGACAAAGGAATTATACAAACACCATAACACCAAGCAGAAATTTTAGGTTGAAGTTGTTCCCCAACTTTCCATTCGCTTAGGTAGCATTGATGTGAGACTAGGCACTGCTTGTTGCTTATCATGTCATAACTTGTGATGAACATTCACTGCCAACATAATATGGGACCTATAGGGTCACACACATAGGTCTTGACCTAGAAGAGCAATTTAATCTTAAATGATGATTGGACTATTACTAAACTGTTTAGGTATTCAATTCAAGAAACACATCAGCTAGCTACACTACCTGATGATTGGCTCACTTAGTGAGAGGCCATTTGGAGTGCCAAACAATCAGCTCAAGTGTTGAGATGATCATTCAGAGTATTAGACTGATTGGAATTGAATTGGCTCAGTTTTGCTCAAATTGAGGTGTGAATCGCCTGACTTGCTTGGCTCAACTCACCAGTTGACCGTCTGGTTGAGCGAGATGACCGTCTCACATGAGAAAGATTACTCAGTTCATGGGAAGTTCAATTGCATCAAGGAATTATTGTTGATGTCAAGACGTGCATTAATTGGATTCAAATTGACAAATTTCTATGCGAGTGGGAACTATGAAATGACCATCTTGTAGTGTGCGACGACCATCTCGCAGTGAGAGATGATCGTATTTCATGCCATACAACCGTCTGGGTTTCCATATGACCATTTTAGTGGTCACATGTTATGAAAACTTAAGATCTTCCGATCCCTTCCACTCCCACTTTGATGTCGTACAAATTGGGAACCCTGACCCTAACCCCGCTTATAAATAGAGGGGTACTAGGGGCTTCCCAAGACAGATAATTGAGAATCATTTTCTCTGACGATTATTGTCCTATCTAGTTGTGGTAACCAAGAGATCCCTAGCAAGTCCTACCCATTAAAGGGAGGGTTAACAATGAGAGAGAACAACCGAGGATCATCATTGTGGGAGAGCTCATTGGTGACTAGTACGCCAACAAGAGGGATAACTCCTTCCTATCTATTCTAGTAGGATGACAAGAGTTATAGACAGTCCGTGTGGATTTCTCTAGAGGCAAGGTGGCCTTTTGCCGTTGCTAAAGAGGACTACGTCAACCAGCAGTCTGTGGCGAGAGGAGTTCATGTAGACAATGACTTCAAGGTTGCGGTCTATGGTACGGACTAGGAGGCACAACAGTCAGACAAGTCCTAGTGCAACTAAAAGATGGTTGCACATCTACAATGATGAGAAGATATCACTGGACTTTCTCCAAGAGCATGTATATCCTCAAACCATCCTACTCATCTTATAGTTATTGACTCGATCTGGTGGTTTATGGGGAATATGGTAGATAAATTTTTTGTTTCCGCTGTATATTTTGTAGCCATATTTCCCAACATTTAAATCAATGGTCCTATCATACTATAGCTATAAATACCCCATGCACTTTAATATTTTGTTAGGAACATATGATTTGGAAATATGATGCTAATGCATGAGTTTGATCTAATATGACAAGTGATGATCTAGCATGACTAAACCTCAATGATGATCTAAATCTGATGTTTCCTCAACTCCAAATAAAAATGATCACTTTTATATCTAATACAATGTGGGTGGATCACTTGAATCTAGGACTTAATATCGATACTTGTTCTATGTGGAAACATTGCATGCATGTTTGGAAGTTTGGAGCTGTACTTGAACTAAGTAAAAAGTAGATCTAGGGAAACATCCACATGACTCATATAATGCTTATTTTATCAAACCCTAGTGATGCTATCTTGTATCTTTTGCATTGTAGGTCCACTTGGGTAGGACCATCTCTAGAGATCCTATCATATCTTGCTCACTACTCATAAGGTACACTTAATCTCTTGAACCCACTATAATATTGACATTTTTGTATGTATGCTCGTATGAATGCTTGGATAGATAAATACTTGTTTGAGCTACTATTCCCTATGGATACTGCTTTCATGTTGATTGTACTACATCGACAAACTTTGAATAGAGAAATCAATTATATACCCTAGTGCACCTACCTGAAGTTTTGGGGTAAGGACACCAAGTTGGGCATCTTACTTGATATATCGAGATAAGGCAGACCATTATTATACAAGGTTTACCTCTTGGTGATGACCTTGAGGTACCTTGAGGATAGGGTAGCTAATGTTGAGCGCCCCTATAGACTCGTGTAATGAGAAACTAATATAAAGGCCTACAATTGATATAATGGATAAAGAAACCTAAAACATGTTTTATATAAAAGAAAACCATTAAGTGTTCTCCCCTTGTTCTAGTTCTTTTTTATTATTATGTTTCTAGCTGAGAAATGTTTATATTACTCTTAAACTATGGTTGCATGTTTTTCATAGCATACTCAATGAACTGTCATTGATATATTTTGTTTATCGAGTTTGTAGTTTCCAGATGAAGATCCGCTTCACTCAAGACTCTAAGCTCTGAAATGAATCACTAATGGGTATGCTTGAATATAGAAATGGGTACATATCTCATATCTCTAGTTTTAGTATCTTGTTATATCTTGTTGTTATTGCTTTTACATATATACTGCCTGTGTGAAATATTTGTGCAATTCTAGGGATGGTCGCCCAAGTCCACTCGCGTTTGGCTTTGTATCCATCAAGAGTGTGGATGTAGGGTGACAAACAGTTCCATGACAACCTCTTTTTTCTTACATTAAGAACCAGACAAAAATTTCCTTGTTGCTAAATAGAATTATTGATGAGAATATTTTAGGGCATAGAATTTTTAATGAAGGATTGGTATACCAAATTGTTTGACATGCTTCTACAAATACTTTTTTTGTATGTTATCATTGTTTTTATTACTTTAATTATCTCATTTATTTGTTGTTTTCAATAGACATTTCTTTTCAAATACTATTTTTTGTTGTCTACACTATTTAATCATGTCGTCTATGGTCTTAAAATTAATATCAAACTTCATGAATATATCCTTGCATGAAACTAGAATATTTTGATAGATTTTATACACCCACTCATTAATATGATACAAATTATTGAATCTAAATATCAACGTAAAAATTCTTAATAAACTTGTACATATATTTATATATTAAGCATTCAAATGGCAAAATAATTACTAAAAATATATTGGTCACACCCTAATTTCTGGAACATACCTAGTACATGCTTAAGCTATTTATGAAATCAATATATTTGCCACATCCTAATTCATGATACTTGGATATACGGTAAAAACATGTGGAAAGGGTGTTTTGTGCAATTTGTTCAATTTTTGTAATATCCTCAATGTTCAGAAATTTCATATTTAATTTAATTATATGAGGTGACAATAAAAGTAGAATAGTGAAGATATTATAATGACTCTAGTTAATGTTTTTAGCCCAATCCAAGTTCAATTCTTCATATTAAGTAAGTAGAGTAATTACGATCAGATGTATCATAAAGAAGTTGTAATTGAGAAATAATATTGGTGCAAGATTTAGTATCATAATCAATATTATGTTTATGCTTGTGGACCATTTAGAAAACCAGGTAATGGGCCATGGGCCCTAGAATCCTATTCAAGCCCAATCGAACCAATTAAGTTTTACATATGGGTCTTTGGGACAAAATATTAGGAATCTTGTATTTTGTGCTCATAACATATAATCAAAACATTTTAATATGGATATTTGTAATATAAGATTATACGAGAAATTCCAAATAATTTTGATTTTTCTAGTGTATTATGTAACTAAATTTGATATTATCCAATATTGTCTCAAAAGATAATTTTAAACGTCTATACAATTAATTTTGACCTAATATCTTGCCCATGAAAAGATAATCCCAATAAATTGTTGATCCCAAAATATGTCTCATATACCTTGAGCATGATGAGCAGATATCAGTTAGATCCAGGTAATGCTCACTAGACAATAATGAAGAACATACACAAGTACTTGAGAAGAACTAAGAATCAGTTCTTGGTCTACGACAGAGAGGAAGATTTAGTGGTAAGAGGTTACATCGATGCAAGATTCTAGACTAAAAAAAGACGATTACAAATCACAATCACAATTTTTGTTTTTCCTCAATAATGGAGTTGTAAGCTAGAAGAAATCTAAGAAAGAGATAGTTGTCAATTCTACAAATTACTACATTGAACGCAACAAAGGAGGTTGTATGGATATAGAAGTTCATTATAGAACTTGGGGTCACTCCAAGCATCAGTGAGACACTCGAGTTGTATTGTGACAACAATGGAGCTATTGCACAAGATAAGGAACCCAAATTGCATCAATTTTCAAAGCATATACAAAGGAGGTTCCATATCACATGAGATATAGTGTAGCGAGGAGATGTAAAGATTTGTAGAGTACCAACTTAGAACAATATTGTTGACCCCTTGACAAAGGGACTTTCATAGCAGAAGCATGATGGTCAAGTTAGATCACTTAAAATACGATTCATGGGTGATTGGATCTAAGTGCAAGTGGGAGTCTATTGGTATGTATGCCCCGAGAGACAATCATATGATGATTTAAATGGCAAAACTTGTAATAGATTTGATAAATAAATAAAGGAAAGCTTCCAATTTATTCTGTTTGATTCAGTTATGAAATAATGATGTAACCTTGTAAATGTCTAGAGAGTAATATTACTCAATGATATATGTCTTCAAGTACTTGACTTGGAGAAATGAGATAATACAAAGGTTAATAGTATATATATATATATATATATATATATTCTCATTTTGTTCCTGATCAATTGTTATTGTGGAAGGTTGATAGACAACAATGACACACAAGATCAGAGTGTGACTTGCTAGATGACAAAATATCATTATTCATGATATGGTTATATAAATCATGATATGGCTATATCAAACTAAGCACACATATACATGTTGGATAATAGTGAATCAGACAGACCCACCATGAGACTGACACATGGAAACCATTACCATGGTAGTCATAATCATCTCTCATAGAGATTGTGGTGTTTTCGGTTCTTTGATCTGAACTCATTGCACTCATCACATGTCGTTCGGTTTTCTTTGACGTCGTTCTTGGGTGACTGTGACACATGGGGATTGACTGTGTTTGATAGAGATGAGATTTGTCCCTCCTACATGACTATGATATCCTAGGCCTCTTGATTAGAAACACTGAGGAATGCATGGCCATGCACATGTGAGTCAATATGTGATATTGAGCCTACATATATCTCATACATTCTTCTCTAGTTTAAGAAACAAGATTGAATGTTGAAGAGGGTGACTACTCCATGCCTTGAGTTCATTTTGAAATTTTTTTTTTGGTCGGCTAAACTGCTTTCTCTTTTTTTTTGAAAATTTTAAAAGGTATTTATAAAATGAAGGAAAAGCAAAAAGAAAACAGTCCATAGGAAAAGAATATAGAATAGGAAAGCCTCTCCGAAGAATAAAAGAGAAGAAATAGTCCGAAAGGAGCATACAGAAAAATCTTCAACATTCCAGTTTGAGTCTCAACTAAACGAGACCACATCATAGCTTGATCTGAAGGAGAAGTGCCAATACATGGAACAGAATAACAGAAAAGGAGGACATATCATAGAATCTTTAGAAGGAGACCAATAGCTATAAACTTTAGACTTATTCATATACATCACAACTTTTGATAAGTATCAGTCAGAGTCATAGAATAGGATTCAGAAGAAACTACCAAAGCAAAGAAACAAACAACAGTATAACCTTCAACAACCACATAATCACAGGAAGAACAGAGATAGTATCATCTCAAAATACATGAGTTGCATCAGTAACTAGCAAACATCTTGATTCAAAGACCATCAAGGTGAAAATTGCAGAACCAACTCAAAAAACTATCTTCATCCAAGAACAACACAAAACTCATAGCAGACAGGCAAACAAAAAAGACAACATGTCACTACAATCATGTTGATCTTTAAAAGCCAAACAACTTATAGAAGGTCAATAACATCCAAGATCTCTTTCAGAATAGCATTAGTACTACAACAAGTACCATCATGAAATCTACGGTTCCTCTCCTTCCACGGATAAAACAAAACATTCATCACAACTACTTTTTCATATTCTTTCTTAAATTGAATAAGATCTCCAAAATCCAAAGGACACTGACTAATAAACTTCCTAACAAGACATTCTTCCCAAATGGAGTTAGTGTAGGGACACTTGAAAGAAAGACGTGAGGAATCTTCATAGTCATTCAAACAAAGGAAACGGATTGAAGCAACTTCAATACCCATTCTCTTAATATAATCAGACATAGAAAATTTTTTCTAAAGAATTTTCCATGCATGAACTTGAAATTTTTTTGGAACTTTACTATCCCAAATCCAA
Organism: Alisma plantago-aquatica; assembly: GCA_963693085.1. NCBI lineage: Eukaryota > Viridiplantae > Streptophyta > Magnoliopsida > Alismatales > Alismataceae > Alisma > Alisma plantago-aquatica. Next base: position 515,956,196 of record OY856415.1, read on the forward strand.
GCAAAGGAGTCATTTTTAGTTCCTTTGATTCTAATAGCATTCCAAACCAACTTTAGATTCACATCATTACATTCAAGAAAGGAGATATAATCTTTTGATTCAATAGTAATATTATTAGAAGAAATACAATTAGAAATAGTATCATCCACTCTTGATGGAGGTAAAGGACATTTCCCATCTTTGATAACAGAAGAAAGATAGTCATTAATATCAATACCAGAATGAAGAGAAAGTTTTCCTACAATGCAGTCAACAAGAAACTTGGACTTCACTCAAGGATCTATCCAAATCTTAAAAAGTTTTCCTTCACCAATATGGAATTCAATAAATGGAAAAAAAGTTCTCTTACCTTCAATAGATGATTGAACAACCAAGAGTAGTTAGGAGAAATCTCAATGGTCCAGAAGGTCTCGTTATGTAAATACTTTTCTGAAATCTTATTGACCCAAAGACTATCCTTCTTCTTTGAAATGTTCCAAGCATTATTGATAAGACAAGCTTCACAATCTTTCTACCTTTCCTAAGACCAAGACCACCTTCTCTTTTTGATAACGTAATCTTTTCCCAACTCACCAAATGAATAGTACTCTTTCTTTTAGAATGTCCCCATAAGACGTCCCTACTAGCTTTTTCAATAATGTCAATCACAATTTGACAAGTTCCAATCTACCTACAAAGCTGAGAATATTTTCCTTCCAAGAATCAAGTTTCTTTTTGAATTTATCAATAAGCTCAGTACAATGTACTTTAGATAGTAATTCAGGAAATAAAGGGATGCCAAGATATTTACTAGACTCCATTTTACTTTCAGAAATCTCAAGAATAGAAACAATAGGTGCTAGATCATTATTTTTACTAAAGAAGACTAATTTTTTTTTTATAATTAATGCAAATCCCAATTTGACATGCAAACTCAAACAAAACAGATCTTATCTTTGTAGAATTACTAGCATTGTCCTTCAAAAAAAGCATTAGGTCATCTACAAAAATAAGATGAGTCACAGACAAATTCTTGGAAGCTTTAATAGGAGTAACGGATTTCAACTTTAGAGCATCATTAAGCATAACAGTTAGACCCTAGATCACAATCACAAACAAATAGGGTGCAATTGGATCAAACTGTCTAAGTCCATTCGAGGGAGAGAAAATCTCAGTAAGCTCACCATTAATTAAATTTTGATAGGAGGTAGAGAACAAAATATCTTCAATCCATCTAATCCATCCTGAAGGAAAACCCATTCTATAGGTAACTGAGAAAAGGTATTTACACTTCACTGAATCACACACCTTTGAGATATCTGCAAGAATACACATGTTGCTAGAATCATTTTTGAAATCACTAATAATTTGATTCAAAAGTAAGACTGCATCTTTAATACTTCTTCCTTGCACCAAAGCACATTGATTGGAATCAATAGAAGAAGGAAGGATAGGCTTGAACCTGTTAACTTGAATCTTTTCCTTTAGGGATCATAGATAAAAAAGTTTTGTTACCTTCCTTGAGAAGAGTTTCTTTATTAAAGAACTCCTTGATGGCAGCAAAGGTGTCATCACCAATAATATTCCAAGTTGATTTAAAACACATCTCATTTAGACCATCAAGCCCATTAGATTTATCCACATTCAAGTTAGAAACAATCTCATCCCCCTCAACTCTAGTGACAGGAGACATAAGATTGACCTTTTGAATCTTCAACAAAACATGACCATTCCAACTGCCTTTCCAAACATCACTATTGAGGATTTGCTTTTAGAGAAATGATCTTTGACAACACTCTTAATATCATCAACATTATGATTTAAGGAATCATTCATCATAATACTCTTCATATTATAATGATGGCTTCTAGTTTTTACGGAAGCATAATTTTTTTTGTATTACCTTCCTTGAGCCATTGAACATGAGATTTTTGTCTTAAGAATGAATCTTCTGCAAGTTCAACACTCTTAGCTTCAGACCTTAGAATGTTAGCCTTCTCCCTCAAAGGTTCATCAAGTGGATTCATATCAACCTCACTTTGAGCTATAAACAAGATATCTAACAGATTTAGAATTTTCAAAGAATTCACCTACACCAGTTTTGTTCCACTGCTTCAAGCAACTTTTGACATTGACTTCTTATTCAGCCGATACATATGAAACCTAGAAACTTCCAAATTCTAAGTAGTTTGAACAACCCCCAGAAAAATTGATTTTTGCATCCAGGCATTGATGAATCTAAATGGGGATTCAATAACTCTAGGAGCTCCAAGATTCAAGGAAATCCTCTTATGATCACTTATTAATTTAGAAACCATCTCACCATAAAAGTCTGGTACATCATGAATAAAATGAGAGTTATGAAGAATTCTATCAATCTTCAATGTAATGAAACATTTGCCACTGTGATGGTTGTCCCAAGAGAAAAAAAGACCCCCCACAATTTATGTCGAAAAGACCAGTATTCAAAAGATAACTATTAACCTCCTCCATAGACTTTTTAGTAGGTAGTAGTTTACTAATCCTCTCACTTTCAGTTCTAACAACATTAAAATCACCAACAATAATACAAGGTAAGTTGATATTAGGACTTAATTGCTCATTATTATCCCATAGCTCAATTCTTTGAGCATCACCATTGTGACCATAAATTGTAGTCAATAGAAAAGTGAACTCATTAATAGAAATACATGCATGAATCGATTGGTTAGTCTCAAAAATCTTGGCAAGTATACAATCTCTGTACAATAGAATAATTCTCCCCAAAGCATGAGAATCATGATTCGACAACCAATTGAAATTTGAAAAGTATCTATTCAAAATTTTTGAAAGTCTTTCTTTACTCACTTTAGTCTATATCAAAAAAACAATATAACTCCTCTCTCTATCAATCTCTTCTTCGATAGGAATAACTTTATTACTTAGTCCTCTCACGTTCCAAGAAGACATATGCATTAGGGGTTCATTTAATCACTTGGGTTGTTGAGTTGTATGCCTCAACACTTATTTCTTCATTAATAATCTTGAGACCACTAAACTTGTTTGTCATCAGAGAGAAGGAGGAATTAATATCTCTATGAAAGATACCTGTTAAAAGTTTCATTGCATCACTTGGGGGAGACTTATGTTTCCAGTTTCTAACCTCTTGAAATCCATCTTCACCAACAACAAATTTAGAACTAGAACTAGCAGAAAAAACTAGAATAGGAGTCTTTGGGATAGAGCTAGCATCATTTTTACTAGTAATAAAGTTTTGAATAATCACAGAATTATGCTCCAACAAGACATGATTTAAGACTTAAGTATCACTTTTAGTAGCATCTGGATTAACAACCTCAGAAATAATATTCTTAAAGGCTTGAATGTTGGGAATTGTTGGCTTAATTTGACATTATTAAAATCCCTTTGTTTTGATGATGACAAACATTTCATTCTTGTGGATCTAACATGCTACTTGAGTATTTTAGGAACAAGAATACAATGTGGTGGATGACAAAGCTTTGAAAGATCTATATGCTTAAATTGCTTAATTTTCATGATTATAATCAAATGTACAAACTTGTACAAGTATATAATGTACAAGTACTTAGATATCATGTAAATCAAGCAGTTAGATCTTCCTATCCACACACAACACTTAGATAGATCATCCCCTAAGTGAGCATCACAATTACATGTTGATAAGCACACATAATAGATGTTTCAACACACTACAATAGGGGTCTCCTCGGTCGACCAATTACTCGACCTAGACATTATCAGTCGACAAAGTTCTTGACCGAGAACAGTATTTCTAGCAACTTCCATATACGTTAGACTGATTCCAGAAGTAGTTAAAAAAAGTGGTTGGGAGTTGAATTGAACTTTGCTCCAGAGTTACCCTCAGTCGACAAATTCATCGACCGAGAGACACTCGGTCGATAAACTTCTCGACTGAGAAGGTTTCGGTCTGCAATTTTTAGAGTTAATTAACTAGCCATTACCAATGTAATTAGTGGATACCTAACGGCTAGTTGAGCACTAAGAACCCCCTAGAAAGTGTCTAGAATGTCCCTAAGCACTAGTAGGCCATTCCTATAAATAGGACATGACTTAGGACACCTAAACTCACTTGAGTACACATACTTGCAATTGAGAATCAATCCTTGTGAGAAATTGAGCAACTTCAACACTTGCAAATCATTTCCATTGCAGGCATTTCGTGTCCTATAGGCTAGAATCTCCTACCCACTATACTTACACTTTAATACACATTGGATAGGAGTTCAAAATGCTTGATATAGGATTCAAGCCTTGTGCTTAAGTGGTAATTGTAATTTCCTTTTTCCTTTCTTGTTCTTTCTTATTGCATTGTACTCTCCTTGCTACTCCTAGGTTGGAGGATGTAGAGTGGAGAGGGTGAAATCTTCTCAGGTAGAGAAGGAGGACTTTGGACTACATCTAGAAGGTCTCAACGGGAAGCTACTTCAAGGAGGAAGGCTACTTCAAGGGGGAGCTTGAAGTTACTTCAAGTGAAGGCTGCTTCAAGGTTGGTGAGATGACTTTAGGTGAAGGCTGTCCAAAGGGTTTGGGAAGGTATTTGTAATTTTGTGTAACATCCTTGAGAAGGTAATAAAATTCAAATACTTTCAAATCCCTATTGGAAACAATTGGGAAGTGGACTAACTCCCTTAGTTTTTGCTAAGGGTGGAACCACTCTAAATCCTTGTCTCCTTCTTCAACATCTTTGTGGTTGTTTGTTGGTTGAATTATTTTAAAAATTATTATAAAACCCTATTCACCCCCCTCTAGTGTTTTTCAGGAATAACTTTCTTTTCCATCCAAACTTTTTTCTATTTCCCATCTTCCTTAGTACTAGGTAGGAAGAAAGCTTCTTCATAGCCATATAATCCAAAAAATTTACATTTATAAGAAAACCACTCATATGATAGCTCAATTCTCTGAACATCATTCTCATCACTCACCAGATCTATATGATCAGGGAACTTAGATTTTGAACTGATAAGAACCTGGATATAAGAATACTCCAGTCTTGAGCATGAGCCAGTAGGATCATCCGTTCATACAGGAACACCAATATATGAATGTATTCTTTCAAACATTCTGAAGTCCCATAACTCAATCGTAACATGATAGATCCTAACCCATACAGGAACCTCTTTAAGTTTGAGCTTAGAAATCATTTGCCCCTTCTTCCATTTCACGAGTAGTAGAGGTCTATTCTTAACAAACCAACTCCCTTCCAGTGCCTCATTTAGATCTTCCTTTTAGTAAATCTAATAAGAATAAGACCATCTCCACAATTGAAGATCTCAATCTCACTAGAAGGTCCCCATAACCAGTAGAGATAGTTCAAGAGAGTCGGAATATGAGGTTTAAAGTCAATGATGTATCTGACTAGACACAGATCCTGCTTACTTGAATTTGCTTTAGCTTCACTCTTCAGATAGATAAGCTTTCCTTGTACAACCTTAATCTCCCATTGATTACGAGAAACACCATTTATTGGCTTTGAGAATTTTAACCAAACTAGATAGTTGATTGGATCTATCGGATTAGATGATCCTACATTGGATCTTCCATTGTTCGTCTTCATCATCTAGATGCTTTCCATATTCCCGGGGGGTTGAAGTGCCCTAGGAATCCACGGCAGAGCCCGACGATGCTCATTCCCCCCCACTCACCCTTCTCATCTCTCCACTCCCTAGTTCAATCTAGATTTTTTTTTTGGTCGGTAAAAATCCTATTACTAAAAAATTTGGTGCCCAAAACTTTGGGTACAAAAGAGATTGCGCCCCCATTACAAACATGGATGAAAACATCCGAACAACTAAAGAAATCAAGCTAGACACTAAGCTGTATCCAACAACCTAGATAAAAGGAGAAAAGAAAAACATGCAATACTAACTCAAACAGATAACAAAGAAACTGAAGAAACCATCCTAAACTACTCATGCCAACACTGGAAATATACTCATCCTCTGTAAGTGTGGTAACATGAGCAGCCGAACCATCACTTCAGCAGCCTGGAAATCTCAAGAGAAATACAGCAGAAATGTCCACTACTATCATCCAGATCTTTGAATTTCTGGAAAGCAAAAGAAACCACCAAGAGAGCCTACAAACCATTGAATCCTTTAGAGAAGATTGACTAAGCTAGCTGATCATTCACACACTAAACATTATCCTCATCCCTCTGAAATTGTGTGGACTAATCCACCAACATAGGAACAGCCTGAACCAACGAAGCCAATGTCCAAAAATCACCTAGTTAGTTCTTTATGCAAACCCCAGAAACCAAGAAGCACGAAGCCTAAAAAAGAGAGATCATCCCCCTCTCTTCTCTTCCTTGTTGCTTTCTTTTTCCTCTTGGACCATGATTCCTCATATTCTAGTGACTCATTGTCCAAATGGTCAGAGTCAATACCAGAATAGGTATCCTCAATGGAACCATCATCTTCATCAAAGAGTTGTTCCTTTCTCTGTTGATAATCAACTGAAAAACCGCTACTCTCCCAGATCTTATTGATCTTCCATGAGTCAGAGCAACTATGAGTAAGTTCCAACTTCCATCCAAGATTGAGACTGCCCAGATTACAAATCAGGGATGATACAAACATGTTTGGTTCCTTCGACCAGTCTTGAATAACCTTAGGTTGACAATCATGAGACGAGGTGTTACTGTTGAGGACAACCTCTTGAATCTGCTGAGCAATAGTGTTCTGTAGTCTGTTGTCTTCTTCAGTATCACCAGAAAGCACCACAGTCGATTCCCCTTGGTCTTTTGCATCTTGAGTCACATTACTAGGAAAGTCGGTTGAGGCATTACGATGAACACCTCCCTGTTTCCCAAACCTTACCTACAAATCATTGTCCGGAGGGGTTTCCTAGGCTTCGACGGGCATGAGGTTGTCATGTGACCAAAGTGTTTGTAGTTCGAACATGAGACTGGCTTTGAATCATCCTCGATCTTCAATTGCTTAATGACGGAATCCACTTCTACCTTAGTCGTCCTGGGTAAAGAGGAGCCACTGCACACTTCAACACAGGCAATGGGGGCTCCGATACAACCAGTAGTCATTGATCTATCATCGAAGTCCACTGGTTTCCCAATTGTGCTAGCCACACTCGCAATGTGATTGCGAGTCCAAGGAACTCCAGCATTTTCAATTTTCACCCAGATTGGTACCTGCGAGAAAGACAGAGGTTGAAGAGAGGTACCTGGCTTCCACAAGTGAGAAATGACAAGTGACCCATCCAGGAACCATGGCGCCTCATCCAGCACCCTATCTCTCTCCGTTTTGGATGGCATCTTGATAATGAAACCCTCCCTCTCCTCTGAGAAAATTTCAATAGATCCACTCGGTTGCCAGAGCCGTCTAATCCACCCTGCTAATTTCTCTCGATAGGGCTTCCTTCCTACTAATAGAACAGAAATGAACTTGCCCCAATCCGGAATTGGACACTCTAGGCTAGAAATTGAGGTGCATCTCTCTCCGTCTCTAAGGATTGTCTCAACATATTCGATCGTCACGATCTCGTCCACATCCCGGCCTTGCCTACTGGTCAGAAGCCAGTCAGCAATCTGTGAGGATGGACCTACTCCTTTGGTGGGGGAGAAGGATGGGGTGGTAGAGGAGGATGCTTCCACCGCCTCCTTTCCCTTTTGCTATGTCTGTCCAGGCGAGCCTGAGTGACTGGGGATGGCAAGCTTGCCTCCATCACCAGTTGCCTCCGGATGGCGAACTGGAGGAGTCGAAATTGACTCTGCAACAGCTTGAAGCTTCTCCCCTCGTCCGCTAGGGTTGCGCCCGTGACCACGCCCTTGTCCTCCTTGCCCCCGAGCCATCTCTTCAATCTGGATATTAGTGACAAAGGAATTATACAAACACCATAACACCAAGCAGAAATTGTAGGTTGAAGTTGTTCCCCAACTTTCCATTCACTTAGGTAGCATTCATGTGAGACTAGGCACCGCTTGTTGCTTATCATGTCATAAGTTGTTATGAACATTCACTGCCAACATAATATGGGACCTATAGGGTCACACACATAGGTCTTGACCTAGAAGAGGAGTTTAATCTTGAATGATGATTGAACTATTACTAAACTGTTTAGGTATTCAATTCAAGCAACACATCATCTAGCTACACTGCCACATGATTGGATCACTTAGTGAGAGGCCATTTGGAGTGCTAAACAATTAGCTCAAGTGTTGAGATGATCATTCAGAGTATTAGACTATTTGGAACTGAATTGGCTAAACTGTGGTTGCATGTTTTTAATAGCATACTCAATCCATTATCATTGATATATTTTGTTTATCAAGTTTGTAATTGCCAAATGAAGATTTGTTGCACTCAAGACTCTAAGCTCTGAAATGAATCACTAATGGATATACTTGAATATAGAAATGGGTACATATCTCATATCTCCAGTTTTAGTATCTTGTTATATCTTGTTGTTATTGCTTTTACATATATACTGCATGTGTGAAATATTTGTGCAATTCTAGGGATGGGTGCCCAAGCCCACTCATGTTTGGCTTTGTATCCATGAGGAGTGTGGATGTAGGGTGACAAATAGTTCCATGACAACCTCTTTTTTCTTACATTAAGAACCAAACAAAAATTTCCTTGTTGCTAAATAGAATTATTGATGAGAATATTTTAGGGCATAGAAATTTTAATGAAGGATTGGCATACCAAATTGTTTGAAATGATTCTACAAATAATTTTTTTTGTATGTTATCATGGTTTTTATTAATTTAATTATCTCATTTATTTATTTTTTCAATAGAAATTACTTTTCAAATACTATTTTTTGTTGTCTACACTATTTAACCATGTTGTCTATGGTCTTAAAATTAATATCAAACTTCATGAATATATCCTTGCATGAAACTAGAATATGTTGGTAGATTTTATACACCCACTCAACAATATGATACAAATCATTGAATCTAAATATCAACGTAAATTTTTTTAATAAGCTTGTACATATATTTATATATTAAGCATTCAAATGGCAAGATAATTACTAAAAATGTATTGGTCACACCCTAATTTTTGGAACATACCTAGTACATGATTAAGCTATTTATGAAATCAATATATTTGCCACATCCTAATTCATGATACTTGGATATAAGGTAAAAACATGTGGAATGGGTGTTTTGTGCAATTTGGTCAATTTTTGTAATATCCTCAATGTACAGAAATTTCATATTTAATTTAATTATATGAGGTGACAATCAAAGTAGAATAGTGAAGATAATATAACGACTCTAGTTAATGTTTTTAGCCCAATCCAAGTTCAATTCTTCATATTAAGTAAGTAGAGTAATTAAGATCAGATGTATCATAAAGAAGCTACAATTGAGAAATAATATCGGTGTAAGATTTAGTATCATAGTCAATATTATGTTTATGCTTGTGGACCATTTAGAAAACCGGGTAATGGGCCATGGGCCCTAGAACCCTATTCAAGCCCAATTGAACCAATTAAGTTTTACATATGGGTCTTTGGGATAAAATATTATGAATCTTGTATTTTGTGCTCATAATATATAATCAAAACATTTTTATATGGATATTTGTAGTATAAGATTATACGAGAAATTCCAAATAATTTTGATTTTTCTAGTGTATTAGGTAACTAAATTTGGTATTATCTAATATTGTCTCAAAAGATAATTTTGAACATCTATACAATTAATTTTGACCTAATATCTTGCCCACGAAAAGATAATCCCAATAAATTGTTGATCCCAAAATTTGACATCAAATATGTTCATGATGTGGGATATATAAGTATTTCTTTAAGTTATACCTACATTAAAAATAAAAAAATAAAAAAGGGGGCGACTCTAGTCCTCTTCATTAGATCTATGGAGTGGGAGGCTATAAAAGCCTCAGTTTCGAGTAGAAGAGGGGATAGAGAAATGAATTGTTGGGTTTTATCTGCTTTCAAAGAAGAAGAAGAGTAGAATGACGAAGAAGATTATGTAACAACAACAACAAATGTAGTTTGGGGTTCTTCTTCTCCTTTCACCCAGGTCATGGTAATCACAACTCCAAAGCCACGAAAGACTGGACACGATGAAGGGCAACTCACAATAGGTATTGATGGTTGGAGCACCAAGATCTCAGTCATGGGATCACGACTGTGGTGATGACTAGTTTTAGAGCTATGCAGAGAGAACATGCAAGCCACTAGCTATTTTGGTAGGTAAGGAAGGAGGTCAATCCCATGGAGGATCAGTGACGAGATAAATGTTTAGGCCCTCAGAAATGAAATAGACGACTAGGATTGATCCAAACTAAAGTACATTCTAAAATTCATATCTTGAATAAGAAAAATCCATGTTTAGCAAGCATGGTGTGTGTGGAAAGATATTAATGCCTTCTATATTAGAAAAATAAATTGGAAGTGTTTTTTAGATACTTGGTATTTATTATATTTTGATTACTAAAAGAAACGAGATTCCTGTGTTTTGGGCATTTAAAATAGCAAATGACATTAGAAAATCATGAATTTTTTATGGTAAGCATATTTTGATATTCTTATATGAATGCAAATTTTGATCTTCCTAATTTGAAGTTCTAATAAGGTTTTTTATATAAACCCTAATGAGCATATTCTGGGTATTTCATCCATTATTTGACCATGAAATGATTTGTCAATTTTACCCAAACCCTAATAAACAATGTTTTTACAATTTTAGAATTCTTTGTGAGTTTTCATTCCTTCATAAATGAGTACTTTATTTTTGGACCTGACAAGATATTATATTGTGTGTTTTATGGATATCGGTGAGACATTACATTACATATATGCTTAATCATTGTGAAATAGAGTATTTGGGATATTGACATCTAATTTTAAATGAATTTCGATAACTAGAGACATATAGAACATGTGAAAGTTTTCCCTTTGTCACGGATTAATGTGTTCACATGTTAGTATATTGTGTGATTGTTATGAATTATTTGAGTATGAAGTTTATGGTGATTACTTAAGGAAAATTTGGATATATATTCAATGCCAAAATTTTATTTTGTTTTTAGATTATAATCATGTTTAGTCTAAACAAGAACCCTACTTTCATTTAGGAGGTTAGAGTGATGGGAGTTTGATATTTAGAAATAAAAAGAGGGAACATACACATGGTCTTATAGAACCATGGAATCCAGATAATAATAAGGATCTCTTCATTTAAGGTATGAGAACATGTCTCTTTCATTTTAGTATTACTATGATTCAGACTATACCTTCTACAAAGTATCTTAGAGTTGAAGTTACTTTTAGATATTATTGTAATATATCATGTCACACTTTGAGTAATCAAATTTTATTTAGTATGAGTTCTATTGCCAGATTATCAAGTTTCAAGTAGTTGAGATTTATATTACTTCTAGATAGTCAAATATTTCTATGCTTAGTTCATTTTATTTTCTTAAACCTTTGAACTCTGATGTCATATATCAGATATCTGAATTTAACTAAGTCATTCTATTACAAAAAATATTCATATTAACATTTATTCATACATTTAAAATATCAAATATTAGGTTTAGATTAAATTCAGTTCTGAAGTAAAGAACATAGATAATTATTCAAAGATCATAGATTAAGATTCGATATAAGAAATTAAGGATAGCATCACATATAATATATTAAGATTCAGAGACAAGAAAATAAGAACAGATTTAGTGATATTATATTTAGATTTAGAGATCAGATTTTAAGAACAAAGATAGAAAATGACATTACAACATTAAGTATATAATTATATGATAAGTCCTCACTTGAGAGTCTTAAGAAAATTCAAAACAGATTATAGGTGTCACAGAAGACATGTAGTTCTAACAAAGGGTTTGTTGTACCACAGAGGACATTGTAGTGTCAAAAGAGGGCACATTGTGTCAATAGAGGATGTGTTGTACCATAGAGAACACTTCAGTGTTACATAGGAGTACTTATCATATAGTGGTGTCCACCAACAAATAAAAGACATAAATAAAAGATACATTTATTCAGTATAAGTTTACAATTTTCATATCTTAAGTTTAGCTTTAAGTTATAGTATATTCATGATTATCATATTAGAGATCTAGTACCACCTACTATAATGGTTAAAGTTTTCCTATTTGTGCATGGCTAGAGACAAGATGTGTACAAGTGCTAATTTTAGGGAGATTGATCAAGGTAGAGAACACATGTATAGTTGTTAGAGGTTTGCTTGGTGGGGTACCATATACATTTGAGATGATATTTATATAAAGTAGTATCATTGTATTCAGTTTCTTTGTATATGATGATATAATAGAACTACTTTACTTAGAATTTATGAGAATATATATTATACACCAGTCTATGTTGGTTTGTTTCTATTGTTATTGTAATTGGTATCATGTTTGTTACACTCCCAAGTAAAAAAAATTAGCTTCCTATCATGTGATATGAAAATCAGGTGTTATCAAATGGTATTCGAGCCAAGTTGTAGATGACCATATGAAAAGTTCTCACATTCTTAGTCTAGACCACACACTAGACCCTAGAGAGACCAAAATGCATAGTTAGGTTGAGTGCTAGCAACCTTTTATATAGAATAAATTTGACAAAGATAGAGTTTGGGGTATAGGTTTAGTTAGACATGAACTAAGGTTAGTTACCTATCAACTTTAGAAACCCACACAAATAGCATGACCTCTCTATCCCTAGTGGTGTGTGGTCTTGAACACATATGATATGGAAGTTTAGAGGGAATACAATAAACATTTAAAATTCTCATGATTTTTGTGTCAACCATTCAAGTGCATGTGGTATGGGACATGTGCACTGGTGAGGAGTTGAGACAAACAACATATGGGCCATCTTCATGTATATATGTGTCCATTATATATCAAAAGGTGCCACAAGACATAGTTAATTCTATGCTCCCAATATGTTTGTTACTTGAACCTAATTACATTATAAATAAGTAGAGACATCATTTTATACCATACTTAGCTGATGTATCAGTTGAATTACATAGATGAGTTTTATAGGTTTTCTCTAGGATGTGATGTCATTACTGATTTTACCAACAAGTGTTTCCTTAGAAGCATGCACCCTACGTCTAGCATGATTATAGTAATAAATAATGATTTACCTAAGTATTATGGAAAGACAGTAAGAATTACAATTTATGACATTCTAAGTTATAAGAACATTATTGTAGGGCTATACACAATGCTTACAAACTCATAAGATAATATAAAACTAGAAATCCTAAAGGTCGGATCATACATCAGTCAATTAGTAGAAATGATCCCTTTTTTAGTCAAATAATAACTAGAGGGAGATGAGGTCTTTTTCCTACTATACTTGATGAGCATTAGAGAAATCTTGATGTCCTTAGTGAAAGATCTAGAGAGGGGTGAATAGATCTTTTGATCCTTTTAAAATTCAATTTAAAATTGAAAGCAAATAATGAGGAGGAAACAAGGAAGACACTTCCATTTAGAGTGGTTCCAACCTTTGAATCAAAGGTTGTCAGTCCACTACCTAATTATCTCCAATTGGGATTTTGAAAGTGATTTACTTTATTTACCTCACAAGGATGTTACAACAAAATACAATCACCTTCCACCTCCTTGAAGTAGCCTTCAACTTGCAGTAGCCACAACCTCCTTGAAGAAGCCTTCTTGAAGTAACTTCAAGCCCTTGGAGCAGCCTTCACCACCTTGAAGTATCCCCACCACCTTGAGATAGACTTCACCTACAAGTAGCTCCAACCTCCGTTGAAGCAACCTTCTTGAATTAACCTCAAGCACTTGGAGTAGCCTTCACCACCATGAAGTAGCTCCACAACCTTGAGATAGCCTTCATCTAGAAGTAGCTCCAACTTCCTTTGAAGCAACTTTATTTAAGTAACCTCAAGCACTTGGAGCATTCTTCACATTTAGCTTCGATCACCTCCTTCAACAGCCTCCAACCCTAGGAGTTATAAAGTATAACAACAATACAATACAATACAAGAGAAATAGATTGCAAGAAAGAAACACTTAGACAATGGAGTAGAATGCCTTGATTCCTATATCAAGCGTATAGATATCCTATCCAATTTAGATGGACGTTTCTTTGTGGTGACTAGGAGATTGTAGCCGTAGGACACAACTTTAGAGCTCAAGGAAGAAGTTAGCGAGTAATTCTCAACTTTGTTGCTCTCTAGAATGGATGCTCAAGTGTAACTTGTGTGTTTTGATTGTCCTAAGGCCTCTCCTATTTATAGGAATGGTTTACAAGTGATTAGGGATGTTGCACAAAGTCTCTACAGTGTTCTTAGTACTTAACTAGCTGTTAGGTAGAAAGTAGTTAGGTTGTAATGGTTAAAATGTTCATGTTTAGAAGAACAATTTAGAACCCAGTTCAACCGACAAGTTTTTCATCCGACCATTTCTTGGTTGAGAATTTCTTCGACCGATCCGGAGTTGAATGCAAGTGTATTCTGATGTGTATCTCCTACTCCCAACTACTTGGTCTAACAGTCATATGACTTGGACCGAAGATGAGTCTGTCAACCATATTTTTGATCGAAAGTGACTTTGAGCACAATATGTGTAAGTTTTTGACCGGTGCTCTAAATGATCGACCGCGGTGGTTCTCGGTCAACAATAAAATTGACTGAGAGTGTCTTGTTCAAGTAGTTTCTCGACCGAGGGTGTCACTAGTGTAAGTTTTGAACCACCTATCAAATGATTGTTCTAATGAACGACTCTAAACTCTAAGGGGGGTTCTATTTAGGGTTTTGTGTTGATAGGAGAGATCTAACGCTTTATTTACATGATATATAAGTACTTGTACATTATATACTTGTACACGTTTTTACTTTGAGTACAATCATGAAAATATTAAACATTTATGTGCATTGATCTTCAACTAACCACTTCGTGTTATCTCCTCATTTTCGTAAACCCTGAAATACTCAAATAGTATGTTAGATCCACAAAAATGAATTGTTTGTCATTATCAAAATAGAGGATAAGCTAATCTCCAATTTAACCAACAATCTCCCCCTTTTTGAAGATGACATACATTTATAAAATATAATCAAAATATAATAAAGATGAATTTCACACCTAAGAAGAATAGATCCTTTAGTGGCATAAATTTGGGTGCTAATGTGGTTAGAGAGATATAGAACATTATATCCATCTTATAAAGCAATTTAGCATCAATTTTTTTTCTAAGATAATAAAATCAAACCGACTTAAAGATCAAGGAATATTTTTCTTTATATTTTACTTCTCCCCCTTTGTCATCTAAAAAATATAGCTAAAATAACTCCCCCTTAATGGAATACTCATGTTTTAAAGTTGAGGGAAAATATAAAGTAAATGTCTAATGAAAGACACAATCTCAAGACGAATGCTAGAGACAAAGAATCAAGAATGTTGAGCAAATATATCAAAGAAAACATCGTCTACTAGAGTAATAAGTATTTTCCTTCTAACATATCAACAATGATCCAAAGGAAGCGGTTTGGTAAAAATATCAGCCAATTGTTCCTCTGTATCAACATGAGAAAGAGAGATGTTATTCTTGGAAATATGATCTCTCACAAAGTGATGTCTAATCTCAATGTGCTTGACACGACTGCCTAGAATGAGATTATGAGCTAAGTTTATAGCACTAGTATTATCGCAAAAAATCAGCATAGAGGAAAATATAAAACCATAATCATTCACAACTTATTACATGTAAAGCACTTGAGAAAAACATGATCCTACAACCATGTATTCAGCTTTGGTGGTAGATAAAGCAACTATATTTTGTTTCTAACTAAAACAAGAAACTCAGGCTCTTCTGATAACACTCGAATCCAGGCATCTATGCTAAGTATTTATTTATAGTTTTGTGTCATTATAGCCTTAATATGCCCAAAATAACCCTAGATCCTTATCTTTTAGTAATTTATATCTTTTCATAGATAAATTTGCTCAACTAGCCAATTTTGAGACTTGTAAGCACCGAACCAAAGAAGACATCTATTCTCAAAGATTTCTCTCCAAAACATGTTTTGCAACATCTAGACTTCCATCTATCGCGACTGTGGTGGACTAAGCATCATACTATGTGCACCAGCTTAGGAGACGGTGGTCCCGCTAATCAAAAGGTTCATTGAAGTGGGCCCATCAACCACCAGCAATAGCATCCCCCCGGTGGGGGTGGGTTTGGTCCATGATGTCGTGACCGCGACCAAAAAGGATGTCGCGACCGCGGCCAAGAAGACAATGCCATGACTACGGCTAATACATTGTGTTGACTAACACTAGGCACGACCGGGCCCATCTTAGCATGGTCAGGTTGAGGCTAAGACCGCGATCGTGGCACGAGTGCAACCGTGGTTGATGCATGGGTTTTGAGTCACTTTTTAGGCTTATTTTATATCTGTTTTATGAATGTATTTGTCATTTTCTTGATTATATTTGCATAATTCACTATAGTTGGCCTTTAAACTCTTTTTGCATAAATTTTACTTCTTTTATCATATTTATATAATTTTATATAATCCTCGGACTTATACACATGTTTCGGCACTTTTTCAGGCACTTTTGCATTGTCCAGAGTCAATACTGTCGACCCTGGTGTCGATAGTATCGACATTTTATCAGAAAGCAACCCTAAAACGTGATCTTGGAAGGAAAAACATGTATCATGGTCGATACCATCGACCTGGGGGTCGATACTATCGACAGCGTCGGGATCTGGTGATTTTCTGCACTAAAATGGAGCATTTTAATCCGACGGTTGAGCTTTTTCGGAGCCGTAAAGTGGTCCTATGACCTAAGAAAAGCACGACCGGCCCTAGGGGATCTCATATTGGGTTGCACAACATCCAAAAAGGAGAGAGATAGAGAGGAGACAAGAGACGAAGGCCGTCAACCGAGCGATCCGGGCACCTCCGACGGGCGATTTTGCTGTCGGAAGACTGCAAAACGCACATTTCTCGAGGAGGATCTCCAGGAACACCTTTGTATCAGGGGTTACATGAGTTTGCTCCATGTTTCCCATGTTTTTCTTCTCTACTCCTATGTATTTTCCATTTTCAACCATGCGGGGCTAATCCCCTTAATCTTTAGGACCGGGAGTAGCCCGGGGAAGCATTGTATGACGTTTTTAACATAGTAATTCATAATTTGTCTCCTAAATATGTGGTATGCTTTCATTTTCTCAATTATATTGTTATACTTAATCACCATAATGATAATCTAATGCCTTTAATTACTTTGAAAGAAGAATTAACGGTTGAAAAGAGACGAAATTCACATTAATTAACAAATCCCTTGAACAAGGTGATGTACGGTTAATGGTGGAAACCCAGAGGTCGATTCTAATGCACCTAGTTTAGGGTATAGGTTACTACGACAGTGGAACTGACCTAGACTTATGTAGTGAATTGTACCACGACAGTGGACAATTCTGACTACAGGCCACTACCCAGATTGAGAGATGAACTTGAGTAGCTATATGGAAATTCATACAATGAAAACCTGCGGTGAAACCGCAATCCTAAAGATCTCCATTTGAATTGATTAAACTAAACCCTTAATCGATTACTCTATTTTATTTTATTTTCTTTTATTTTACAACAACTCTCAAACTCTTTTAATCGGTTTAGCTGATCGCAACCAATTAGTAGTAGTCTACTAAAATTTACGTTTCCCTGAGTTCGACTCGGGCCTCCCAAGGCCTATATTACATTGATACATATACTTGCGTTTGCACACACGGTTTACGCGTGTCAAGTTTTTGGCACCGTTTCCGGGGAAACGATGAGCGGCCACACTAGGCCACTTTTAATTCCTGTAATTTTTTTTTCTTTTCATCTTTTGAACTGAATTGCAAATCTTATTCATTGTTTTAATTATTAGTACCGGTTCATACACTACCATTTGAA
Organism: Alisma plantago-aquatica; assembly: GCA_963693085.1. Taxonomy (NCBI): domain Eukaryota; kingdom Viridiplantae; phylum Streptophyta; class Magnoliopsida; order Alismatales; family Alismataceae; genus Alisma; species Alisma plantago-aquatica. The sequence continues at coordinate 515,974,122 of OY856415.1, forward strand.
ATTTCAGGTACTAGTAAAGTAATAATGGGTGACGGAGCGGAAAATGAGGAGCAGACGATCTGGGAAAAGATTAAGGCTTCTTCTTCTTCTGTGTAGAAGGGGCCAATCAAGAAACAAGCTATCAACATACCTAGTTACAAGATTGATCCAGGGCTTATTCAATTGGTCAAATCGCAGGTTTTCCATGGACTTAAAAATGAGGATCCGGTGACCCACGTCAGCACGTTCGTGGAAAATTGTGATATGATAAAGATTGACAGGTTCCCGCAAGAGACACTCTTCCTAGAACTTTTTCCCAGTTCTTTGGCGGGCAATGCTTGGGAATGGCTGCACAATCTAGATGATGAGTACATTGAATCTTGGGATCACATGGTTGAGGTGTTCTTTGAGAGGTTCTTCTCGCCTGAAAAGACAAATGATCTAGTGAGAAAGATACACAACTTCAGCCAGCGAGCCGATGAAACATACTCTGAAACTTGGGAGCGCTTCCAGATCATGCTGAGGAAGTGTCCACATCACGGCTTAGACAAGGAGAAGCAAGCTAAAATTTTCTACTTCACCCTAAATGAACATGATAGGAGCAATTTGGACTCAGCAGGTTCTGGTTTCTTTTTGAACAACACAGGCACAAGGTGTTGGGAGATTCTAAGGAACATGTCCAAAAAGCAATCTTGGGGTGAAAGAGATGCACCCGAGCAGGTTGGCATTACACATGAAGCAAGGGCCATCAAAGTGCTTAATGACAAGTTGGATCTTATAGCAAAGAAGCTCCTAGAGAAAGAGGACAATGGGTCTGATGATGAAGCACATGCAAAGTATATGCATCAACAGGGATATAGAAATAACAATTATGATTGGAAGAAAGAACAAAATTTTCAGAAGCTGCAGCCTAGCCTAGAGGAAAAGAACAATGAATTGCTTAGCCAAGTGGTGAAACAAAATCAAGAGATGATGAGTACATTCGCCAAGCAGTTACAGTCTCAGGGCGAGATTTTGAATAAATTTGGGCAGACATTGCAAAGTCATGGAGCACAAATGAGGGCACTAGAGACGACTGTGACCCAAATTTCCAATGAAGTGGCGGCCATGAAGCATACAAATCAACAAAGACAGGCTGGGAATGCAGATGCTGTTCAAGCACATCATCAAGTGAAATATATATCTGTGATTTCTGAGGCAGAGCCCCCGGTGGTGGAGGTTCAGGACAAAAGCAAAATGATTTTTGATACGGAGGCTACACCAAGAATACCGTATCCTCGCAGTCATTATGGACTATCAGGCGAATGTTGTCCATTCAGAAAAATCTGCCAAGAGCACATCACGGCCGCGCCCGCACCTAAGCAAGAGGAGCAGGTGAAGGCCATGTGTCATGGTGAAGCTACAGTCACTGAGAGAGGGGAGCAACCACAAGTCATGCCATCCATGGATGATGTGTCAAATCCTATCCTAGAAGGTGGCATTGATGCAAGCTTAGGGGAGGAGACCCCTAAAGTTCCATATGTGCCACTACACAAGCGAGTGAAGGACCCAAACATGCCTTTCCCGGATAGTCTGAGGCTGAAGAAAGAGCATAGGCACTACAAGAAATTCTTGGAGATGTTTAGGAAGCTCCATATTAATATTCCATTAGTGGAAATGATAGAAAAGATTCCAGCATATGGAAGGTTTATCAAGGACATAATCACCAAGAAAAGGCGGATAAAAGACACTGACATTTGTGTTGTTGATGAAAAAGTGAGTTCTATAATCCAAGGACGGCTACCAAGGAAGAGGAAAGATCCAAGATGTTTCTACATCCCATGTTCCATAGGCGGCCAACATTTTCCACAAGCACAGTGTGACTCAGGGGCCAACATTAATCTTATGCCACTGTCCACGTTTCAAAAGCTTGGATTGAAGACACTAAAGAAATCTGCCATGACTATTGAGTTGGCGGATGGATCCATTGTGAAGACACAAGGTATATGCGAGGATGTGCTAATCAAGGTCGAAAAATTCATCTTCCCTATTGACTTTGTGGTCATGGACATGCATGAGTTGGAAGGAGGTGAGATGCTATTGGGAAGGCCGTTCCAAACTATGGATGATGTAATCGTTGCCATTGGGCGAGGTTACTTGACACTTGGGATTGGTGATGATAGAGTTAAATTCAAATTACCACATGACTCATTGGAGACATCTCTTGACAACCCAGATTAAATGTATCTTTATGTCAAGCCTAGGACATTAAACAAGGGCGCTTGTTGGGAGGCAACCCAACTTTCGGTTCATTTTTATGTTTGGTTATGTTCTTTTATGTTTATGTACTTAGTTTTTGCTTAGGTTTTGATAATTTTTGTAAAAATGGAAAATGGTACCCTAACTCATATTTTGAAGTGTGCAGAATGTTAAGGTCGATACTATCGACACCCATGTCGATAGTATCGAGTTTGGATCAGTAAACGCTGAAGAAAAGTCGATACCATCGACCCTAGGGTCGATAGTATCGAGATTCCTGAAGATTTACAGACAAATTGGTGACAGTAAAGTCGATACCATCGACCCTAGGGTCGATAGTATTGACACTTTTGAGTTCCCAGGCTTTTAGATGCGTCGATTTAGCAAAATTGCTGAGTCTGGGTTGATATCATCGACCTTGGTCGATGGTATCGACACCTGCAGGACAACTACATAAAATAGGTCGTAAAAGGTATCGAAATGAGATTTTTTCGAACCGTTTTTTGCAGAGGAAAGATGGATGAAGCAAGTCACGTCTTAGAACCACTAAGACACAAAAATGGGCTACAAAAAGGAGGGAGATAGAAAGTATCACTTGGTCCACATGAGCATCTAACCATCCTTATTCACCACACTTCAAAGTGAACGGTACCGCTATTCCACCTCTTAAGTGAGAATGTTGACTATGAGGCTATAGTCATATTCAAGCTTAGGGGGGGTGTTGGAACAGCCCTCTATCTTAGTTTTTACTTACTTATTCATGTTACTTTTACTTTTGAGATATTAGTTGTTTTTATTTCTAGGTTTACTACTTTTGTAGGATCCACATCTATCTAGTGTAATATGTGGAGCAATAAATGCAAGGTTTCAATTGGGAGTTTTACTCTTGGGTTGTGTGCACATAAAAAATGAGCATTTTGAGAACTTTTTGAGCTTATTCTTGTTAGTAATTGAGTTGCATAACTGAGGAAGTGCTTGGGTGAGTCAGCTTCAGGACATGGGGACATGAATGACCATCTTTATTGTCCAAGGAAAAGTGATTGGCAAGGATGTTTGAGTCCAAACCGACCAAACGCTAATGTGACCTTAGACTAAAGTTTAAGAGAGAAATCCTTCAGTTACCTTGTACACATGTCTTTAGAGAGGGACATATGATATTTTCGGAAGGTTCTGTCAATTAGTCTTGTGATCTGATCCACCACAATTTCATTCACACTCCACCATAAGAAATGGGAGCACATTATTGTCTTTCACTTTTTGATTGCATCTCATGTAGATAGGTCTTGCATTATATTTATTTTCAAATATTTGTTTTTGCATGAAAATGAAAAAAAAGGATAGAGTAGTTATACATGTAGATTATCCTTAGGTGCGTGTCATTTAATTGCATAACTATCATTATGTAGTTGCATTTGCATCTTTTGAGCATATTGTACACCATGTATCTTATGCTACTCTGAAAACATTAAAGGTGGCGAGCTTGATCCATACCCTCCAAATAGAATGCTTCAAATGTATAATTTATGTAACAAGAAGTGAGCCCGACAAATAATTCATTGTCATCTATGAAAATAAGGGCTTGAAAAAAAAATTGAAGAAAAATTGAAAAAAAGAGAAGAAAAAAAAGAATTGAGAAGTAATAAAGAAGAAAGAGGGAGAAAGGAACATGTTCTCACCTGAGAACTAAGAAGAATAAGCACATGGTGTAGTTTTCTTAGATATTCCATCTCACCTTGAGACGGAATGATAGTGCATGCATCATTCCACCAAAAATATAGCATTAGGACATTTTCACTTGCATGCATCATGATAGGTCATTAATTGTGTATTGCATGATTGACTGTTATGTGCTTCCATCTCTTCCACAACCACCTATCCCATCCACCCGTTGCTCTAATCGGTAGGCCACCCATGATATTCTCCTCAATCATTAATATCAGGAGATCTGCTTCCATTTAGATGGTAGTTAGGAAATGAGCAACGTAGATAGGAGATCACAAGATGCATCAAGTATGGACCAAATGAGTTTATCATATTAACTACTTTAATTGATAGTGTTTCACTGATTGGGGGATAGACATCTTTTACATAGGTCTTTGGTCGCCTGGATGGTAGTTAGTGTTCAGTGGTCAATGAGGGTCGGTTTGTGGAAAGAAAGTGGGGATGATGTAGATTCATTTCATGTATTTATGTCCTATTGCTGACTTATCTCAACCAGATCCAAAGTTTTGTTGCTTGAGGACGAGCAAGGTTTAAGCTTAGGGGAGTTTGATGCATGAGTTTTGAGTCACTTTTTAGGCTTATTTTATATCTGTTTTATGCATGTATTTGTCATTTTCTTGATTATATTTGTTTAATTCACTATAGTTGGCCTTTAAACACTTTTTGCATCAAATTATACTTCTTTTATCATATTTATATGATTTTATATAATCCCCAGACTTATACACATGTTTCGGCACTTTTTCAGGCACTTTTGCATTGTCCAGAGTCGATACTATCGATCCTGGTGTCGATAGTATCGACATTTTCTCAGAAAGCAACCCCAAAACGCGATCTTGGAAGGAAAAACCTGTATCATGGTTGATACCATCGACCTGGGGGTCGATACTATCGACAGCGTCAGGATCTGGCGATTTTCTGTACTAAAACGGAGCGTTTTAATCCGACGGTTGAGTTTTTTCGGAGCCGTAAAGTGGTCCTATGACCTAAGAAAAGCACGGATGGCCCTAGGGGGATCTCATATTGGGTTGCACAACATCCAAGAAGGAGAGATATAGAGAGGAGACAAGAGACGAAGGCCGTCAACCGAGCGATCCGGGCACCTCCGACGGGCGATTTTATTGCCGAAAGACTGCAAAATGCATGTTTCTCGAGGAGGATCTCCAGGAACACCTTTGTATCAGGGGTTACACGAGTTTGCTCCATGTTTCCCATGTTTTTCTTCTCTACTCCTATGTATTTTCCATTGTCAACCATGCAGGGCTAATCCCCTTAATCTTTAGGACCGGGAGTAGCCCAGGGAAGCATTGTATGACGTTTTTATCATAGTAATTCATAATTTGTCTCCTAAATCTGTGGTATGCTTTCGTTTTCTCAATTATATTATTATGCTTAATCACTATAATAATAATCTAATGCCTTTAATTACTTTGAAAGAAGAATTAATGGTTGAAAAGAGACGAAATTCACATTAATTAACAAATCCCTTAAACAAGGTGATGTACGGTTAATGGTGGAAACCCAGAGGTCGATTCTAATGCACCTAGTTTAGGGTATAGGTTACTACGACGGTGGAATTGACCTAGACTTAGATAGTGAATTGTACCACGACAGTGGACAATTCTGACTACAGGCCACTACCCAGATTGAGAGATGAACTTGAGTAGTTATATGGAAATTTATACAATGAAAACCCACGGTGAAACCGCAATCCTAAAGATCTCCATTTGAATTGATTAAACTAAACCCTTAATCGATTGCTCTATTTTATTTTATTTTCTTTTATTTTACAACAACTCTCAAACTCTTTTAATCGGTTTAGCTGATCGCAACCAGTTAGTAGTAGTCTACTAAAATTCACGTTTCCCTGAGTTCGACTCGGGCCTCACAAGGCCTATATTACATTGATACGTATACTTGCGTTTGCACGCACGGTTTACGTGTGTCAGTGGTACATCAACCTCATCCACAACACAACCACCTTGGTCATGGGTTCTGTCTTGACTGAGGCATTTGCCTCGACCACGGGGTCTGCCTTGACTGTGACCCCAGCATGGTCGTGCCCCAGTCTGGCATGGTCAGGCTGAGACTAGGGCCGCGATAGAGAAAAGTGTTGCAACCATCTTTCGCCTTTGCATATAAATATTCACCCCTAATGACCTAGAGAGGGGTTTCGAGATTTTAGAGGTCCTGTTCTGCGGTTTCGAATTTTGGGAGGTTCCACGTCGTGGTTCCACACATTCTTGGTTCCCATAGCCCCGTGGGAGAGTTCCAAGGTCTGAAAAGGTTTAAGTGCTCATTCTACACTCGTCTCTTCAGTTTGCTTCCATCTACTATCATTTTCCACCACCATTCACCCATATCCTACCATTCCTAGCCATCATCCACCTCCATACACCCACCAAGATGCTATTTGGGGTGGAATCAAAGAGAAAGGAGGTCAAGGAGTCCATAAGACTAAGGAGGATGACCCAAAGATGAGATTCGGCCTATATGGAGGCTAAGGAATGAGAGCCACCTCTCCTCTACGGGCTAAATCTCTCCTTCTCCTTTCTTCTATTGTTCTCCTTCGTTTATGTACTCTTTCTTCAGTGCCAACTATGCTTGCCTATGGCTAGTTGAGCTCCTTCTTGGCTATATAGCCCATTTTGGTCATGTTTATGTGCTTTTAACTTAAGCAAGTAGTTTTAATCCAGATCTAGTATGTTTTGTGTTCTATCTTCTCTTTCTGGTTGTGATTTCTAGTTTGGTTGATCTCTTTATTACTTGAACATCTATTTATGCCTATATCGAAAGATTCGTTGTAGAAATAGGTAAGAGAAGGTAGTTTGGGTCAGAATCTGAAAGGAGTATGGTTTAAGGTGATCTGTGCAGGACTGTAGACTTGGGCACGGTCGGGCCTAGCCCGGTACAGTCGGACCTACTACCAGGTTATGCCCTGATCACACCTGTTCCTAGCATATCAGAATATTCTAGACATGAGAGGGTGTCTAGAATATTCTAGGGTGTTGATTTGTCATCCGCGAGAGAGGTTTCATATCATTGATGGGTTTTAGTCATGTTGTGTGAAAGTGAGTGAGATGACCCCACAGGAATAGATACCACAATATGTACTATGTTTAGATGTAGGTTGTTTGCTAAGGTGTTCGAAGGTTGTCTACACCTAAGAATGGTGCATAGACTACTCAACTTGTGGTTACATAGAGAGGAACTCATTCGCTCTAATTAGCAGAATCTGATGGAATCTGTTTTGTTTTCTTTCTTTGTTTTGTTTTACTTCATGACAATCGGCTAGACTAGTTCTAGCTCCATACTTGTGTCAACTATCAGATTGGCTTAACAGACTGAAGAGTGAGATCTTAAGTGTCCTAAACGTCACCACGTCCCTATGTTCGACCCCATATATCTACTTCGACCTGGTAATAAAGTTGTGGGGATCCTTGAAGGTTTCAGGTTATAAATTTAAAGTTCAATCCTTCCGAGTCCACCTCCTTTTGGACGCATGATTTAGGCCACATCATCTTCCTATCAAGAAACAACCACTACTTGTGCTCTTTTGATCAAAATGAAAGCCAACATAATCGACATCAGTGTAAGCTGTCAAATCTAATAATTGGCCTTTGGGATACCATAATCTAAAATTTACAGTGCCAGCAAGATATCTCAAAATCATTTTGACTTCTTGTAAATGAGTGTATAGGATTTGATTGAAATCTAATGCAAAGTCTAAAGGCAAGGATAATATCTGGTCTATATATGGTCAAATACAACAAGGTACCAATCATGGATCTATATAAGGAATCATCAATGGGTTCACTATTTTCATCCTTGTCAATTTTACCTGAGGTAGCCATAGGAGTAGTAGCATGTTTGCAATTTTCCATGTTAAACCATTTTAAGAGTTCCATAGTATATTTCTCTTGGCTTAGAAAATTTCCAATGGGTGTTTGTTTTATTTGAAAACCAAGGAAGAAAGTTAATTCACCCAAGAGACTCATTTCAAATTCCTTTTGCATGATATGACCAAATTGAGTACATAAAGAATCATTTGAAGCACTAAAGATAATGTAATCAACATATATTTGAACAACTAGAAAATTTGATTCATATGATTTGAAAAATAATGTGGAATCCGACTTTCCTATAGGAAACTTATTATAAAAAATATAGTTCATAAGTCTTTCACACCAATTTTGGGGTGATTGTTTTAGACCATAAAGTGCTTTCTTAAGTTTATAGGCATGACCAAGTTCACTTGGAATTTCATAAATAGGTGGTTTATCAACATAAACTTCTTCTTTTACTTTTCCATTTAAAAAGGCACTTTTACATCCATTTAAAAAAGTTTGATATCTTTATGGGCAGCTAGGGCTAATAACATGTGAATGGCCTCATGTCTAGCTACAAGTACATATGTTTCATCAAAATCTATCTCTTCTTATTTAGTATATATCCTTGGGCAACTAATCTAGATGTTTTTTTCTAACAACTTCCCCGACTTCATTAAGTTTATTTTGAAAAACCCATTTAGTTCCAATAATGGTTTTACCTTGAGGTCTTGGAACTCAATCTCATACATTATTCTTAGTAAATCGATTTATCTCTTCTTGCATAGCATGCTTTATAGCTTAATTTATCTTTTTAGGTTCAATAATTGATACAAAATCCATGTTTGCAACATCTCTAAATGATGATCGAGTTTTTACTTTATTGAAAGTATTTCCTATGATTGGGTCTTGAGTATGATCTTTGATTATTTTTGGAATTTTCTATTGTGACTCATTATTTTGTTCAATTTTAGAATTTTTACCATCTTTAGTGGATATGGTTAAGTCCTCAAATTGGTGTGTAATATCATTCAAAACATTTTCAATGCTTTGTGTTGTCATTTCTTGAAATGTGATATGAATTGATTCCTCAAATTTCTTAGAAATGGTGTTGGAAATCCCGAATGCCTTACTAGATGTTGAATATCCCTAGAAAAATCATTTTTGTGATGTGGGGTCTAATTTATCTCTATCATATTTAGTGTTCAAAATATAGCATGTTGTACCAAAGGTATGAAAGTAGTCAACTCTAGGTTTCTTGTTAAAGATGATTTCATAAGGGTTTTTCTTAAGATGTGAGTGAATTGAAATATGGTTTAATACATAGCATTCTATATTTACTTCTTCGGACCAAAAGGTTTTAGGTTTATTATGCTCTAGTAACATTGTTCTAGCCATTTCTTATCAGGACCAGTTTTTCCTCTCTACTATCCCATTTTGTTGTGCAGTGTGTGGAGCTAAAAAATTATATGTATTCCGTTAGATGTACAAAATTCTTCAAAGATATGGTATTCAAACTCTCCCCCATGATCACTCATAATGATGCAAAATTTGTTTTGTAGTTGATTTTCAATCTTAGAGCAAAATTGAATGAATATTATAAAAGTATCATATTTTGTTGATAGAAAATGTAACCTAATATAACTATTATAGTAATCAATAATGACAAAATAATACCTTTTACCACTTCAGTCTTCATGGGAACAAATAAGTCCATGTGAATAAGTTCTAATGATCTAGTAGTACTAATAAAGGCCTTATATTTGAAGGAAGTTTTAATTTGCTTAAATCAAAAGACCTCTCGGTCGAGCTCTTTGTCAACTGAGATGAAGCTCAGTAAAATTTTCAATGAATGCAACATTTTTAATGTAACAAATCAGACCATTTTCAATTATTTTATTTTGGAACACAAGTAAGCAGTTAAAACATACAAAGATGTACATGTTAAATCTTAACTTAATTGGCATATAACATATATGTATTTCATAATGAAGTTTAGGTCAAATCTCAACAACTTATCTTGAAATCACTAGATTGGGGTTCTAGGAATACAAACCAAATCTTTGTCCTTATTTTTCTTGTGATTGCATGAAAATGAATAATCTCCAAGATATTGGTAGTAATGATGAAAAATAAAGTCAATTTGATTTCTTTTCTTGATATTTTGATCATGTACTATATTGTTCTTGGGCTCATAAATAGTGTTGGTTCTAGGAGCTTGTGCATTTCTAGTTTTATTCTTTGGATATGATTTCTCTTTAGGTACATAGCCAAACCCCTTCTCCATGCTTGTCCCGAAATCCTTTTTATGACTCTATTAAGGATATCATCATGTTTCAAACTATTAACATATTTTTGTAATTCATCGATTTTAGCAAGTTTCTTTGTGATGTCTAAGTTCTCTTGAGTAAAACTTGAAAGAAAAGTATCTCTTTCTCTCACAATATTATCATAATTTGAATGATTGCACAAAATTAGTTAAGTTTGATGGTTGTTTATCTCAACAAGCAATTCAACATTTTTTTGAGAAAGAAGAGTATTATTGTTTTCTAAGTCAAGCACTTTTGCATTACAATCTTCAAGAGAAGTTTTTAAGGTAGTATTTTCTGAAATAAGATTTTCATTTTCAGAAATGGTATCATCTAGTTTAGCATGCAACTTAGTATTAATTTTGGAGAGATTTTTTTTATTTTCTTTTGCAATCAACATATTTAGCATGAGTTTCTTCAAGGTTATTGACTACATCTATTTTAGACAGCTCAAAAATTTCCACCTCATTTGGGTATTCCTCTTCATCTTCCTTAGCCGTGAGACATTCCATTTCTTCTTCTCCACTTCCGTTGTCATCACTTGAATCATCCCAAGTAGCATTGTATGCTTGGTCTCACTTTTCCTTCTTCTTAAAAAGAGGATTTCTTACCTTTCTTGATCTTGGGGCACTCATTCTTCAAATACCCTTCTTTCCACACTCAAAGCACCTAAGAGAAGAAGAGTAAGAAACACTATAATTTTTGTTAGATTTATACCTTTTATATTTCTTACCATTTACAATGAGTGCGTCTTTTTCATTCTCCTCTCCACTTGTCTCATAACTTTCTTGAGTGATGACTTGTTCTTTGGTTGATGCTTTTAGTGCTATGTCCTTTCTTCTTCCATTTTGAAGTTCCAACTCCAATCTTCCTTATTCTTCAAGAGTAACTTCATGAGTCTCTAGATTGTCGATGAATTGCTCCATCTTCAGCATGGTAAGGTCATTGGATTCTTCAATGACTGTCACCTTTAGTTTGTACTTTGGAGGCAAGGATCTAAGAATCTTGGACACTTGATATAACTCAATTGTATACTTACCCAAGGCACTCAAGATGTTTATAATAGAAGCAAAACTTCCATACATTTCACTAATAGACTCATCAGGTAGCATGAGGAATTTTTCAAACTTTTGTCTAATCATGTTAATTTTGGTATTATTAACTTGAGTTGTTCCTTCATGTCTAACTGAAATCGCGTGCCATATTTCATAATAGGTTTCACATGAAAATGTCATATTAAATTCACTAATGAAAATCAAACAATATAATATGCTTACTGCTTTTGCATTCAATTGAACTTGTTTTACCATTTTGGGATTCCATGTTGCATACTCTGTATTAGGAAGCACATAGGGAAAGGACACCATTCTCCAAAGCTCCAAGTTGATCCCTTGGAAGTAGAATTACATCCTTCTTTTCTAATAAGTGTAGTTTCTTCCATCAAAGGGTGGTGGTCGGCTTACATAACTTCAAGGTTGAGGTTGTGTAGAACACCATCCCCCATTCAAGACCGGTTAAAGCTCCTTGAATACATGCTCTGATACCAAATGAAAGATCTAGAGGGGGTGGGAATAGAGCTTTTGATACTTTTAAAATTCAATCAAAAACTTAAAGCAAAGAAGGAGTAGGAAACAAGGAAGACACTTCCATTTAGAGTGGTTCCAACCTTTGAATCAAAGGTTGTCAATCCACTACACAATTGTCTCCAATTAGGATTTTAAAAGTGATTTATTTTATTTACCTCTCAAGGATGTTAAAACAAAATACAATCACCTTCAACTTTCTTGAAGTAGCATTCACCTTGAAGCGGCCTCAACCTCCTTGAAGCATCCTTCTTGAAGTAACTCCAAGCCCTTGGAGCAGCTTCCACCACCTTGAAGTATCTTTACCACCTTGAGATAGCCTTCACCTAGAATTGCTCCAACCTCCTTTGAAGAAGCCTTCTCAAAGTAACCTCAAGCACTTGGAGCAACCTTCACAACCTTGAAGTAGCTCCACCACCTTGAGATAGCCTTCACCTAGAAGTAACTCCAACCTCCTTTGAATTATCATTCTTGAAGTAACCTCAAGAAATTAGAGTAGCCTTTACCTAGAAGTATCTTTGATCACCTCCTTCAATATCCTCCCATCCTAGGGGTAGTAAGCAGAACAATAATACAATATAGGATAAATCCATTGGAAGAAAGAAACACTTAGCCAATGGAGTGCATCACCATGATTCCTATATAAAGTGTACAGATCTCCTATCCACTTTAGATGGACATTGCTATGTGGTGTCTAGGATATTGCAGATATAGGACACAACTTTAGAGATCAAGGAAGAAGTTAGCAAGTGATTCTCAGTTATGTTGCTCTCTAGAATGGATGCTCAAGTATAACTTGTATGTTTTGAGTGTCCTAAGGCCTCTCATATTTATGACCGGTGCTATAAATGTTCGACTAATGTGGTTCTCACTCGACAATAACTTCAACTGAGAGTTTCTTGGTCAACTAGTTTCTCAATTGAGGGTGTCACTGGTGCAAGTTTTGAACCAGTTATTAAGTGATTGTTCTAATGAGAAGCTCTAGACTCTAAGGGGGATTATAACTTAGGGTTTTGTGTGGATAGGAGAGATTTAACACTTGATTTACATGATATCAAACTACTTGTACATTATATACTTGTACAAGTTTTTACATTGAGTACAATCATGAAAATATGAAACAATTAAGCACATTGATCTTCAACTGTCCACTTAGTGTTATCTCCTCATTTTCTTTAACACTAAAATTGATATCATGGCCACTTGATAACTGAGTATGAGAAAATGTTTTCACATACTCGTATGAGTCAATATATGATATTGAGTTCATACACATCCCTATAGTCTTTTCTGGTTCAAGGAACATGGTGAAGGATTAATAGGATGATGATATCATGCCTAAAGTTAAATCTAGATATTTGAGACAAAGGAATAAAATCATAGAAAAACTAATAGTGGATCTTGGTTGATGTTGTTCGCCAACCTTACAATTACTTGGGTAGCAATGATGTGTTGCTAGATATCTCTCATTGCTTGTTATGTCATAAATTGGTTATTGACATTTGTCGTCAATGTAATTTGGGACATGTAGGGTCACACACAAAGGATGAATATTGAATAAGATCACAAATTATTATTTAACTTGGTCACTATAGTGTTTAAGTAATCAAATTAAGCAACATTAGTAAATGAGTCAACCGATTGGAGTGTCTAGTCAACCAACTTGTGTGCCAATCAATTAACTACATAGTCCAGTCAAATGAATGGTATGTATATATAGCACAATAGAAAATAGTCAATCGACCAATTAGAATGTCCAATAGGGCATGTAGAAATATTTCCGATTGGATTGTCAAAAGGAACCAATCGATCGGTTGGAATGTCCAATCGATCGACTGGTTAAGAAATAATGCTGACATAACAACATGCATTGATTATCGCATCACAAGGCATTAAATATGTGAATAGGAAAGGAGTCCAATCTACTAGGTGGAATTTCCAATCGACCAATGGGAGTACCAGTCAGCCGACAGGAAAGTCTAGTTGATCGACTAGACATTTGCAATAATAATTGAATCTTGAAGTTCATTCTATTCGACAACTAGTTGGATCTGAAACACTGACCATGATCCTCCTATAAATAAAGCGGGTAGTTGGGGCTTCCAGAAGACATAATTAACATTGAAAAACCTTGTCCTCTCATAGTTTTAATAACATGAAATCCTGTTCAACTCTTACCTTTAAAAGGGAGATACAACAATGAAGAAAAAGTCAGTGCTAGTACATTGACGTTGAAGAGACGATCTCCTTCATGTTAGCTCAAGCAAGTGCAACAAGGAGTTCTCGATGGTCTTAATGGATTATGGTAGAGTGTTGAGGTCATCTTCAACATGCTAGGAGAATTGTGTCAACTGATGTTTGTGGTGTGACTCCTAGAGGCCGCCTTGACTACCATCTAGGTGTTGTCAAATCAAAAAGCACCAAATTTTTAGGATTGTCATTGGAATTACTCCATGACCATGTATATATCCTGTAACTCCTCCTTTTTAGATATATTGTTTTTGACGAGATTTGCTAGTTCATAAATCAATTTGAGGGTCCAGTCGATCGCTCGAATTGGTTCCTACATAGTTTTTTTGTAAGAACATGTTTTACCATGTATTGCAGATCATAGGTGGTGGAAACTTATGTGACTACAAAAAATTGCATTAGTATGGCCATAACTAGCACTTGTATTTTTTGTTGCATGTTTTGTTTGTGGATGTAACATGTATATGAGACATATTATAAGTATGTGGTGATTGGATATGTATATATATTTATAAATACAAATCATCAACTAAATCTTAAGTCTTAGAAGATTTCCATAAGAAACACACATGAATAACTTGATCGACTAAGCGTGGGCATGCCTCAACATGGTGCACCATCTATCTCATAGAAGTGTGATGGTAGATAGGCGGGTCTGCCTCTGCAGCGTGCATATTCAATTGCATTAGCTTTTGGGTGAGGCTTAATTTGATGACTTTATGGGATTAAGCACCTAGAAGTATGAAGATGGATTATGATCTTAAAGAATTGTGAATGTCATCTATCAAGAGTTGCATATAATGCATTTGGAAAGTGTTTCCTACCTAACTAGTCAAGTTGTGGGAGATCAACCCTAGCTAACTTGGAACTTTGATGAAATATGGATCATGACTCACTAAAAGGTTGTACGCTACAATCTTCCAAATTGATAGTAAGGGATATCAATTTTAACAAAATAGTGGGAGAGATAATTAATTAAAAGCCTAACTAATATAGTCAAATTTCATTTAATCAAATCAAATCAAATGTATTTTAACAAAATGCAAATTCCTATTGTAGAAATTAATGTCAAACAACAATACATTTTCATTGCGATCAATCCTTGAGAAGGACAGACTAAAATGGAATAACTTCCACGACTGGTTTAGCATGTCAAAAATCATTCTCACTCAAGAGCACAAGATCAATGTCATGGTGACACCAGAGTCAGATGGTGCCTAAGGCTCACAGGGATGCTTACAAGATGTAGATTGAAGATTACATGTTAGTCAAGTGCCTGATGCTATGATCAATGAACTATGAGTTGCAGAGACAACATGAGAACATGGACGTTATTGAGATGTTAACACATATTAAGAACATATACCAAAATTAGGTAAGATGAGAGATATGATATCTGAAAGGAGTTGTTCAAGTGAAACAAGGCAAAAGGGGATCCAGTAGGTCCCAATGTACTCAAGTTGATTGGGTATGTGGAGAACCTTACTAGATTGGGATTTCCCCTAGGATAAGAGTTTGATATTGATGTCATTCTGTAGTCACTACCAGAATCATATAGTCAATTTGTCATGAACTACACCATGAATAATTTTGACAAGACATTATTAGATTTTTTGGCATGTTGAAAACTATTGAAGTGCATAAGAAGAAGGAGAAACCCAAATTTGTGATGATGATAAGAAGATGCAAAGGGAAGTCCAAGGGAAAAGGCAAAGGAAAGAAGAGCTCTAAAGCTAGCTAAAACCCCAAATCTTCTACAATAAAAGCTATTGGAGGGGTGAACATGGCAATTGTCACCACTGTCACCAGACTAGACACTGAAAAAGAAATATCTCTCTTTATTTGGAGTAATTGCAGAAGTAGTAGGGATATATATATTTTCACTTCAGGTATATACATTATTGAAATAAATATATCTACTTCTTCATCATGGGTACTAGATACCGGATGTGGATCTCACATATGCTCTAATATAATGTATCTAAAAAGAAGTAAACTTTTAAGTAAGGTTGAGGTCGAACTATGTGTTGCAAATGGAACAAGAGTTGCTTCTGCTGCACCTGGAACATCTCATTTATCTCTACCCAGTGGTCTTGTATTAGAGTAGGAGAATTGCTATTATGTACCTACCATTAATAGAAACATCATTTTTGTATGTTGTGTTAACAAGAATGGATTTGAGTTCCACACTAAGAATGGTTGACGTTCTATTTCTCAAGATGAGATCTTTTATGGAAGTGCCTCAATGTCATTTAGTCTTTATTTTATAGATCTAGAGACACATGTTATAATGTAAATACTATAAGTATAACACTTGATAACTCAAACAAAACATATCTTTGACATTTTCATCTAGGAAGCATTATTGAGAGACACCATTCTAGACTTCATAATAATGGTTATCTAGACTCTTTTTATTTCAAATCAACAGAGACATGCAAATCTTGTTTATTGTCAAGATGACAAAGATTCATTTCATGGATCAGAGTGAGAGATCAAGTGATTTATTAGGAATTATACATACTAATGTGTGCAACCCTTTTAGATCAAATTCCAGAGGTGGTTACCAATAATTCATTACTTTCACTGATGATTTTAGTAGGTATGATATGTTTACTTGATGATTCACAAGTGAAAAACCCTTGAAAAGCTCAAGGATTTCATGAATGAAGTACAAAACTAGTTCATGAAAGTATTAAAGAAATTTGTTCTGATCAAGATGGACAATACATAAACCAAGAGTTTGTGGACCTTTTGTAAGATTGTGGTATCATATCACAATGGACTCCACTTGGAACACCAAAACATAATGGTGTATCAGAAAGAAGGAATCACACATTAATTAACATGGTACAAGCAATAGTGAGTTTTTCTCATATTCTGATTTCATTCTGGGGATATTTTTTAGAATCTACCATGTTTATACTTAATCGTGTACCATATAAATCAATTTAGAAGATGCCATATTAGACATGGAATGGAAAACATCCCAATGTGTCTTTCATGTAGGTTTGGGAATGTGAAGCTTATGTGAGAAAGCAGTTTCCCAAAAAGATTGTACCCAAATTATATTAAATTTATTTTATTGGATATCCTAAAGAAACTAGGGGATACTACTTTTACACTCCATCTAAAAAATTTTCTTGCATTTAGGAATGTTGTATTCCTAGAAAAGAAATTTATTTCCAAAGGAATCAATGGGAGACAAATAGAACTCAAAGAAGATTCAGACTAACAAGTAAACATTGAACCATAATAGGTACATAAGAAAAAATAAGACTCACAATTTTTTGTGGAATCTCAACTTCCTATTCTGACATATAAACCTCACAGATCTAATAGGACATGCCTTGAGCTTGAAATATTTGGTTATCTTGTGACTTAAGAAGGTGATGAATTGGTCATATATGATGAGCCAACAACTCACCTAGATGCTATTGAGGAACCACAGTCTGAGAAGTGGCTTGAGCTCATGAGATGTGAGAGGGAATCCATGTACCCCAACAAGTTATGGACCTTTGTGGATCCACCCAAAGGGGTAAAACCCATAGGGTGCAAGTGGGTCTTCAAGAAGAAGACCGACATGGATGGTAATGTACATACCTATAAGGGTAGGTTGGTTGCAAAAAGGTGTAGACAGGTTCAAGGTGTTTACTATGACAAACTTTATCACCAGTTGCCATGGTTAAATCCATCAGGACCAGGCTTTCCATTGCAGTTTGTTATGACTATGAGACTTGGTAGATGAATGTTAAAAGTGACATTGATAATATGAATCTTCTTGACTATGTTTACATGACATAGAGTGAGGGTTTTATAAATCCAAAGGAAGCCAATATACTCTGTAAGCTGTAAAGGACCATCTATGGATTGAAGCAAGCATCTTGGATCTAGAATCTTTGATTCGATGAGGCAGTCAAGGAGTTTGTCTTTAGTTAAAATGAAGAGTGAACCATGTGTTTACAAGAAGGTTATTGGGAGAATAGTTGTATTCCTAATATTATATTAAGATGACATACTATTGATGGGGAGTGACATCCCTACTTTATAGATGGTAAAGACATGGATGCAAAGTACCTTCTCTATGAATTATTTATCTTAGGAATCAAGATCTATAGGGAAAGATCTAGAAGGCTTCTGCACCTAAGCCAGAGCACATACTATAACAAACCACTGAAGAAGTTCAGCATGTAGGACTGAAAGATAGAGAATTTTCCCATGCCCCATGGAATTAGCCCTCTAAATCCCAATGTACTAGTTCTTGTGAAGAACATGAGAGCATTAGTAAGATTTCATATGCATCTGCAATTAGATCTGTCATGTACACAATGTTATGTATTTGTCCTGATGTCTCATATGCCTTCAGCATGACTAGTAGGAATCAGACAGATCTCAGTGAATGTGACTGGACTTTTGTAAAGAACTTCCTTAATTACTTGAGAAGAATTCAGGATCAATCCTTTATTTATGGTGATAATAAAGAGTTAGTAGTAAAAGGTTACACTGATACTAGCTTCCAAACTGACATGAATGACTATAGATTGGAATATATATTTGTGTTTTGCCTTAACAATGGATCTATAAGATAGAAGACTCGTAAGCAAGAGAATTGATGTTTCTACAACAAAGGCCCAATATATTTCTACATCCAATGTAGAAAAGGATGTTGGATCAAGAAGTTCACCAGTGAACTTGGAGTGGTTCCAAGCATTAGTGATGCAATAGAGTTGTATTGTGACAACAATGGAGCCATTACATGAGAAAAGGAACTCAAATTGCATTAGCATTCCAAGAACATACTATGGAAGTTCCATCTCATACGAGGGATTGTACAATGAGGACATGTGAAAATTTGTAGAGTAGCAACTGAAAGAAATGTTTCTAACCCACTGACAAAAGCACTGTCACAACAGAGGCATGATAGTCATGTAAGGTCTTAGGATTAAGTTCATGCGTGATTGTCACAAAGTGGAACGGGAGTCTATTGGTATGTGTGCCCTAAAAACTAATATAATAATTATAGTGGCATGTCTTGTAATTGATTTTATTAATAATAAAGGCATTTTGTCTATATGTTTTTTTTAATTATGAGATGATTTGTTACACTCCAATCTCACAATTACCACTACTCATGAGATTAGGGTATAAATTGAGGATTTAACATAATACAAAGATCACCCTTAACTTTTTCTTCTTTTTCAAACTCTTTGTTTTCTCACATTGAACCACATAAACTAACTTTATAAGAGAATTAAACTTTTATTTCTCTAATGTAATCTCTGCATTAATGATACAAATCCATACATTCATTATGTTTCTCACACTTCCATGTACATACGACATGACAATCATTTGCATTCTCTACTATTAAGGAAACAAACATACAAAACATCATTTACAACTCTCTCTCAGATCTATACAAGGACCTAGAGTGATAGGGACCGACTGAACTTAACTATACTCAGACTTAACTCTTGTGGCATATCTACTCTGATGCAATGATATCTTCTTCAAGTCCATGTAATTTCCCTAAAAATTTTGAGTAGAGGGGTGAGCCTACTCGCTCAGTGAATGAGTACTTCAAAGAAACAGTCTAAAGCACTGATATAATTACATATATACTTTTGAGCTATTGATATCAATTATAACAGCAGAAAGCTTTAGAGAGTCTAATAATTGACAATCATAAATATGGTAGGATACTCTAAATATTTATAAGAGTGAATCAATATATGAAATGCTTGATTGATCATAAAGAGAACTAATAATTCAGAAACATACAAAGAATAATTGAATAATTATACACACTTGTTTGACCTCTCATTCATTTTATTATGCCCTGATCATATGCAGTGTTCTCGACATATGAAGACTCATTGTGCACTACGATCACACCGTACCAGAGTTAGCAGACACACCCGGGAAATGCTAAGTCTAACTACTCTCCTGGTCTGCAATAGGGAAATGGCTCTCTGGCCTAAACTGGACTCCTCCTCTAACTTGATCACACATGTGGAAAGTTAAGCCACCACTTGTCTTTTCTGTACTCTAGTACCACCAGGACTTCTGGTTGATGTTGGACACTGCAAACTATAATTTAAGGAGACTTACACTAGGGTTTCATCCCCAGTTCCACCTGATAGCACGTTCTGACCCCCGTATATTGGATGCTGCCAGGGTAAGTTCATTTTACCCCTAAGGCATAGACCTCACATAGGGGTTCTACACTGTTCAGGGCTCCTAAGTCTATTATTTTATTATTCCTAGAAAGCTCTTTCTACATTGTACCCTTCTCTTACTTATACTTGACTCTAGTATCTCTATGGTGTCGTGTCTACTTATTTGAATTTATAATCCAACATGTATATCATTCTAAACTTGGTAGAGAAGTATATTCAAAACACTATAATATACTAAGTAATCAACATACTATACATGCAGGCAGACTAAAATTATTAAATAAATAGATTTCATGTCCACTTGGCACATACACAATAGAATAGTGCATATCAATCCAAATCATGAGTTGTGCATCTCATAACTCAATTAAGAGTTAATTACTTATCATGACAAGAATTATTAAAAATAACTGAGAACATTGATATCACAATACTTGATTCATTGAAAATCGTACCCTTAGGGTTTCATTTGATCACCACAAATGCTACAAAGAAAGGTGTAATACATCTATCACGTACTTTTCAAATTTTTAAAACACATGATACATGGGATCTCAATCCCTTATCACATTACTGGGAATTCTCATCCCTTCACATCAATATCATGATTACTGGATATGGGTATTCAAACCCTTAGATCATAACATAGCATTGTTACCTCTGTAACAGGTAACCATTACCTCTAGGTCCTTAGACCAAGGTATTCATTTCACTGGTTGTACAAGTATTCTCATATATCACAAGGCCATCACACATCTTGTCACCTCTCACTAGGCAACAACTTATTCACATGGCTCCCATAAGGATTTCATGTGACATAAACATTCATTGAATAAAGACTACTATCAACAAATCATATAAAATCAATATATGTATGATACCTTGGAACTGAGTTGAATTTGGGTTTCCATGCCATTCACTAGGATATCATGCATGAATAATAACATTGAATAAGTAAAGTCTATCATGCCAAGAAAATCCCTTTAAATGTATTTCATGATATCTATTTGCAAATATCCAACTTTCCTCGCATCTAGGGTTTC
Organism: Alisma plantago-aquatica; assembly: GCA_963693085.1. Classification (NCBI taxonomy): domain Eukaryota; kingdom Viridiplantae; phylum Streptophyta; class Magnoliopsida; order Alismatales; family Alismataceae; genus Alisma; species Alisma plantago-aquatica. The sequence continues at coordinate 515,995,252 of OY856415.1, forward strand.
ACCCTCTTTACTGAGATATCAAACAAACACTATTCACTTTAAATGAATCAAGATAGTATCTGACATATATGTACTATGAATTTAGATAAACAGTCATTCATACCTAAGGGGATCTAGATAAGCAAATTTCTCTATTTACTTATACAACAAATTTTAGTCATTGACAAATTCCCTATATTTTAGTTTATTCTTATAACTTCTGCAAATACTTAGGGAATTCTCATTAGGAAGTATTGTATACATTTCTAATATTATTTTATCATCTAAACTTCATCCAAATAGAGGAAGAATCTATTTCATATCATTTTGCAACAACTTAGAACAAATAGACAATTCAGGGTTTGTAGTCTCATACTAGCAATTAAAGATTATGGATGAATTAACCAAATTTCATACAATATACTATTTAAAGGAAGTTCCCACTCACCATAAGGTGTGGAAACTCCTTAAAAATGTATCTCATCCTTGAAAATCTCGATCTCATATCAAATCTCTAGCAATTCACCCAATTATTCTTCCTTTCAACTCGGAAACCCTAAAAATGAGGGATTATGAAGAACGAGTGAGAAAAGGGGAATTTTTGATATCATTTTGGATCAAATCATAGGAGGTATGGAATTTTGACATGTAAGAGAAGATTCACCATGAAACTATATCCAAAGAAGTTAAACTTACATGATTTCATCATTCCTCAGACTGCAAAATCCTAGGTCAGCGTCTCCATCATTTTCTCCTCTCAAACCTTAACTCTCCCTCTCTCTCTAGGATTTCGTTTCTCTGGATTGAACCAAGAATTATGATATCTCCTTGTGTGTTAGGTTGATCATATAGAGCAATTGATCTTCTTGGGTCAATTGCACTTTGACCCCTCACTAAACATTTTTTTTATTTCAGCATATTTTTCTGTCATAAAAAAGTTTCTGTAATTCATATATTTCAGAGATCAAAGCTTCTCTAAAAATTATGAAGATTTATCATGTGGTGTATAATTTAGTTACGAAGATTCAATAAAAATTTTAGATGATTCCAAACTCCCATTAAATAATAAAAAATCGAATAGGCACTACTATCTAGAATTCTATAGAAATGTCAGTTATTGTAATTTGTCTACTGATAAGGTCTAAACGCATCCAAAAATTGTGAAAATTTTACACGTTTTTTATGACTGAATTTCAGATCTCCAAATAAAATTTTAGATCATTTTGAATTACCAATAAATAATTAAAAATCAAACAATATATTGTTGAACAACATTCTGTCAGCATGGTCGGTTGAAATATATCTCAACTGAGAATGACTTTTAAAGAACATCCAAAAATTCTGAAATGTTTCACTGAAATGCATGATTGAGTTATACAAATTATATACAAATTTCAATTAAATCCAAATTACATAGAAAATATGCTACTATCTTGATCAAATTCCATATGTACCATCAAAACCCTAATTTCAGCCAATTAGGGTTTATATTTTTCAAACCCTAATTTCTCAAACAATAGAACACTTAACATTTTTATTAGGTTTAAAACATCATAATTGAATTATCATCATTAATTAGATTTAAGAAATGGTCAATCCAATTAAGCATATAATCATCCAGGTAAACCCTAGCTCCAGCTTCCTAGCCGCCCTTTCTCTCTTTCTTTTGACTGCCTCGTGGATGGACGTTTGAAAAGAAGGGAATTCCCACAGTGAAGGCTCGTGAAGTAGACAGCAAGCCCCCACTACCTGCCAGTTCCTCTGTAGAACTAGAGAAGGAGGGGGTCACGTGACACCGGGACCCAAGGAATTCTCCTGACCTCGCTTACCCCGGGGATGGGGAGTTCTGAGTGATCTAGTCGGGAGGTGTGCTCCCACCCCCGATGTCTGAGGGATCAAATATTGGGCACAAGACCGAAACTCAAAGGAATTGTACCAATTAAGCTCGGATACGGTCATAATAATTCTCCCCCCATTAAAAGGTTTAGTCCACAAAACATAAATGCGCAAGAATAGTACTTTCAAGGCTTATTTTAAGCTTTTGAAATCTTACTTGTCATTAAGTTCTTTTATTTCATACTTGTATGCAGTTTTCAACATTTAGTCCTTTATTTCTTTTCTAATCACAACATATTAAATCGTGACTGCTCAATGATAACAAATGAATTCTCTATGTCACAATCAATCATAGGATAGAGAGAGAAACAACCATTTCAATATTTTCATACTCTTGAGGTGTTACCTCAACATTGATAATTTGATCCAACTATATCAGTTCATACGGCTCAATATGTACTATTGTTATGTATTACCTCTAAATCACAAAAGAGAGTTCACAATGTTGTTTTGAATTTTTACTATTATGCTACTCAAATAGCAAAATAGTCTTGAGTTGGAAGATTAGATTCAACAACAATTGTACAATACTACTCACGGAATCCCCATTGGATAATGGATGCATAAGGTGAAGCATTACCATCACATTCCATACTATTCTCAAATATGAACCCACACATAATTCAAGGTGTAACCATCGAGTTATAGCATACTAGGGTTTCAACAACAGTAACAAAGTACTCCATGATTGTATTAGTCATTCAAGGAATATTCATACCCAATTACCATCACTTAATTATATTAAAGCTAGGTATAACAAGCTATACCTCATTAGGGTTACATATCAATACAATATGGTTATCATCCCTTCTATTCATATGAGTGAATAGGTAAGACTACCTTATTTAGGGTAACCCTCCATTTGTTCCATCATTATTCAACCCACATCACCATACTACTATTTTACAATACTAAGTTGGATTACTGGTATGAATGACCACAACTATCAAACACCTTTAATTAACATATTGCTTGCACATGTATACTGAAATCATACATAGAACCAATTTACATCCCTTAATATGACTTCAACAAATTATACTTCTAAAAACACATTCACATATTACTAAAAGCCATTGTTTTCTCTTATCTCTCTCCTCATTCACAACTACTTACTTTTTGCTACTTATCCTTCTCATTTTAATCATGTAGATAGATTAAACATCCCTAAAATTGAAACATACAAGCTAAGAATAGATTATTCATCATTCTTGATATCACTGCAAGAATTTGTTTTAGATTACATTTTGCTCATCTTGCACTTCTTCGTTTGTTCAAAATACATTTGTTACATTTCAAATTTATTTCTTACCCCTTACTCTGAATAATTTTTATATTGTTCATCAACCTTTCAGATTAGCTAGGATTACTATCAGTTCTAGTTTACTTATCATAGTGCAAATCGCATGATCTTGTTTTATAGAGATGCTAGTATTCAAGGTCAAATCACTAGTGATAACCCTTGAACTACTACAACTCTAAACATTCTAGGGTTTGGTCCTTATCAGTAGCATGACGTTGTTGTGTGTGACTTTGCTCCCTTAATTTGAAAGTCAAACTTTGGATCTTACAAGTTTTACTAAAGTCTTCCTTATCTTATCAATTGAATTCCCTTTCTCTTACTTGGACATTCAGATAGATTACATTCTCAATTTACCCTACTAGGGTTTCATCATCATATTGTATGTCATTATTACATTCACTAGATGCCTCTGCCATGGTGGTTATGCATCAGATATGATTCATTTTCTTATCACTTCATTCCAACATTACTTTCATTAAGGAAGATATGAAAGAGAATATTATTTTGAGACTTAGAATTCTTATCTTCAAACATTCATTAATTCATTTCTCATATGTAGGTTTAATTAATTATCAACATGGATACTTGACTAATTAGCACTTTTTTGAATCTCGCAACCTCTTTCTTTTATAATCTATACTACTCCACCATGTTTCAAACCTTTTCATTACTTTCCATAATCCCCTTACCATATACTATTATTCCACATATCATATTTAACTTCTAGTTTTATATTATGATCATGTTGCTTCTTTTATGTGTATGATCATATATACCATGTTGCACATATTTCTTTTTATCCTTCTGCTAACATAAAGTTGAAATTCCAAATCCATAATCTCTCGACTAGTTTCAACTCATGTTTAATACATTACATATCCTTCATTTTAAATTAAATGACTTATGCATGGGTCAAACTTAGTATCTCTTTTAATCAAGTTTTTACCTCTTGAATATTGTCTACCTTTGTATGACTTATTCATTGGTTAAGCTACATATTTGTTCTTCTTTTAGAAATTAGTTTGTTGTTCTATAGAGACTTAGAATCCAAAGGCAGTAGGATGAATGTATTAACTTCACAATAAAGGTATACATTCCATGCTCTCAATTATATCATAACCCTCATTCCTTAATCAAGCTCATTATTTCCAACATTTCTCTTTGTTTCAACTAAGTTTCTTATCCTAGTTTTATGATTTACATGCTCATCTAGTTCTCTTCACTTTAACTTTTCTAAAGACTCCTCACTTCTATGTACTTATCAAATACTTAACTCTTTTCTTCTATTTTCCCTTTACTTTGGAGTACATAAAAACATTGTACTCGATTATATAATCCATTCCTCATGATTGATTCTTACTATCTTGGCCCTTACATATTTTCTCATATCTTTTCCATATGTTTCAACATCTTAGTGTATGTACATTCTCACTATGACGTGGGTCTAATTTATCTAGAGTCTACTCTTATTATATTTTTAATAGGAGTCATTAGATCCTTGTAACGCATCTTGCCAGCCGAACCAGGCCAAACCTGTAGTCCTGAAGCCAAGAGCTGCTCAAGATTAACTAACTCATATTAATCTCAAACATGTGGAAAGAATTTCCACTTAGGAAAGCTCATTCAAAGATCATTTCTAGTCTACTTGATACAAAGAATGTAATCAATAAATGCTACAACTGCATAGTGTACAACAAATCTTAAAGACCCATATATATTTCAAAATATTGAATATCTGAATTCAAACATATAAGAGCTTTTCTATTCATCTCAAATAAAACAACAATATGGATTGAAAGTTCTATCTCATTTTATATTTATGCTCTTAATTCATGTTACTTATCTTGTTTCTAACCCTAATATTTCTAGGGTTCCTCTCTATACCATCCTTCCACTATATACCTGGCCAGGGTATACATGAAAGAATAGACAGAGTAGCTTGATACTGGTTGATCCAAGTACTCAGATATCGGGCTAGGATATCCAAATACTCAAATCCCCAGAGCTAACATCATAACATCTCCTATCTGCCACACTTATGACTCTAACTTGCTAACTTAATGGTCACTGACAACTCGGCCTAAGCTTTGATACCAAAGTTGTTACACCCCGATCTCACAATTACCACTAATCATGAGATTAGGATATAAATTGAGGATTTAATGTAATAAAAAGATCACCCTTAACTTTTTCTTCTTTTTCAAACTCTTTGTTTTCTCGCATTGAACCACATAAACTAACTTTACAAGAGAATTAAACTTTTATTTCTCTAATGTAATCTCTGCATTAATGATACACATCCATACATTCATTATGTTTCTCACACTTCCATGTACATATGACTTGACAATCATTTGCATTCTCTCCTATTAAGGAAACAAACATACAAAACATAATTTACAACTCTCTCTCAGATCTATACAAGGACCTAGAGTGACAGGGACTGACTAAACTTAACTATACTCAGACTTAACTCATGTGATAGATATACTCTCATGCAATGATATCTTCTTCAAGTCCATGTGATTTTCCTAAAAATTTTGAGTAGAGGGGTGAGCCTACTCACTTAGTGAATAAATACTTCAAAGAAGCAGTCTAAAGCATTGATATAATTATAGATATACTTTTGAGCAATTGATATCAATTATAACAGCATAAAGCTTTAGAGAGTCTAATAATTGACAATCATAAAAATGGTAGGATACTCTAAATATCTATAAGAGTGAATCAATATATGAAATGCTTGATTGATCATAAAGAGAATTAATAATTCAGAAACATACAAAGAATAATTGAATAATTGTACATACTTGTTTGACCTCTCATTCATTTTATTATGCCCTGATGATATGCAATGTACTCTACATATGAAGACTCGTAGTGCACTACGATCACACCGTACAAGACTTAGCAGACACACCCGGGAAATGCTAAGTCAGACTACTCTCCTGTTCTACAACAGGGAAGTGGCTCTGTGGCCTAAACTGGACTCCTCCTCTAACTTGAGCACATAGGTGGAGAGTCAAGCCACCTCTTGGCTTTTATGTACTCTAGTACCATAAGGACTTCTGGTTGATGTTGGACACTGCAAACTATAATTTAAGGAGACTTCCACTAGGGCTTCATCCCCTGTGCCACCTGATAGCACATTCTGACCCCCGACTGGACGCTGCCAGGGTTAGGTCGTTTCACCCCTAAGGCACAAACCTCACATAGGGGTTCTACAGTGTTCAGGGCTCCTAAGTCTATTATTTTATTATTCCTAGAAAGCTCTTTCTATATTGTACCCTTCTCTTACTTATATTTGACTCTGGTATCGCTATGGTGTTGTGTCTACTTATTTGAAGTTATAATACAACATGTATATCATTCTAAACTTAGCAGAGCTGTATATTCAAAACACTATAATATACTGAGTAATCAACATACTATACATGCAGGCAGACTGAAATTCTTAAACAAAAAGATTTCATGTCCACTTAGCACATACACACTAGAATGGTGCATATCAACCCAAATCCTGAGTTGTGCATCTCATAACTCAATTAAGAGTTAATTACATATCATTACAAGAATTATTAATAATAATTGAGAGCATTTATATCACAATACTTAATTCATTGAACACCCTACCCTTAGGGTTTCATTTAATCACCACAAATTCTACAAAGAAAGGTGTAATACATCTATCACGTACTTTTAAAATATTTAAAACACATGATACTTGGGATCTCAATCCCTTATCACATTACTGGGAATTCTCATCCCTTCACATCATTATCATGATTACTGGATCTGGGTATTCAAACCCTTAGATCATCACATAGCATTGTTACCTATGTAATAGGTAACCATTACCTCTAGGTCCTTAGACCAAGGTATCCATTTCACTGGTTGTACAAGTATTCTCATGGATCACAAGGCCATCACACATCTTGTTGCCTCTCACTAGGCAACAACATATTCACATGGCTCCCATAAGGATTTCATGTGACATAAACATTCATTGAATAAAGACTACTATCAACAAATCATATAAAATCAATATATGTATGAAACCTTGGAACTGAGTTGAATTTGGGTTTCCATGCCATTCAATAGGTTATCATGCATCAATAATAATATTGAATAAATAAAGTCTATCATGTCAAGAAAATCCCTTCAAATGGATTTCACGATATCTATTCGCAAATATCCAACTTTCCTTGCATCTAGGGTTTCACCCCCTTTATTGAGATATCAAACAAACACTATTATTTTTAAATGAATCAAGATAATATCTAACATATATGTACTATGAATTTATATAAATATCATTCATAAGCAAGGGGATCTAGATAAGTGAATTTCTCTATTTACTTATACAACAAATTTCAGTCATAGACAAATTCCCTATATTTCAGTTTATTCTTATAACCTCTATGAATACTTAGGGAATTCTCATTAGGATGTATTGTATACATTTATAATATGATTTTATCATCTGAACTTCATCCAAATAGAGGAAGAATCCATTTCATATCATTTTCCAACAACTTAGAACAAATAGACAATTCAGGGTTTGTAGTCGCATACTAGCAATTAAAGATTATGGATGAATTAACCAATTTTCGTGCAATATACTATTTAAAGGAAGTTGCCACTCACCCTAAGGTGTGAAAACACCTTAAAAACGTAGCTCATCCCTGAAAATCTTGATCTCATATCAAATCCCTAGTAATTCACCCAATTATTCTTCCTTTCATCTCAGAAACCCTAAAAATGAGGGATTATGAAGAAAGAGTGAGAAAAGGGGAAGTTTTAATACCATTTTGGAACAAATCAGAGGAGGGACGTAATTTTTATATGTGAGAGAAGATTCACCATGAAACTATATTCAAAGAAGTTAAACTTACATGATTTCAGCATTCCTTGGACCGCAAAACCTAGGTCAACATCTCCATCATTTTCTGCTCTCTAACCCTAACTCTCCCTCTCTCTGTAGGATTTCGTTTCTCTGGATTGAACCATGAATTATGACATCTACCTGTGTGTTAGGTTGATCATATAGAGAAATTGAGCTTCTTGGGTCAATTTCACTTTGACCCCTCACTAAACATTTTTCTTATTTCAGCATATTTTTTTGTCATAAAAAGGTTTCTGTAATTAGTGTATTTCAAAGATCAAAGCTTATTAAAAAATTATTATAATTTGCATTGTTGTGTATAATTGAGTGACTAAGCTTCAGTTAAAATTTGAAATCATTCGATGCTCCTATTAAATAACTAAAAATCAAATAGCGGACTGCTATCCAAAATTCTACAGAAATGTTAGTTACGGTAATTCATCTACTGATAATGTATAAATGCATCCAAAAATTATTAAAATTTTAAATGTTGTTTATGATTCAATTTAAGATCTCCAGTTAACATTTCAGATCATTTTGATATACCAATAAATAAATAAAAATCAAACAACATACTACTTAACAACATTGTGTCAGCATGGTCGGTTGAAATATATCTCGACCAAGAATGACTTTTAAAGAACATCCAAAAATTCTGATTTTTTTTTCACTGAAATGCATGATTGAATTATACATATTATATCCAAATTTCAATTAAATAAAAATTACATAGAAAATATGATAAATTATTTACCGTACTACTATCTTGATTAAATTCCATACTCATGTACCATCAAAACCCTAATTTCAGCCAACTAGGGTTTATATTTTTTAAACTCTAATGTCTCAAACAATAGAACACTTAATGTTTTTATTAGGTTTAAAACATCATAATTAAATTATCATCATTAATTAGATTTAAGAAATGACCAATCCAATTAAGCATATAATCATCCAGGTAAACCCTAGTTAACAAATTAAGTTCGGATACGGTCAAAACATGATGATATAACATGATAGATTTCTAAAGAATGATATCGCTCAATGACATATGTATTTAGGTTCAAGACCTGAATAATGAGATCATATGTATGATAAGAGTATATATATTCATGTTATGTCCATAGTCGGATATTATTGTGGAAGCTAATAGACAACAATACTATATAAAACTAGAATGTGTGTTGGTTGATGACAAAATCCCATTAGTCATGATATGTGATATCAAACCAAATATATAGGTACCTATTAGAGAATAGTGTAGTAGATAGATCACCATGTAAAGGGATGCATGAATAACAAACATTATCACATCTTAATGTGATAGTGGTTATTGTGATTTTTAGACCTCAAGTCACTACACTCATCACATGTCATTCAATGCATTCTAACATCATCCTACGTGACCTTGGATAAGGGTTTACTAAAGGTGATGCTTGGGTAAATTATAACACATGGGGATTGACTATAAGTGATGTGGATGGGATTTGTCCATCCTACTAGAGTTGATATCCTGGCCACTTGAAAAGTGAGACTGAGAAAATGTATGGTCATACTCATGGGAGTCAATAAATGACATTGAGCTCATATGCATGCCTAAAGTATGCTCTGGTTTAAGGAACTTGTACCAAGTGATTAAGAGGATGACCATTACATGCCTCAAGTTCAATTTAGATATCTAAGACAAAGGAATTATACAATCATAGTAATAATGATCATGGATCTAGGTTGAAGTTGTTCTCCAACCTTCCAATTACTTGAGTAGCAATGATGTGTTGCTAGATACAACTCTTTGTTATTGATGTCATAACTTGGTTATGGACATTATTTGTCAATGTCATTTGGGACCTATAGGGTCTGACATAAAGGGTGCGCACGAAATGGAAGTTTAATCACAAATAAGGTTTAACTTGGTTACTAAAGTGATTAGGTAATCAAATTAAACAACACTGTTGAATGAGTCGACTGACTGGAGTGTCCAATCAACAGACTAGTGTGACATTCAATTGAATGGAGAGTCCAGTCATTCGAATGGGATGTATATACATCGACAATGGAATAAATCAATCGATCGATTGAAATGTCCAATCAGTAAAGTAAACATATTTCTAATTGGATTGTTATAAGGAACCAATTGACCGATTGGATGGTACAATCAAGTGACTAGTCAAGTAATGATGCTGATGTGATGAGGTGCATTGATCATCACATTGAAAGCCAATAATTTTGTGAATACAAAAGTATTCCAATCGACCAATTAACTAGAATCCAGTTGACCGACTGGAGTACTAGTGGACCATTTGGAAAGTATAGTTAGTCGATCGAAGATTTGAAACAAAAATTGAATCACAAAACTCAGTCTCATCAACTCCCAGGTGGATCAGAAACCCTGAACCTAAACCTCCTATAAATAAAGGGGGTAATTAAGGCTTTAAAAGACACAACTAACGGTAAAAATATTGTCATGTCACAGTTGTGGTAATGTTAGAGCACAAGTAAGTCTTACCGATAAAAGGGAGAGATATCAAGGGAGAACAAGTTAGCACTAGTACATTGACATCAAAGGGACAAACTCCTCATCGTTGTCTAGAAAGAACAACAAGGAGTTATAGGTGGTCCACATGGACTGCGATGGAGGCAACACCAACACGCTAGGAAGACCGCATCATCTATTTTCTATGGTGTCACATCAGGCTTCCCCAACTACCGTCCAAGTGTTATCAGAACATGAAGCACCAAGTCATGAGGATCATCTCTAGACTTAATCTAGGACCAGGTATATGCCTCGTAGATCCTATTTCAAAGCACATTGTTGCTGATGTGATATGCTGGTTTGAGATACAAGTAGAAACTTTTTGTTTCTTCTGGCTTATTAGTTTCTTGATTTCTCGATAGAAAATGCTTGAGGATCATAAAACTCATGTTATGGATTGAGTTTAAGATTAAGGCATGATGGCTAGAGGTTACTAGAAGTCTATAAGGATATACATAAGGGTGACTTAGTATTTAATGTTATAAATTATGTGATAGTATGGTTCAATGATCTAGTATCACTATAATTTTGGGTTTTGGATGATTTTCACACAAGAAAGAGGCTAGAGAGGTTGCTTGACTAAGATTTCATTCAATATTATTGGGGATAAGAATGGTAACATGAGATAGTAGTGACTACTAGTACATAATTAACAACGGATTACTTTCATGATGTTATCTCGGTTCTTCCTCAACATTTGTACATTAGAACCATGTATAACATGTATCTACTCTCCATCCAATTTTTATCTCCCTTTAACATCTAAGCATCAAGATTTATTTTCCTAGATCATCCATATACTAATGATGGTTTAGGAACCCATTGTGCCTATTTTTAGTGTGCAACCAAAGTGCAACAGACTTAGCTATTTCATTGGGGTAACAAAAAAAAACTCTTACATCCTAACAGTTGAGATGTCCTTTATGACATTAAAATAATATGTTAACTAGTGTGTAGCTAGATGATTTCTTCTACTCTGTTGAATATCTGCTCAACAAAAAGTGTGTGGATTTACTTGCCACTGTATGTCGGGCTAAGCTATAAATAAAATACAACACATATGTAATATAACACATATTTTCTTTGTGATTTCCCTCAAAATTTTCAATTTCTTCCATCTCTGATGCTTTTAATCCATTTAAGAGAAACAATGATGAATGTTCCTAACATGAAGGAATCATAACCTTCACCATTGTTGGGGAGAGGATGCAAGTCCATAAAGGGTGAGAACCAAAGGTTCATGAAACTACTAAAGTTGATGGACGGGGGTGTCACCAACATCTAGGTCAAGGATGAGGTGGTGGACTCTATTGTAGAACTCTGTGCTAATAGGTGCAAGGAGACATTACAACAAAAGATATTATCCATACTAGAAGGTCCTAAAGATGTCTCCATTTGCTAGTCACTAATTTTATACAATTCAAATATTTTTAAGGGGAATATGAATGGTGTGTATAATTTTATAGCACACACTTACCAATGTGAACATTCGATGCTTAATCCTAATAGTACTATCATATCTATAAAATGTGCATAGGTGAACTTCCTACCTCATTTGGAACTTGTTCTTTACTAGTAAATTTTATCAGTTGACAAAGGAAATACTTATGTCCTCATTTATCTAGAGTATAGAAAATTTATTACCTTCATCCATGGTAGTCATAACCCCTATAGAACCAATGTAGTAGTGATGGTATTGCTAACCATCATTTAATGAACATTGTATGGTTGAAAACATAGATGTTTATCACATTCTTTCTTACTACAAATAACATATACATGGTTAAAATAATTAAGACAATTTTTATCCCATTTGAATGAGAATATTAATTGCATAAACCAATTTAGTTATGTAAAGTTAATTTTTCTCAGAAACAAGTCATAATATCTTGAATAATAAGTTCAAAATAGTTGTAACTATAGGCTAGGTTTATGATTCAAATATCATTATAGTTCATTTAAGTCTCCATTTCAAACAACATAAAATATGCCATACAAGGCAGTTAGTTAATAATAGGTAAAACATGTAACATAGGTATCATAAATAATATTTTTTTCTTTAAATTTTTTATGCATATATATTTCTTCACTTACAAGGTTTGTTCATTCATATATTATTTGTATATCTCCATAATTCATGTTGCCCTTTCGTAATTTTATATTTTAGGGAGGACAACATTAGACTAATAAATGCAATGCAAAGAAAACTATCACATATTTTAATTTGCTTCCTACATGAAAGTAGAAAGAGTCTTCTTTTAACTCTTATTTTACTACAAAACAGTTCAAGTTTCATAATTGATTCTGCTACACATGATGACTAAATGGAATTGGTACATAGAATTTTCACTATGACTAGGTTGTGTAAAATAGCTATCAAAATCTTTCTATTCCCAGTGCTTTACATGCACACGGTCATTAGTCTTTTTATGGGACAACTCTCCACCACTATATTTGATTTAGAAATGGGACGATAATGCAAAGTGGCAGTACCATCCATTGTTGATATAAATATTGCTCATGATATTTTATTCAGTTTGTACTCAAATAGGCATTACATGTCACCTAATTTATAAAAAAAATTCTATGACTAAAGAGAGGTTGGAGTTGTTGGATCCCATATCTTGATTTTTCATAGTTATTTTAATAAATTAGACAAGGAAATTCATATTAGCTCATGTGAATAGAGTGTATAAAAGTGATTGCCTTCATCCATGATAGTCACCCCCATTTACAAAATTCAATGTAGTAGTAATGGTATTTCTACCACCATTTAATAAGAAAATGTATTGTAGAATGTTCATCACATGCTTCTTGTTACAAATAACATATAGAATTAATTATGACATATCGTATGCCATTTGAATGAAAAATATATTGACATATATCAATTTAAATAAATTTTCATTTTTCAGAAAATAATAGTCGCAAGATCTTTAAAAATGTGTTCAA